>CM063107.1:70689001-71193651 GCA_031841125.1 Acanthococcus lagerstroemiae
GCTGATTATTGATTCTTGAAACTGATTTTGAGTTTGTTGAAAGTTCATTAAGTGTGTTAAAAATCGGTTCTTGAATCGATTTTACATTCGTTGAGATTCGTTGAGCATGTTGAAAAAACGTTAAATTAGAGTAAATAGATGTGGATGTAGTATATAATTAGTGTGATACATCCACACATTTTTTTTCTTCAAAAAAAAAAATGTGTGTCTGTATCACACTAATTATATACTACTCAAATCACTGGAAAACACTGCAATGACCAGGGACATAACAATGACAAACTGACAGGAAAGTATGAAATCCTACACATAGAAAACAACACAAAAAGAAAATTAAAAGAACAACTAGAAATAATAAAGGCAAAAACAATACAAAACAACCTAATAAACACAACAACTAACTTCCAAAGTGAGAACTTATTCCAACTAATAACATAACCCCCCCCCCCCCGGATTGGATGGACTGCACAATCACAGACAACCAATAGGAGCACACAACTAATAACACTAATTGATTGGAGAGACTGCATAATCACAGGCAACCAATAAGAGCACAAGATTAAACAGGTTTACCATACGGTACTACTTCGACTATAACTACAGGACAACAACAGACAAGTCTCATTTAGGGTACACCACTGATGATGGCATAACAGAGCCGAGAGCACTCTGGAATACAGAAGAAGAAAAAATGAATTGGCACACCCTACACACGGAGTATTACCAAGTTCACTCACACTCAGAAATGGACACTTAGAATTACGATTTATTGGGAGAATTACCCTACAGTGGTCTCAGACTGTTCTTACAGTCAGAGGGAGGGAAGTTGCAAGGTCCAAATTCGCGAGGCCCCTGACTCGTACCAACAACAGCTATATCACTGAACTGTCTTTCGATGTTTTTTCATAACACCCATCCTCGTGAGTGCATATAGGCAACCTTCAGTGAGAGAGGTTCATGGAGAACTGACAAGTATCATAACAGTGCTCAGAATTCTTTCACTTATTTGCTTTTCAGTTTTTTATTGTTGTTTTTTTGTGTTTTTTAAAAGTTTTTTGTTTGGGGGGGGGGGGTGAGCATTCAAGTCCAGACCCCTCGCTGGCGCCTATGTCCATTATCGCCTTCTCATGACGAAGCACATCGATAGAGATCAAATACCAAGTGAGACCTTACTGTTGCCATTGCATTGACCGAGATTGAAAACGCTCATAAAATTTACATTCATCGATCGACTTCATTCAACCATAAATATACTGTTTGAGATTTCAAGGTTGTAAATAAAGATATATCTGTCACGCGGAATTCCATAAATTAAGAAAGAAAGTCTCGTTACGACGTTATAATAATATACAAAGAAGGGTGATCTTCCGTTGATAGAAGTTCTCTGCGGACGCGCGACTGTGTAAGGGACAAAAGGGGATTATCAAGTACAGACTTGATAATTGGAAGATAAGGAGATCCCAAATTTAAAGCGTGGTTCTAACTCCTAACAAGGCAATTCAAATACGGAAATATCGTTGTTGGTCCGTTCGTCGCAGGGGTTGTCAAACTGTTTCCCATTCAGTATTGGAAGGCCTTTCAACGATACATACAAAATAACTGTACCATGGAATCGGCTTACCTCGAAAAGTTCTGTAGAATTTAATTACAAGAACACTGGTTCGTGAAATATTCCAAAATGTTCGCTTTTTATGTTTCAATACAGTATAAAAGATAAGATTGACAGTAAAAACTCTGTAAAGACTAAAGAGTATAGTGTTTCTGCATCGTCTTAAAAATTGAAAAATTACGAGGTAGGAATCTAAGAAAATAAACTAGTATCTCACATTATGAAGGATTTATTAGAAAATACATTTGAACGCTGTTAAGCAAAAACTGATCAAGCGACATTTGTTGACAAAATGAGTGATTAGTTAGTAGGCATCGTTGGAAAGAGCGTGAAAAGTAGAATTCTTTAAAATAAAAGATTCCTAATACAAAAATGTATATCCACGTTGGAAAAAACTTGTCAGTAAATGCTATACCTGTAAACCGGCATTTATTCATTGGCTTTTAATATGTGTTACGTTTTCTCAAAGAAACAGATTTTGTCGCATTTGGTTAGTTTTTGCTGTAGAGCATCCATTTAACAATAATGATACAATAAATTACAAATGCAAATAAGGTGATTAGCCCCAAATCCGCTGAAAGCACTTCTTCTTCCTAAAAAACTGAAAAGTATACAAATGAAAGATTTTTCAGCATTATTTTCATACTTCTCACCCCCCCCCCCCATCCTACGAACCTCTCACTTGAAGTCGGCTATTTACACTTGGAAATGTAGTTAAAATAAGGTCCTACCTATAACACTACTGAACAACTATTTTGCATAATGCATTTCGACAGGTGATTCTGAGGTACTTTTTAACGCTAAACACGATACTGCGACCCATTTTTCTCTATCACGTCACAGTTCGGAGTTCTGAACGACTGAAATTCGTTTCCATTTTGTTTTTGCATTGGAATAAGCGGTACCACTGACTGATATTTTTGATCTCTGATGTTAATTTGGATCCCTCCTTAATCTCAAGTTGAACTGAGCGCGTTTTAGAGGAAATGAACTTATTATATTATGTATCAATCCAATACCAGTGTTATCAGACCGCAATAACAGAAAACAAACAGACGGAATACACACCACTACACACGACCGCAACACACAACAACACGAATCAGTATGACCCCATTCAGTTTCTAAACCTCTTTTTGAACACATTTAGTTGAATTTTTTATAGTTTTTGACCAGAAAAACTAGACGTGATAGAGAAAAACGGCCGACGGCACTGTATTCAGCGTTGAAAAGTACTGAAGAATCACCTCCTTAAATGCGTTGTGCAAACAAAAACTTTCATTTTGTTCAGTAGTGTAATAGACAAATTAAGTTTATATTCTACGAAAGTAAAACAGAAAAGAACAACCCTTCAAGGAATGCTAAGTTCTTTTATATTTTAACTATCGCATCTTTCATCACTCTCCAATCAGAAAGCATTGTTTTAAATGAAATACTATATACTCGCTGACTGGCTACGTTTTCGAAAAAAAATGAATAAATAATGATAATGCTGATAATAAAAGAATGTAATAGGGTATTAGCTTCGCAAACCCCGTAAAAAATCATTCGCAGAACAGGTGAATTTGGAACCCCTTAACGCTGACTGCAGAGTCGGTGAATAAGTGAGTATAGACGCCTTAATTCCCATGGTAGTGATTTTTGTTCGAAGTATGGGCGTCTGTTTCATTTTCGTCTCTTCACGGAAAGTTTTTGCCTCGGGTGACTAATACTTGTACAATATCCGCAACGTCAATAAACGTCAATTTCTCCATTTTGATGGGTTTTCTAACGGTTGAGTAAGACCGGAAAGTAAGAGAAAAAAACCGCTTGTCTTTCTTGCGTTGATGGTACATCGACTATTGTCATCTTATTGCTTTGTACGGTTAACTCTAGTTCGGCTGCCCATTCAATAGCATTCAGTTTATTGAGCTCTGTCTCAGTCATTTAATGATTATTGATCACGATTGGATTCGTAAGTTGCGTAATGTGTTATTCGAATTATCATTACCAATGCTGACTCGCCCTCGTGACTACATCGATGTGTAATTTATGAATGAATTGAGAACACTGTATAAATAAAACAGATGAAGCTGCAGCGGAGCCATATTTTGGGGGTACCACGGGACCTATAGGCCGCGGGCCTCCACCAAATGAAAAAATATATTGAAAAATAGAAATAAAAACGCTAGTTGTTTGCCGATCACCGATCAAACCATATGTATGTGCGAAAAATGCCGGCTTTAAAAGCACACCTCCCCTCCCCCCTGGAAAATAACCAATTCTAAAAAGAGAGGAGGGAGCTCCACCAAGCTTGGGTTCCGGGGCCCAAAAATCCTAAATCTGGCTATGAACTGCAGATAGAGTAAGGAAATACTGACAGTAAAATTGAGGACCTGACTTCCAAAACGCACTTAGTCCGAAAAACGAAATGTTGGGAAATCGAAAAAAAAACCTTCCAACTCGCGAGCGATAAGTGGTAACACTGATTCAATTGCGTGGATAGGAAGAGGAGGGGTCATTGCTGATATCACCTAAGTATGATGGTTGGCGTTCGAACAGACTTCGAGGTACGTGAGTGTAAAGTGGGGAAAGTCGTGGACTTAGCTCGTTTTGGCAGACCATCTCATTCTCGTGGAAAGTCAAAATTCGTACACCTTAACCTAGAAACTGTCAGAAATAGGATAATACAGCTTAGAGAAGACCATTCCGGTGAACTAGGCACACGTGAACAATGTCCCCCCTCCACCCGTCAGACATCCTTGTACCCCCCCTCTCCAGGAAAAATCAAGTATGACTTACAGTCATGAGAGTCTTATATTCGTAAAATTTGAACAAAAAAAACAAGTAAGAAAGGTTTAGCTGCCTCTTAGTCGTGATAAAATCGTGAGACCAACTCTGAAAGGTGCCTTTCGACTTCCTCCACCAGATTGCGCTAAAAACTAGATTTTCGATTTTTTGGACTAAACGGGTTTTGGAAGTCAGGTCCTCAACTGTACGAAGTATGGAGAAAGTTATTTTTTACTAAATCTGGTTAATTTCAGCTCGAAGAAATTCAGTTATCTACTGCACAATGTATGGTGTGGGGGAACGTATATCGATGCACGCAAGCCAGATTGGCCCCTGTGACACCGCACCCCCGGCCCCGGAAACTATCCTTTCGAGTATCGCATCAATGGCCAGAGGGACGCTTTGAGGCCGGCCTGAGCCCCCATTTGGCCGGGCCGCTTCCGGTGCGCGCGTTCTGCCAGAGCTACCATGGGGTTCCCTACTCCCCGAGCACTGACGTGGAATTCAAATTCCCCACAGCCGGACGTGCTTCCACTTCACTCACTCCTCGCCTCCTCGTTTGGGTACGTGTGTCGACGCAGGCAGGTGGTGACGACGAGGGAGCCCTGCCCCGGGACTGTACAGTTAATATAGCTTAGGTTATAGTATTCATTTAGATGTATTATACTCAAAGGCGCCGGCAGGTAATCATGGGGGGCGGGAGCACAGTTCAAAAACCTGATGACTGACTTTTTTTGCTTCTTTTCTATTGGAAACCTAATTCTAATTTAGTTATGTGGTTAAAGTGAGAGGGACTACGTGGTATAATCGAAATTTCAGAACAATCAGGGGGGAGGACTTCATTTTCCAACGATACACTGTATACCTTTCTGAAGGTAATCAGCTGAGAAAGGACCAAAAGCAAGAACTTGAAATGGTAAAATCCCATTTCTTAAATGATCCATCCGTTTTGTCCCACATAGAGGCTGGGGATCCACCAACTTTTCTTTCTCTGAAGAAACGATGTCAAACAACCAATCGAAATTGTTCGCTGAATTCGAACAATTTATCAGGTGGAGATGTTTCATTCATCTCCGACTGAGGGGCCAGAATAAGAATTGTATACTTCAAATTGACGACACTGGCTTGGCTTCAAAACGTTGAGATAAAGATTCTTGAGTCTTTGATTTCGATAATAAAGTCCCTAGTATTGAAATTTCTCTTTTGAGTGGGAAAAAGTCGATTTGACGTAAAGAATCGACGTATCAAAATTAGTGATCTTTTTGGTCATTTTGTTCGAATATCGTCAGATTTTACATCCAGGGGTCAAAAACCTGAATTTTACAATGAAAAATATCATTTTTCTTATTTTTCAATCCAAAATTATTTACGTACACATCGTGTCTCGGGAAACCAATGTGGAGTGGAATCAGTGGCATAGCTAGAATTGTCATGAAGAGGGAGGGGGTTTGTTTCACTTTTACAACATTACAGGTGTACTATTTACTATTAACATAATACATTTCAATTATTTCACATTTTCGGCTGATGCCGGGGGACCCCCCCCCCCCGGCTACATCCCTGAGTGGAATACAAATCTATGAAAATAGAATTCCCTCTTTCATCGTCTCATAATGGGTTTGAAGTTTGAAAGCAACTTAAATGAGCAAAATCGACTGGACCTGAAGAAGCAGCAGAGGAAAATAAAATCTAAATCGAGGTTTTTAGTTACTGATTTCAATTATTGCAACAAAATTTTGTTGTGAATTTGAATTTGGATCCTTGACATCCAAATCTCATTTCACAGTTTTCTCAATTTTTGAAATTTTAAATGAAAAAATTTCTCTTCACGTTAATACGTTGTTAAAAAACTTGTGGCAACGGAAGTACGAAGCGTAGAAAAAAGTTGAAAATTGTTTCCTTTCGCCTCATAGTAAGTCGGAAAACAACTTAGAATAAGTAAAATTGACGCACACTCGAGAATCGAAGAAAAAACATCGTAATTAGGAATCTTGTTCGCGGATTTCGAATGTTGTCTGTATTATTCAATCTCGGATTCACACCTCAGAATGCAGATTTTACAACGAAAATCTTATCTACAATTGTTTTATTTTTTTTAACTGCCTATATTTTGTTTATCTTCGGGAAAGAATTAAATTGAAATTGCTATTCTTAGATACGTTAGATGTCCTCCTTACACAAACGGTTGAAATTCTTAGTGTGAATTGAAGTCTGCAAGAAAAGAAATTTAAAAAAAAAAAAAAAAAAGAGAAAAAATCCTCCTTTAAAGAAAGAAGTCTCCGAAGGACTATTATGGTTGGTAGAATAACAAAGAACTGGATAGCTGAAATTTCAAAATAAAGTTGGAAAAACTAAAAAAGGTGTTTTCATGGTTGCTGATTTTCAAATCGTTATAATCTTCTTCGCTAGATTTCATCTGAAGGGTTAAAATCTGAAAAAATGCTATTCTTTTTGTGTAAAAAAGCTCGAATCGGAGTCGGGTCAAATACTTTTTTTACTTTGGTCAATATAAATTTTTATTAATGCCAAAGTTGTATTCTACGACTCTCTGTGCGATTCAAAATGAGAAATCTGTGTTTTCCCTCAACGATTTTGTATTTTCACCTCAGACAGGCTCCATAACGACGTTCGTGAGAGCGTAAAAGTTATAAAACCGTAACTTTTATTATGAGATTTGGATTTCGGCAGTTCATGTGGGGGCTAGATCAGAAATTTGATGGAATATTCGAAATTAATGAAAAGGAAAACTTTATTTCAATAGCATTCTTAACTTTTTAGCTGAATCGATTTTCTCCTTCTAAGCGCTAGATCCGATGCCGGACTTTACCCATAATAATTTCTCTTCTAACCTAATGCTTGGCAGAAAAATAAAAATTCAGAATTTCTCAGAGTATTTGTATTTCACTTGACAGAAACTTTCTTGTGATGTGCTTTGATTTTTGGTTTGATTTGTCAAGTCAGCTTCGTTCGTGGACTACAAATTAATTCTGAATTCAGACTTGAACACCTCACCTAAAAGATACAACCTTTGGCTACATTTTGGTGTTATTACCGCCTGAAAATGTCAAAACCTGAAGTATCTAGAAGCTACACTCGTATTTTAGCCATGTACTTTTTTGTTACACTCTACCCTAGTACCTGGGTACACTGTAACACTACCAAAAAGTTGATAGGGTATTCGTTTAGCTAGGAAAACTTTCGAATTTTCTGAATAATAAATCCAAAAATCTCTTGGTACGACGTACAAACTACGCAATTTATCAAAATTAGCGGATACCGGGCATATCAAAATGTAAAGACTTCATAAACGGCAGTACACACAGACGTATGGAAGAAAGAAATACTGTTACACTGTTCCCCATCACATCATTTTATCAAAAGTACGACATATTGTCGAAAAACTATCAATTCAAATCCAAATTGTACTACTCGATTAAAAAATGCATACTTTTCTTGTAATTTCTATATATTTAGATGGTCAAAAGGACAAATTTTAATGAGAAAAATGTTGATTCAAAAATATTTAAAATTACAATTGTTATAAAAAAAATTATAATAAAAGCATGAATAGTAATTATAGAATAGTAGATTGAATTATTATTAAAATTATTATTAATATTTAATAATTCAATTCAGATAATTATTCTTAGGAGAAAGACAAAAAAATCAATAAAAATTTTTTTTGGTGTGGATGAAAGTCCAGGCATTGCATTTTTTTTTCACAGATTCCTTTCTAAAATTACTAGCTATTAACCAAAACGCCAGGGGCGAAACTATAGGGGGTGTGATGGGTATATCCCCCCCCCCCCATAATTTGGCAGTCGGCAAATTTTGAAACTGATCATTTGAGTTTTTCGTTTGTTTGTTTATTTTTTTCAATTAAAAAATATTTTGATTCAAAAATTAGCAAATTTTTAATGTTTCAAATATTTTGTCGGTAAATTTTAGGTTTTCAAAAAATATTTGTCAGAAATTTTTTTTTCTCCGCCTCCCCAGACTGGAAGTCAAATTTCGTTTCTGAAAATGGAGTACCCTGGACTCCTGTCAGAGACTAGTCAGTCAAAAGCCGATAGTTTCAAGCTGAGTATCGAAGTTATCTGAAAGGTTGAAACAAAGCTGAGATGTGGAAGACATTTCGAAAATCTGAAAGTCGGTAGCAAACGTTGAATTTCGAATTTCAATGACTAGTCTGTTTTTATTGGATTCTCTGTTTGACCTAGATTCTGAAATTTGAAAATGTTGAACATTCTGTTAAAATCTAAAAGTTGAAAGCAAAAGACTTATTTTCCAATGTTACAAGCTGAATCTGATAACAAATGTTCTATTGTTTAATTTACAGGCTTTGGCCCTGGTGAATATAGGAGAGAAATTTAGTCTGAAACAAAAGTCAAAACTCCATGTTTTTCCCATAAGAACGAAAGGGAGTTCGTGGCACGGATTTCCTGAGTCCAATCGACCTGAAACTTTGTAGGTTTCTTCTTCTTCTTCTTGTTTTTCTTTCTTTCTTTGATTTTATTGAAACCAATTTACGAGACCAATCAGAGGAAATTCAGAAAAAAATATCACCAAGAGTAAATAACGGCCACCTTAATGTGTAAAGGAAGTTGTGTGTTCCTCTCAATTATGTAGCCTGGGGGGATTAGGGGGATGAATCCCCCCCCCCCTTGAGATGAGAATTTTTTATATGCTGTGGCAGAGTATGACAGTAAATGCGCGAAACGAAATTTAAATTCAGATGCATAATTGCTGCAGTTAGAAAGCACAACATACTGATAAGTCAATGTAAAAACATACAGCAGTTTCGGTTCCGTTTTTTTTTTGTTTTTTTTTAAAGATGTACTCCCCAAAAATATTGCTGACCCCCCCCCCCCTCCCCCCTTGGAAAATCCTGGCTACGCAACTAGTTCTTCTCTAATATTCCCAGCATCCTTCCTGCTCACTCTCCGTATGCTCATGTGCGCAAATGTGAGTGCTTGGGGATAAAGTTCCAACTTGAATTTGCAGGGACGAAACTATGGATGGGGGAGAGGCGAAATATCCCCAATAATTTGGTAGTCGGCAAATTTTGAAATTGTTCATTAGAATTTGTCATTTTCGAAGAACGTTTGTTTGTTTGTTTGTTTATTTTTTTTTTTCAATTCAAAAATATTTTGATTAACAAATCGGCGAATTTTCAAATTTTTAAAAAATGTTGTCGACGAGTTTTTAGTTTTCAAAAAAATATTTGTCGGCAAACTTTGTTAAAATTTTGTTAGCGAATTTTTAATTTTCAAAAATATTTGCTGGCAAATTTTCTTTCTCTACCCCTCCCCCACCCCCCCAAACTGAAAGTCAAGTTTCGTCTCTGCAAAACGGCGACATTTTAGAGTGTTATGAAGCAATTTAATGATCACTGTTGCACTGTTCCCGCGGTGTTTCATTGTTTCCTATAGTCTCCCCTAGATCTGTTTATTAATGTTATTAGTAATTTTAAAAATTCGGTTTCATTATAGCAGATCATCATCTAAAATCATTAGAAGCATATTAACTAACTGAATTTAATTCTACAAGTATTCATGATTCTATAGTAGATTAGCAGGAAAAATGTAGGTAATACTACTCTCAACCTCACAATTAAAAGAGAGGACTACAGATAGACAAAATGCTACCGGTTTAGGCTACAACTACTAAACACCTCCTGCACCATGCAGTTAGCTTTTTTCTTCTTTGAATTAAATTTATTGCGCCCCCAGCCCCAGTCAATATTTTTTCACTTTTACTTTCCCTTTCTGTGTCTTGTTACAGTTTTTTTTCTTCCTATATTATTTTCCTTTGACACATTTCATCATGAGGCAATCCGAGAAAATCCGAACACACTGCCTCGGGCTGGAGCTGAACATCTGAACAACCCCATACTTTTAGCCTTGTTTCTATCTGTTTCTATTAGGATCAAACAAACAAGGAAGTACGACTTTGATTTTATTCAACAAGAAGAAGGGGAGTGAAAGAAGTAGTTAATCTGCCGACTTTTTTTTTGTAATTCTGTATCACCATCGTATTCAATATCGCAATATAGTTACGATACCTAAAAAGCGAATACAAGGATAGTATATGAGCTCACTGTATAAATAAACGGAATCCAGAGTGCAAGATGTCGCATAACAAGTTCCTTCTAGGCATATACTGGCCGAGCAACCAGTGTTCCTTCGTAGTGGAAAATTGAGAGCCATGTATTCCAGAAACCTCATTAATTTCAAGTCCAAGACCTTCGTAGATGAGGGGACTGCAATGAACTGCCAAGCGTATATGAACATTTTTTTCTGCCTACAGCAATATAAAACGCTAGAATGAAAAACATTTTTGAAACTGTTGGAAACATAGCCGATTTTAAGAAGGATTTGGGGACACCTCTTTCCCTCGACAGTCCAAAAATAAAAGTTTTCGTAGAAATTCTCCCAAAAATTAAAAAAATGTTACTCCTCACTTCGCTCGCAAATGAGTCTTACTTTATGTATCACTTTTAATGGTCAGTACCATGGAATCCGCCTTCACTGAAGAATTCTGAATGAGAATAATTAGACCAGGTCGAGAATCAATCTTTAAATGCAGTTCCGAACTTGAAGTCTAAATAAGTGTGACAGTTAGTCGGCGAGTTTATAAGAATATGATGTTCATCTCCAATGAAGAAGGAGAATGCAAAAATAAATTCCAAAAAATGAAGGACCAAGTCAGAATAAATAATTGAAACTTATATTTGAACTTAATATCCAAAATAAGGGTATCCAATACTTGGCTCATGCTTCGGTTATTGTTAGGGGCGGATAGGTGAATTGAAACTAAGGGTATAATGTAAGAGCGGCCGTCTACAATTTTTTAAGCAGCCCAAAAATTTTTTTGCTCTACCCCATTTTATTTACACACAGTCTTTCAGAGTTCAAAAAAGCAAATGGTCACGTGGATACTCATTTTACAGTTTTCCCCCTTCTTTTATCTTTTCAATTAAGAAAATTGTTTTACCTGTCTGCGAAATGAAAAGAAGAAAATTAGTATGTTTATTGCTAACAGAAATATACCTAATACATAATATTATTTTAATAGTTAGGAGGTCTATTAAAAATAAGAGATCATTTATCTAATATTATAGGTTGGCCTAAAAAACTTGTTTATCAAATTAATTAATTTAACAATTTCCGAATACTTGAGGACTTATTCGTGAGCGCGTAATGAACGTCCTCATTCTTTATTTCTGAGAGGATTTCTTTCTCAATATTCATAATTATAAGTGCATCCAAAAGTGATCATCTGTAAGTACCCAGGGACGAAACTATAGGGGGTGGGGGTTTGACACCCCCAATAATTTGGGAGTCGGCCAATTTTGAAACTGTTTATTTGAAATTTTCATTTTTCGTGGGTGTTTATTAGTTTATTTCTTTTTCAATTAAAAAATATTTCTATGAAAAATCGGCAAATTTTTAATTGTTTAAAAATTTTGTCGTCGAATTTCTAGTTTTCAAAAAGTATTTGTCGGCAAACTTTTCTTCTCCATCTCCCCAAACTGAAGGTCAAATTTATTTTCTGAAAATGGAGTACCCTGGACTCCTGTTAGAGATTAGTCAGTCAAAAGCCGCAAGTTTCAAGCTGAGTATCAAAAGTTATCTGAAAGGTTGAAACAAATTAGAAATGTGGAAGACACTTCGAAAATCTGAAAGTCCGTAGCGACCGTTGAATTTTGAATTTCAATGACTACTCTGTTTTTACTAGATTCTCTGTTTGATCCAGAGCCTAAAATTTGAGAAAGTTAAACATTTCATTAAAATCTAAAAGCTGAAAGCAAAAGACTTCTTTTCCAATGTCACAAGCTGAATCCGATACCAAATGTTCTATTGTTTAATTTATGGGCTTGGTCTGTTAGTCTCAAGTATTCCTAACATCCTGCCAGCTTACCCTCCCAGACTAGGGTATGCTCGTGTGAGTGCTTGGGGGATAAGGTTTCAATGTGCATTTGCAGGGACGAAACTATGGGGGGGGGGGAATGAAAGACCCCTAATTATTTGAAAGTCGGCAAATTTTGAAACTATACATTTGAATTTTTCATTTACCTAGAACGTCTGTTTGTTTGTTTATTATTATTATTATTATTATTATTTATTTTTTTTATTTTTCAATTAAAAAATATTTTGATTAAAAAATCGGTAAATTTTCAAATTAACAAAAAATTTTGTCCGCGAATTTTTAGTTTAAAAAAAATATTTGTCGGCAAATTTTCCTTCTCCCCCCCCCCCCCAAAGTGAATGTCAAATTTCGCCACTGTAAGCACCGACCGTAATCTATTCTTTATATGTTTCAAAATAGAAAAGGATCGTTGACAAGATACTTGTACAAAGGAAATAGTCAATAAAAATTTATAAGCTATGTATAAGGTTGGATACGCAAGTTTATAAAAATTGCCCTTCTTCTGACTAGAAAACAACAGGCAGGACACTTTTTACAAAGTTCTTGGCAACTGCTGGGTTGGGATTCAGCATCATCACTATTATACTACCGTTACTTTCTTCTTCATCGTTCAATAGGCCTAGTTGATCAAAATCTGCTGCAAGACAGTTTTTTAAGCTGCACCATTTGCAAATAAAATCTCTAAATTCTCCTTTGAAGTCTTACAGGGTCGATTTCTTTCGAAATTTCTTATTATGGGAAAATAGATTTGTAAGCACTGGTAACTGATCGCTATATCCAACCTATCCTTTAGCTCTGGAAATCGATTAGGGTCCAAACAACTGATATCGGCAAATACAGCTTTGTGACTGAAATTTGTCCTTTATAGCCGATAAAATAGTGTCTTTTATTCACCCGCGGACTGGCAAGGGAATTGTAAAGGGGGAATACTGGTTGGGGCCCTTCATTTTCATTTTCCCCCATTCCTGGAACAAGTCATATTTTTGGTGGGCCCGCCGTCCAAGAGGCCCGGCCGGGGATTCCCCCATTCCCCCAGCCAGTCCGCGGTTGCTTTTATTTGTGTAAAGACCTCCTATGCGGAATTTGTCGTTTTCATTTGTTATTGGATTATCATCACCCTCGTAATTAAACATTTTAATCTTTTTCATTCGTCGGCGTATATTTGGAAGCTCGTCTTCTATTTCAAAATCAACCTCAGGCTCAGCTTTTTCCAGTTCTTCATTTATCTTAGAAACATGTAACTTTGTTGAATGTAAAATAACTTCAAAGTCGCTTAATCCCTTTACTAAATCTCTAATTGTATCTTCAACCATGTTATAAGCTTTCAACGTAGAGGAGTTGTATTTTCAAAAATGCGAAGAAGAATTTAAGCCGTGAGGATTATTTTGAAATTTAGAAAATTGTCCAAAAACGATTTTGCTTTTCCTCGGGCTTCCGCACAATACTTTGCAGGCGTTCTAGCTAGCTTATTTAAGGATAACAAAAGTTCAAGCAACAATCCCGAGTCGGTTATTTTGGTCTATTGTCTAATACTTTTTACTTAGGAAATATTTTTTTTTAGCGAGGGCCAAGGGCTGCGGCCGTCAGCTGTTCATTTTTACGTCAGAGCTATCCAGTTGTGCAATTGAACCGGCCCAGTGGCTCATTACGCCAGTGGCCCAGGGGGACATTTCCTCTTTGCCCCCTGGGCCTACCCGCCCCCGTATTCTGTTGTTCATCTCGATTTTTGTTCTATTGTTCTTCAAGGTTAGTTGTCGTAGATATGTTGCAGTTTCGAGTGATTTTATGGTTTATTTCTTCTACTGTTATTCCGTTTCTTGTTCATGAGATAGAATTTGTGCCCTTTTGAAAAACCATTTTTGTTCCCATTCCCCCACGAATGGTGTGATTAGACCCGTCTACAAACTCGACTTTTATCTTCGTGAATAACATACCGAAATTTCAACTTCCCAACTCAATTACAGCTCTCGCTAACGTCGAACATAGGTATTAGGTATAGCTTGGCGGATCAAACTAAAAAATTTTTTAATGAAATAAATAGCCGGAGATTTTTATGAGGCTCTACTTTTCTTTTAGGTACCTAAAAGGATAAAAATTATCAATTATCAAATTTTTGATCTGCTCCCCCTCGCGATTTCGTTCTTGGCGCCTCTGATTCTAGCCGATGTCTTTCTTTTCGAATCTACAACAGATATTTCGTTTTTAGTTCAGGAGAATTAGCATTTTTGATGGAATTAATTGCAGCGCAGCTGAAACTTAGTACGATTGTTTAGTACCCTCTTCGGAAAAACCCGTAATTTCCCCCTCCCCCGTGTGAACATCCCCCCCCTCCCAGAGTCCAAAAGGTGCCCCCGGAAACAGTCTTTAGCTTGTATCTAGCTTAAAATTGAGTTATAGGTAAAAATATTTCCCACCAAAATTAAAGAGCGTAAAATTCTCTACAAAAATAATGTTTATGTTATTTTTCGTGAATCCCATACCAACCAAGATAATTGGCGTTCAAGATCACACAAGCATGTAAATATGGAGTAATCTACAATGTATGCAGTATACAAACGCCGATCTCGTCACTCATGCGAGAAGCGTTGAACGCTGACGCTGTAATTTTAAATCCCTATACTAGATGGACCAGCTTGTTTTAGAAACCGGATTGAAGACAGACAATAGATATGGAGCGACATGACAATTGGCGTTTGGACACTCCTGTGGGTGCGCTAGTGTAGTGGACGAAAAGATGATCAGGGTATTTTTACCACAAAAACATGTACAGGTGAAATGAGTTCTAGCATTTTCAGTATTGAGGAGAACTAAAGTGTTAGCCCTTATCATTTCCTTTCAGATGAGCCCAACTTGAGTTTCTTTACAGAACACTTTTGTCCCTGATCATATTTTCGTCCAAATACACCAATCAGCGCGCCGCATTTCATTAGGCCGCTAGAGAGCGACTCTTTAGCGTCCAAACGCAAATTGAACAAACACTCATGCGAATTATGAAGAGTGCAGGCGGACTGATTTATCAACGCGGTGTTACCGCTAGCGTTTTACAGCAGTGTATTCTTAGCGCCCCTGTCATATGCTTCATCTTTACCAAGGGTTGGAAAAGTTCACATACTGTCAACCATCAGGAACGAGTGGTCAGCATAAAGAATTGAGGGAATCACGAGTACAGCATGATACGAGAGGGATGTTCAAACTTTTTTAAGACTGGCTGAGAGCCTATAATCTCTTTCCATATGTATCTGAATTACAAGATGGGATCTAACTCGGTTTATGGAGGGGATTCATGAAGGGGATATGGAAGGGCTATACAACGAGTCTACAAAGGGCATACATAAAGGGTATACAGAGGGGCTATACGACAGTTTACAAAGGAGATACTTAGAGGCATACAGAGGAGCTATACGACGGGTCTACAAAGGGCATACATAAAGGGTATAGCACGGTGTCTCAACGCGGATGTATAGCTCGGGTAGTGAGAGGGCTACACGTAAATGAAGCCCTGATACATTGTAGATTTGGATGAAGATGAAATTGAAATTATATCATGTAACATTCTCATCCAGTCATGTGTTTTCGCGATTATTTCATCGTTTGTGTACCGCGTACGTTGTAGGTTACTCCATATTTACATGCTTGTGTGATGTTAAACGCCGATTATCCTGGTTGGCATGGGATTCACGAAACAAACATAGGTATCATTTTTGTAGTAAATTTTATGTTCTTTAATTTTGGTAAGGAATATTTTTACCTACAACTCAATTTTAAGCGAGATACAAGCCAAAAACTGTTTCCGGGCGCACTTTTTGGACTCTGAGGGGTGATGCTTTACACCGGGAAAGGGGGGAGGAAAATCACGGGGCTTTCCGAAGAGGTACTAAACAATCGTACTAAGTTTCAGCTGTGCTGCAATTAATTCTATCAAACACCTCTTTTTCAGCTAATTCTCCTGGACAATTTGAAAAGGAAAATATTCTTATTTCGGTTTTACGTAAATTCAAATCGAACGTTAACTCAAATCGAAGGTTAATTTCCGTTTGGTCGAGTGTACTTCGTCATGCACAAAGTCCCCGCAAAATTTCACTGCCGCAGTGGTGCGAGATCGATGCTGCCCCATCATTTTAACCGATAACATACTTATTTCCCTGTTCTTTGTTCCTCTAAAACAATTTTATTTCTTTTTCATTTTCACCCCTCCCGATTATACGCTGCTTTCGTTTTTTCCATTATTTGTTTTGCTCTCCCTCTTTTTTTTCTTCCGTATTAATGTACCCTAATTTTCACGTTTCCACATTCTCGTAAGCTGTCGTTGAATTACTGTTCACTGTTTCAGTAATTTCGTTTCGATTATCAATACAACGAGAAAATAAATCGAGAGTTTAACGTGTTTACCAAGCGACAACTTTGTTTCTTTGACAGACAGGTAGAATCGAGACGAGGGAAAACTTTTCAAGTATAATCGACGAGAAATAATATTCTGGAAACGACAGTGTTCGCCGAAAGAAACCTAAAATATTAAATCTCGACAAACTTTTCGCGTTCCCGAGTACAAAAATTTCGTTTCTTTTCGAATTAATTTCCGAGTCGAGTCGGTAAGAAGAGAGAAAAAAATCGGACTGAAAAACTTATATCAGACGTCTGAAAAGTGCAAAAACAAACCAGGGAAGTAAAACTTTGCATATTTTCATCTGCGTTTCGTAACATCCCCTTGACATTGCCAGAGCTACTTAAAATGTAAAACAATGCCTTTAAGTAAAGAATCGCGCCTTTTGAGTAATACGAGTAATGGAGGCGTTAAAGGGAACTTTATTGGTTCTTCATCTTCCAGCATTTTGATCTTTTTCCTCCGTTTCAGGGGTGGCAGCAAAATTCGACGATAGCTCGTCCCCAAACGTAGGGTGATTTATTTACAGCCCTTCGAATAAAAATCTTGTTACCAAATGACGTCACTAGACCTATTTTTCCTCTTCGCAAGTACATTATACGCGAAATACGTTCTCTTTCGATCTCCAGTCAACGGCAATTATGGCTCAAGCGACTCATGAAAAGTTATTTTAGAAGGAAATCTCTTTTCGTTTGTGCGAAACGAAGAAGTACCTTGAAACCGAATTCTCTAGGGATTCGACGAAAATATTTCAAAATTGAAAATTCTCGTTCAAGCTGACGAGGGTAGGTTTTTTTCAAGAAGCCCGTGTCGTGCTTGTTGAGAATTTGTCGGAATTAGGTTCTTATTGACTTCATCATTCCACGATAAAATAACTCAAAAAGTATATGCGATCGCAAATTTTAATGACTGCTTTCAACCCTCGCGTACATTTTTTAACGAGGAACCAATCGAAACGAAAAATTATACGCAATGAAACGGTATAACGTTCCGGAAGCGTATCATTTTATCGTCGCTGAACACTTTCTGGAAAATTCCACGGAAGTGTGAAAAGCGAGACGCCGAGTGAAAAACTATGAACGGTTTCGTTTGTTTTAGCAAATTTAAATTAAAAAAGTTTCTCGTCACAAATTACGTAGAATTGAATTTTAAGTTCCGCTTTTATCACATCTTCAAAATGTTACACGAAAAATTAAAATAGAAAAGGTGACATTATTAATTTAGTTTTTTGTTCGTTTGATGAAAAAAAACAAAAAAAAAACGCATCGCGTCGACTTTTTGCGAACCTAAATGATTATTGCATCCTAATACACATTTTAATTATCTTTTAGTCTCTTTTTTAAAAGGGCAGTCCGGTAAAGTTGAACCGGTGAAATGAAAAAAGCTCGACTTCTGGTGTGATAATAAAGCTTGTAGAATGTAATAGAAGGGTGACGCTGTGATTTAATTAATAATAAAAAGCGTAAATAAATATAAAACCTTTTTTCTTTTTTCCATAATTGGAAGAAGTGACACAGTAAGTTGCTCAGTTCCTCTTGCATTGCTTGAAATAATTTTCGGTGTCTTTCTTGCTCTTCTTTCTTCTCCATGTTCCCTCAATATTTAGAACATTTGTAAAAATATTATATTGATGGATTATTGCAGAAGCTTCAGATGATTTGTCTCATTTCAAATCTCTCAGTTCTCTCTCTCTCTCTCTCTCTCTCTCTCCTCTCTCTGTCGCTGTCTCTGTCTGTCTTTAAAAAATGTTAATATGTTAATTAGAAGTGTTACCTCTCCGTATTCCATTCAAACTCGCTCGCTTCGGTCTTGAATTCAGGAGTTTGTATGACCCCTTATGCAACTAGACTTGGAACTTGAAAATTCAAGGTTGTTTTTGGTCCTACATTGATCCGATAACCCATCAAGACAGTACAATCATTCACTTCTGAAATTAATGAGCGAGTAAGCTGAGGGGTTCGTGTGGAATGGAATGATTGAGTTTTAGAAGACATTTTGAGAAGCCAGGAAGTGTAAGTGCAACTTTGATATTAATGTTGCTACTGACTCAGAACCAGAGGGAGAGTAATGAGCTGCTGCTCAAGGTTAAAATAGTCGAGATTACAACCTAATGCATTACCCATATTCAGTGTTGCCAACCAAGCCTATTGAAATATCCGAAGAACCTTTCTAAAAAATCTTGAGACAAAAAGTTTCCCCTTTTCTATGGTGCTGAACAATAAAATGTTTGCTGACTCGTCACATTCGTTGTTTTACCCTTTCTACCTTCAATTCTGTCGACAATCCTAAAGATTTTCCTTTTTCTTTCCACTTTTATTCTTGAGTGCTATGAAGAAGAGAGACAAGAATTTCATTACTTACAGTCTTTTCTTAGAACATTTCGATGCCACTAAGGGCCCTTTTCTTGTGACTAATCACAGATGTACTTTATATTTATATTGCTGTGTAAAATCTGAGTGCTTTACTCCCATAAGGCGATAAATTTTCTATTTCCAAATTTTGGAAGTGAAAAATTTGATGAAGCAATGTCACTCAGTTTTATGTAGATTTTTGGAAACTCTTGAGATTTTCTTGAATTTTCTGAGATTTTGTCTCAAGATCTTGAGAAAAACCTCAAAATCATGGAACCTGAAGATTTATCTTGAGGTTGGCAGCAGTGTTCATATTGTATGCTTAATTTCCACGCAACATGTAGACATGTGGTTTTGTCCCTAATTTGCGAACTGTGGTAAGGGGCGAAGGACTTGGAATTTTAATAAACTGCAATATGGATTTCTTTTTAAGGGATTCACGTGACGCCGAACTCATTTCTGATAATGATTTGCCCCTCAGTTGCAAACTGTGAAACCTGGCGGGGGCATGGAGCACGTAAAGTGGAGAAAGACTTGAGGTAGACAGTCTTGGAAAAGTAAGTGAAAATTGTCGGCAAAATCGATACTGGTTTTAAATGATAAGATTTCTATCAGTTTGCTTCCTCCTTTTCTAATTTGCTCTCAACCCGAGCCCTGGAATCCGCCCTTTCGAGCATCACCTCAGAGACGTCGGGGAGGCTGCTAGGGCTATCTTAGCCTGTTTCACTTCTGGCCGATAAACCGACCTAGGTCGAACATCTGGCGAGTTGCTACGTGGGATCGAACCTGGGAACTCCGGAATCCGAGACCAACGCGCTATCCACTCGGCCAACCAGATCTCGGCATCAGTTTGCTTCCTATTCAAGATTCAAACATTTCCCTCTTTAGGCATGACCACGGGCAAAAGAGTAAAAATTTTTTCGTCGTTTGGCTTCTTCTTTATTTACTCCTTTTTCTTTTCTTCTTCCAAAAATTTTGCGCCGAGGGTTCAGCTTAGTCAGCCTTATGGGAAATCTGGCTCTGTCTCCCCGTATCACAGATCGTCCCAGTTTTCAGCATGGCGTCGTTGGTGGGGGGGGGGGGTAGACGGGTAATACTTAGCCACAATTATTGTGTGTGTGTGTGTTGAGGGATTACCCCCCCCCCCCTCCCCCAATAATTCAACTGCCAATTATATTTATACTCGTTATAAGAAATTTGTAAACGAATTAGTGCAGGGTGATTGTTAAATAAGGGAGCCGGCTTGGAGCTGCGTAGCTGTCGCCTGCTTGTCTCCATGACAAAAACACGCAGGCTACAGCCGCGCAGCTCAAAGCTGGTTTTCTTATTTAACAATCACCCTGTACTATGTGATACAGCAATTCGCAGGGATTCCAAAAATATGCTGTTGCATATTTCTTTCTGTAGAAGTAGACAGAGAGTATCCATGTTATTTTTGTGATTAATCGAATTTCAAGAATAAGCCACTCTTGATCAAGCATTGGCATATTTTGGCATATTTTCTGTTTTTTTAGAGCATATTCAAGAATATTTGGCCAGTATTCACAATTTTTACGAAATATTTCAATTTTTTTTCAATTTTTCACTATTTTTGTCTTCTAAGAAGATATGACTGCAACAATTGTAACTTTTTTACAAACGAAAAAAATTCTTCCGCAAAGTTTTACGCCTGTGTAGAACACTGTCAAATATATTCAGTGTTCGCCTGCGAAAAAAAACTTTTAGCGCGATCACTTTCGGACCTTTTTCTTTCGTATATCTGTCATCTCTCGATTTCCCCTTCAAAATTAAAATTATACCCATATTATCAATTTGACAGGGAATATTTCGGCATATTTCAGAATTTTTAGGGAATACTTTAGCATATTTGATGAAAATAAAAGCTCATTACATGCGCATATTTGACCCCTTTTCAGAGCATATTCTTGGAATCTCTAGCAGTTAGTAGTACCGTACCATAAACTTAACTCGCAATACACATACAATATACTACACCCCTCCCCACAAAAAAATCCACCGACGCTGATGAATGTAGGTCAACATTACTAAAAAATTACCCCCCCCCCACACACACAAAAAAAAAATCAGCGACGCCTCGGGTTTTTAGGTTCGGATGAAACTAATATGGAAATTGGATTCAGTGACCCCGAAACCTATGAAATGATATCTATACCCGTATTTAATGATGAATTTACACTCCCATTTGTATTCTTTTACGTGCCACAACTTTCAAAATATATGGTTGTATTGACAGTAAAATAAAATTTGGTAACCCTTATGACATGACATATGAAACGACATCCATGTTGCTGTTCATTAAAAATCTGAGCTCTGGCCCCTCTCAAGTGCTACAGTTTGCCAGTTATGGGAAAACCGTTATCAGAAATGTGTTCAGTGATCTTTAAAACCCCTCGAAGGACATCTTATTGTATTTCATGAATATTTTGTGTCCTCGCCCCCTGGGTGTCACAATTTTAAATTTATTGCCGAATCATCGTCGAAATCTAATTCTGCTACCTTGAAATCTCCACAACCGATGGGTCATTCTTCAAAAATATTGATACTTCAGGTATGGTTTTTCATGTAGGAAAGTAGGGGATATTTGAACTTTTTTCGATGGAAGTCGTTAAGAGGCGTTCTGTATAACGTATTGGTAAGATCGGGCCGACAGCGAGGGGATTCTGTATTTTGGCATAGCAATCAAAATGATGAATGCCTTGCCGAAGGACACATGGAAAAGTCCATGCCGAAAGGCAATAGCGAACAAAAAGTGTTCTGTCGTCGATTAGTAGATTCCAAAACAAAAAATTATATGGAAAGTTGATAAAGGCATACTAACCCATTAATTAGTCGTAAGTATTTTTGGATGATGAATGTCTATCGTTGCATGAAGATGATCATGCCGAAGGACACATTTTTTTTAAACTCTTAATTTTAGACAATAATACGCAAATACACGTCTTGTCACAAAAAAAAAAAAAACAAAAAAAAACAAAAAACAGGATTTGATATGCGGACCGTATTGCTCTGATAAGAATATACCATTTTGACCATTAATGGCGACGAAGAAATATTGAAACGCCTCCTGTTCTGTGATAGGTTGAAAAAGAGCCATGCCGATGGACAGAAAATCGAGGGACAGTTTTCAACGCTGGCCATACTGACTCCCGCTTGTGAAGATGTGATTTCAATGTTACCTTGTGATTTCTTCAACAATTTAAAGTAGCACAACGTTTTCAGTTTGTTCTAATATACAGCTTGAAAATTTAGAAGAAAAAAATATATAATAATAATAATAATAATAATAATAATAATAATAATAATAATAATAATAATAATGAAAATCGTTCGAGGGACAGCCATGCCGACGGACATTTTGGCATATTTAGTCCAATTTTGACCCATTAAAAGTGAATCAAACTTTCTTATGAAAGCTTGAAAAATCTATCAATGAAATGAAAAAAAAAAAGGCCGTATCATGAACAGCTTGTGAGATAACTGCTGAGGACTGAAATATTATTTTCAAAGAATAACCCCAATATATCCCAATTCAGTGACTCGAGACAATGAAATGTGTAAAAAATCGTTATAAAAAGTCATTTACGATGCTAAAGAACATAGAATAAAACACAAATTTCAAAATACAGTACCCAAGGGGAGCAGGGGTCAGGGAGAAATAATATCCAGACATCGACAGATAGGGATGTATAGAATCGGGTCCGAGAGAGATTCGTACCCCTTCAGTTCCGTGAAATCAGAATGACCACAAAAATGTCATAAATGTTATCGCGTAGGGCCTGTGTTAAAGTGTTTCATGATTGAAGAGGTTAGAATGGAAACCGACGTTTGCTATTTTACTGCAAGTGCGCAAATAGGCAAAATGCTATACACGGGTGCAAGCATATAAGGCAGTGACACATGACGTCACTAGAACGCTCGTTATCAATGGAAAGAACCAAAATGAAATACAAATGTAGTATAATGGGAAGTTGACGAATTTTTCCATTTATGTACGTTGAAATTTCTCGAAAAAAAGTGGAATTACGTGAAAAATGATAGGAATGAAATTTGTGGGAAACAGCATTCACATTTTTATAAAGCAATTTCTGTATAATTTCGAACATTCTCTCGCAAATTATTACAATTTGGAAATTGACTACGCTAGTAAGTAGCTCAACATTTTAAATTACGTATTTTGGATTTACGTTATTTCTAATTAAATTTAATTTCAACGATTGCCAAAAACTTGGTTTAACTTGAAAAACGCGCAAAATTATTCAGTCATTTTTATCAATAAACTTGGTGGCGAAATATGTAAACAAAGCCAAAATGCCATTCCCCTATATCTTGCTGCGCCTGTGAACGTGGAGTATGTGATACATACCACACATTCACAGGCGCAGCGAGAGATATTCCTGCACTCGTGTACAGCATTTTGCCTATTTGCGGGCTTGGAGTAAAATAGCAAGTGTCGATTTTCATTCTAATCTCTTCATATGGACTCATTTTTGACTCCTTGTTTCGGGAGGTTCCAAGACAGATACGAAAATTTGCAATACATTATTTTGACGCTAAATTTGGTGTAGATTAATTTTGCTTTTTACATTTTTGCAGCATGACTTACGGTTGAGAAGTAATTGAGGAAATACTGAGGAAGAGGACACTTATGAACCCCTGGGGGGCTCGATGTGGAGCTATGGATTTACAACATTTCTCGAAATATTCCTTTATCTCTTAACAACTACAAATGTGCTAGGTGGCACCTATGAATCAAAAAATGCAGGGTACCTTCTATATTATTCAAGCAGAATCCTGACTTATTTTTTCTGGTTTGAAGGAAGATGGGCGTCCAGCTTGTTAACCCGGTTATGTATGTATCGTTTCGTGTACGCGAGCTCTCGTTTTCACGATTTCTTTTACTGCTCCCCAGCTTCACGATTGTGGGTGGTGGTAAGTGCGGGGGAAAATGTCCCTAGCTACCAGTTCGGGCGCCACTGTCGCTTGTCATTTTCATCAGATATTTTACAGCTACGATGTAGATGAGTCAATTGTTTCACCAAGCTATCGTGTTATGCATGTGGAGCATGTTGTAGGCGGGAACCGGGTATAATTTATTAAAAACGCATTTAGGGTGTTAAATATGTTCTTTACGTTTACAAGTAAAATGTAAACCGCATATTGCGACGAAAAATCACCGTCATTTAGGATGATCTGCACCCAAACGAATGGATCCAGATGTTCTTGATGTATAATTTCGCAACTTCGGAGGGCTTCATCATGGGGGATTACGATCAACGGGCAAGTTATGGCATGCCAAACGTCTGTATTTCCCTTCTCGACTGATCAAGATATAAACCTCCATCAGCCTCTTGGAACTGAACTCGCTGAACACCTTTTACCCGAGGCTGACTTACGTATTTCGGAGCAGAAATCGTTTCGGGTAATTTACCTTGATGTTTGTTAGCCGGACGACGTTTCCAGATCGAGTCAATGACGCTTGAAGCCCGAAGGCTGACAGGAAGCAACAGTGCCAGAAGGAGAAAGTGAAACTGACGACCCTTGCATATAAATCATTACAGTTCGTCAATCATCGGCTAAAAAATTATTAATTATAAAAGTTCTGTTTTTTTCCTTCATTTTTTTTACGATTTCTAGTGTAAGGGCTTAACGATACTAACTCTGACATTCAAAACGGTAACTATGGAAACAGGAATTATATAGAAAAGTGGAGTCATCTTCGCCCATTGCATCTATATAGACTTCGTAGTTCGTATATTTAAACCATTATAATATCTGCGAAGGACCGTTTTCCTGGCTGCTCATGCGAGAGAGCATGCCGAATATCGTGGTTTTATAATTTCGATGGCGGAAATTTTGACGCTTTGATCGGACCAACGAGCGTTTATTCGTCGATGCGTTTATTTAAATAAAACCGTCACCGCACACTCGTATGTTTGAAACATCGCAGTGAGAACAGATCAAAAAGGTTTAAAGCGAAATTCGAGTTCAATATTTGAGCTTCGCAAAATAAGGGTCGCGTTGGAATTATATTTCCGAGAAAATTATTCGAGGGAACTAATCTAAATTTCAACGAGATTTTCAACCATTGCGCTGGCAAAAGAAATATCGCTAAAAGGTGTTTTTATTTGCGAGGAGAATGACAAGGCACATTGCCCCTGCCAGAGAAGCAAACTAAATTGAAAATAGTTGACCTGTGGGAAAATTTTTTTGAAGTATGTGACTTCGTTCTCTGGCCGCTCAGGAGTTCAGTCTCTCTTGGATATTAGCACATGTCAGCTACCTGCTCGGTGCGATGTACCCACTTTCTGTCAGTAGATATAAGATGTATGTTTTAGCGCACTGGACACAAGAGACTTATTTTCCAAGTTCCCTTTCTTCATACAGTTGTGAGGTCATAGATTCATGGACAATAATTCCTGTCAAACCAAATTTTAAATAGTGCAAGCAATTGGTGGGGTTGGGGTCCGGATCCCCGAAATATCTAAATAGCTATTATGTTTCGTCTACAATATTTTTCGTTCGGACCCCCCTGGAATTATTTTCTATATCCGCTCCTCCAAACTATTAATACTATTAAAAGTAGTTTGATAATTTTTAGGAAACTATCAAAATGCTATCAAAGAATTTTAATTGCTTCTTCATCGCTGAATTTGAAGAAAGTGCGATGTCGCTTAGGGTAATCTGTTATATAAGTAAAAATTTTCGAAGTGCCCTCAGTTTTTTCAGTACTTTAGTTAATCAGTCAGTGATTACCGAATACTGATCTGATAGTGTGTTGGTGTCAGGGTTGTTGGTGTTACCAACTTAATCATTTATAATGTTTACCATCTTCCGTCCTATCTTCATGTCTCGTGTCAGTATTCAGTAATGGGGGGGGGGGGTAGATGGGAGCTAGATGGGAAGACGGATTAAAAACATTTCTGAGGGGGGAAAACTTCGGAAGAATTGCGGAAAACAGGATAGAATGGGAAAGGTTGCAGGAAACTTTTACTCACTTTGGGCCGAGGATATGGAATAAAGAATTATTGTAAAATATAAAATATTATAAGAAATGTACAATTACCCCAATAAAAGTAATTAGATTAGATTAGATTCATTAATCAATATTATACATTAAGTAGTTAATTACTAGCATCAATCTGCAAATTTGGAAGGGGCTTTTCCATTACATTTAAAACTTAATTTCCATTTGGATATTCTCATTTCCATATGTCAACCAAGTGAGAGTGATCATTGATGTATAAAGCACTGAAAGTAGGTGCCCGTGTCAAGAAACTGTCTGTTATATTGTACTCTCGGTGATCTTTTTTTTTTCTGAATTTCCTCTGAATCGTCTCCTAAATTGGTTCCTGTGAAATCTATAAAAAAAGAAAACTACAAAGTTTCAGGTCGATCGGATTTAGGAGAATCCGTGCCACAAGCTCCCTTTCGTTCTTTTGGGAAAAACAAATAGAGTTTTGACTTTTGTTCCAGACTAAATTTCCCTCTCCTAGCTTGGGACATTGGAAAATAAGTCTTTTGCTTTTAACTTTTAGACAGCCCCGTAGCCATGAGGTGGGCAAGCTAGGGCTGAGCTCCCTCTGAAGGTATCTTGAGCCCCCCCCCCTAGGCAGAGACACCACAATTTTAAAAATCATCATTACGTCGGGCCTCTAGCCAGAGTGGTGCTACGGGGTACTGAGCAGCCCCTAACGCTTGCCGGAGCCTCCTCTGGCAAAATTTCGTGAATAAAAATAACGAATTCTTTCTATTCTTCTCGCTAATTTTGTTCAAAACTTGTCATTCCATTACATTTTAATGTTTATAAACTTGTCAACACTGATTTTGTTTTGAAAGATAGAAGAATCGTATGTTTGTCGTTCTTTATATGTGACGTGTCACAAGAAAAGGGCCCGAGTGTCCATTCAGCAGTTTCAGACCCACAGGCCTTTTTCTTGTATCACATTACAACATTCACAAACACAGTGGTAGGCTCGCAGTCCAGTTCACATTGAATATCGATGGCTATATGCCTGAATGGCTGCTTGAGAACTGATAACTTGATAAGTTCACAGAAATCAGAGTTTTTTTTACTTCCAAAATTTCGAAAATTTGATCGTTATAAGTGTTAATTTTTTTCACCCGATCAATTTAATATTTTTTTCAGTGGGTTGTCGGTAAGTTGAATCACCAGGTTTGACTATGAATTTTGAGACCAAAAATTCAATCAGTGGCGTAGCCAGGATTTTCTAGGGGGGGGGGAGCAAAGTAAGATTTATAAGGAAGACTAGGGGGCTTCGCCCCCTGGCCGCTTCACGCCTCGTCCGACCACCACAGTCCTCAATGTTTGGTCTAAAACTTTTGTTCCTGAGTTGATGTTTGCTTTGAGCTACTTTTGCTCTCCCTCTATTAACGGTCCTCAATCTTCCACCATGAACCCGCTTCCAACTTTTCTTCATCACGAGCCTCTTCCTCCACCACGACCTCCTCGTTCACCACGGTCGCTCTCCGCCTCCATGGTCAAACTTCAACAGTCGCAGCTCTCCTCAGCCATGAACTCCTCCTCCACAACGGCCATAATCTACCAGAGGTTTCAATGCCCACCCCACGGTCTTATACCTCCACAATATCCCTCCCTGCGAACACTTTTTTCTCCCTTGGACTTTTTCCTCATCTCTACAATCATCGACCACCTCAACCGACCTCCACCACCTGGGCCTTAATCTCTTCACATTACCCTCTCATTCGCTCCATGACTTTCTCCATCCACAGCTTCTCCCCTACATGGCACTCTCTGTTCATCCCTCCCATCATCACCCAGTCCTCCACATAGTCTCCTCCATCACCCCTTTCCACCCGGAGTGCCCTCCCCCATCAGGACCATGTCCTCCCGACCACTCCCACACCACTATGGGCTTTATTTCTGTTCACGTACCACGCCCCCACCAAGACCTCTTCACTCTTCACTACGCCCTCCCCAATAGCGGCCTTCATCCCTCGTTACAGCCTTCCCCTTCCACTGCTCTTTCTCTGCGGCTTCCTTGTCCGGTCCTCCACTCAGGAGCTCCCACCACCATGACCACCCTTCCCTTTCAGACCCCCGCCACCAGCCCCTCCCGCACCACGGCTTTCATTTCCTCCCCTGGTCCCTCTTTCATCCAGGACTTCCTCCTCCACCAGGACCTCTTACTCACCATTACCCTCACCCGGCGGATTCGGACTTGAAGGATTGGTGGCGCGCTAGCGTCGCAACTGTTCTATGTAGGTAAAATGGGTCTCTGCTGGCTGTGTGTGTTAGTAGTAGTGCGTATAATAGCGCTCCATTTTACCTACATACAAAGGTGCAAAAAAATTCCACCAGATGTCAGCCACTATTCTTTCAAGTCTGAATTTTACTTTTTTTAGTATATGGAAAGATATGTATTTTCATGTCGGTTATGTCTTAAAACTTGGAGATCTTTTATGTTAGGACAGATGATGTCCTTGAAAGTAGCTGATCTGCCCATTTTTAGTATATAGAGAGATATGTCTTTTCATTAGCACCTCCCTCCCAAGGGTAGGTACCCCTGTTGAAATAAGCAGTCAAGGGGCAGGGTAAGCAATCTGCAGTGAGGTTTTTCTCCCGGAGGCATGGTGGCGGCGGATTTTACTAAGCTCCCTCCCCCACCATGAACCCCCTCCCAAGGGTAGGCAACCCGCAGTGGGTTTTTTCTCCCGGAGGCGGTGATGGCGGGTGTGGCCATCTTCCACCATGAAACTCCCTCCCAAAGGTAGGCTACCACTGGAGAAATGAACAATTAAGGGTCAGGGCAGGCAACCCGCAGTGGGTTTTTTGTCCCGGAGGCATCGTGCAGCCACGCAGCCGCTGCCTATGATTTATCTCAAGTTAGACTATGTGTTCTATCTTGCGAATTGAGATCTCGGAGATTATGGGTAATTATTATGCCATTATTATGTCATTATATGACTTTTCATGCCTTATTATGTCGGTTATGTCTTAAAAGTTGGAGATCTTTTATGTTAGAACAGATCATGTCCTTGAAAGTAACTGACCTGACCCTGAAATTTTTCTGATTTTTAGGTAGACAACCCGCAGTGCTGGAGAAATGAGCAGTCAAGGGTCAGGGTAGGCAACCCGCAGTGGGCTTTTTCTCCCAGAGACGGTGAGGGCTCTCCCCCACCGTGAATCCCCTCCCGAAGGTAGGCTACCCCAGGAGAAATAAGCAATTAAGGGGCAGGGTAGGCAACCCGCAGTGGGTATTATGTCATCATGTGTCTTTTTATGTCTTATCATGTCGGTTATGTATTAAAACTTGAAGATATTTTATGTGTATGTTAGGATAGATTATGTCCTTGAAAGTTGCTGATCTTCACCTTCAATTTTTCTGATTTTTAGGTAGGCAACCCGCAGTGCGTTTTTTTTTCTCCCGGAGGTGGTGGTGGTGGTGGCAGCGGTGGCGGATTTTACTTTTTTAGTATATAGAGAGATGAAGTCGAAAATTGAAGTATTATTTAAAATCGCCGATATTAGAGGATTATTGCATGAAAATGAAGGTAAAATTACTACTCGAGCAAAAATTTTTCGAAAAAACGTGTTTTAAAGCGAAAAATTGCTCATTTCTGTATATTTTACATTCTATTTCAGGTACATTGGGGCATTCGCCCCCTTTGCCCCCTCTGCCTGCCTCGTAGAACTCTTCACATTATATACTATGTGTATCCTCGAGCCCCTCCTGGTAAACAGTCAGCATCATCTACCGCAGATGGCTGGCTACGAGCTCGCCTTTAGATTTTAATAAAATGTTCAACTTTCTTAAATTTTAGGCTGTAGGTCAAACAGAGAATCTAGTAAGAACAGAATAGCCATTGAAATTCGAAATTCAACGTTTGCTACCTACTTTCAAATTTTTGAAGTGTCTTCCACATCTCAGCTTTGTTTCAACCTTTCAGATAACGTTCGATAACTCAGCTTGAAACCTTCGGCTTTTGACTGAGTCTCTGATAGAAGTCTCGGGACTCCATTTTCAGAAACGAAATTTGATTTTCAGTTTGAGGAGGTGAAGAAGAAAAATTTTCCGACAAATTTTTTTTGAAAACCAAAAATTCGCCGACAAAATCTTTTAAAAATCAAAAATTTGCCGATAATCGAAACATTTTTTAATTGAAAAAAAAAAAAAAAACATTCATAAAAAATTAAAAATTCAAAATGAACTGTTTCAAAACTTGAAAACTTGCCGACTACCAAATTATTATGGGGGTGTTTCGACCCCCCACACTCTCATAGTTTCGCCCCTGTCCTGCTTATTCCGCACTGCACTTTCCAAGATTTCATCTTGGATCCACCAAAGCTTGCCGCAGGACCGTAGAACTTCGAGAGAACGGACTCAGGTCATTGACCTTTTAGAGTCCGTTCTCTCGGGATAGAGTTCATTGATCTGAATCCGTTCTCTCGATATTCTAGTACTCAGAAAAATACGAGTATGTCCGAAACGTTTTATGCGGGAAATCAACAAATTTTCTTGTAATTTTCGCATTAATGAACACCTTTTTTTCGCCTCTTTCGCCAGAAATATAATTTAATCAAAGAGAAAATCCTTTAATAGGAAGTCTTTTCAAACAACTTTTACATTAACAATTCTTCTTTTTTTTTCTGAGTAAACGTTAAGGGAGAAAGTTGAAAGCGTTTTCAATTACTTCAGTTATTTATTTTCGCGAGGGAGGAGACAGACTTCGCGAGCGAGAGGCAGGCCATACAAGACTTCATATAAATCCGCATTTTCTTCGCTGCCAGCCAGCAGCGGAAAATCGTTTTCACTTTATCAAATATTTACAAACATTTTATAATGTCGAAATGAGGTACAATAGTAGATGTTGGTGTAGTGAAATGCAAACAAAAGTATTAAGAACCCTGTCGATGCGAAGAATTGACAAAACTACGAGATGAAATATTTTAGCGCGAAAAATTCGATTAGAATCGGTATGCAAGTGTAGACAAGTAGTTTCATACCGACAGCTATTTCGTACACTTTTTCTCCACTCAGTATAATCTGTGTCGTTTTTGCGGCGAAAAGGAAACAGAGCCGACATAAACGTTCGAGAAGAAAGTATACAAGTTTCTGTTACATCGATCTTTTCTTTTACTTTTTATTTATCTTCTATTTACATTCATCTTGTCAACGTTCCTTTTGTAAGAAAAAAATCTCATCCTCTTGTATTTTACATTTTTCGTTCGAAATTCTTTTTTATACCCTTGTGATGATTGAAACGTTATATAAAATGTTTCCTTCCGGTCTGGTGGTTGTTTTTTCTACGAACGTAAAAATAATTGTTGATATTATTATACGAGGGGTGAAAACTTTTTTCTCTCTCTCTCTTTTCCCATCGATGGAGTGCGAAAGTGTTCACTTCATCTAAAGGGCGGGAGATATGTGAAGGGAATTAATTGTAACCTGTTTGGTATAGCTGAATGTTTGTATAAAATTGGCGAGATTTTGCGAAGACCAACAACCGGAGACTAACCTGAAGAAAGGGTGGCTTTAGTCAACTTTTTATGAAGGTAAATAACGTGAGTTGGCTCACCATAATGACGGAAATATCCCGGAAGCATAGCCCAACTTTGGTTGGCAAGGGGAGGGAGTTCAGCAGCTATTCTCTCCAAGAATCGCTTCTGTCCCGTACCAGAATCATATTATCAATATTTCCCAAAACGCTTAACCCACCATACATGTTCCTTACAGAAAAGTCAGTTACAGAAGTTGAGAACTAAGAAGTTGTGCTTTTATTACAAGCATCTTGAAGTACCTACTCAATGACAGTGCTATAGCACAGGTTGTCTGTGGTGGACAAATTCACCAAGACGCCTTTTTTGCAACCTTTGTGAAACTTCGCAAGAACTTGTTCGCACATAACAATCAAACATGAACAGCTATTCGAGTCTACTTTGGTTTCCAGACTTCTATGAGGAACATCACGAGTTGAAGATCAATTCTGAAGTCTATTGAGAGTTAATTGACTAGTTAACTGTATGAGGTTAATGTTTTTTAGTGCGCACGAGCGTTTTTCTTTTTATGATTTAAACCCTCATTTCTGCAAGAACATTACAATGCGGTGCTGAAGGTAAAATGGTCCTCACCTTTTGAAATCCCTTGATCTCTGAGTTCTGATTATAAGTCTGCACAGTTGCTCACCTTTTTTCGTTGAGGCCAAATTGTTCTTGTCATCTCGTGGAATTGGACAGAGCTGCGGCTGAGGAGGGAATGTTAGACAGGCACCTTTGTTATTCCAGAGTACAACGGCACTAGTGATCGCCGTTGTATTGTCACCCTACCCTTGAGCTGGCAAACAACACGCGAGCGTGGAGTCTATAAATCCTCGCGACCAACCCCTCTGACCCTTTTTCAGTCAGTCTAACCACCGCTGGCTTCGACGAAGGTACTTCACTATCACTGACTTTATTCCTATATCGAATGATGAATTTATACTGAAGGCTTCTGACGAGAGTATTTCTACATTTTCTCTTCCCATCACACCCTCGAACAACATCACATCTTGTCCCAGACAGCTATGTTAATTTATGGCCGTATAAGCAGATCTCAACCAGGCCTTCTCAAGTCTTACAAAGTATATCAGGTACCTGTAAAAGAATAACGAAAATCGTGAACGAGTCTTAGAAAGTTTCAAAGTGCCTTGAGCAAGTCTGGAAGAATCAAAAAGAGTCCTAAGTAAATCCTGAACCGTTTTAATGAATCTGGAAAAATTTTGGAATAGCTTTAAAGGGCATCTACTTGCCTTAATTATAAAATAATTCGTATACAGGGTGTCTACAGGTGCTGAAAAATCCTTCAAGTCCTTCCAGTCCTGAATTTTGAAAGTAGGTCTTGAAAGTCCTAAAAAGTGCTGAAATTACAAAAAATAATTGAAAAGTCCGTCATTTTTGTTAGAAATACTTTAAAATAAATTTTTGGCGATTCCTATGATTGGTAATTAAAAAGTGTAGCGCAGGATCTGTATTCAGAAGGAGGGATGGGTGAAGGGGATACGACAATTGGAAACAAACAAAAAAGAATATTTGTACACTCGGGGAAAATATGAAAAATATGCCGGCTACAGTCCTCCAAAGGGTCCCGAAAAAGTACTTTCTTTTTACTTTTCAATTTCTGTAGACACCCTGTTATAAGTCTTTAATCAAGTTTTGAAGAATCATAAAAATCTTTAATAGTCAGTATGTCTTGAACACTACCCGTACAGAATTTTGTAAACTATTCTGGGAGACTTCACGAAAGTTTACACGAACATAACGGTGTCCCTTATTTTGGCAAAGTCTAAACTTTTATTGTGGCCTCCTTTAGTATTGTGCTACACTACGAATAGAAGAAAAAATATGAGCAAGTTTCGAAGTCATTAAGCAATTCTAACCAGACCACTAGAAGGGTGAAGTTTAATATGCAATTTACTGAAGGGTTTTGGGTCATATCAGTGAAAATTGAAGGCTGAACGGAGAAGAATAGCTAAAACTCTATGTTGCTCAACGTTATCGACGTAGAGCATAAAAGCCCTTTTTGGAACCCTTAGCTCTCGCAGTAGGACTTCAAAGTAAGGAAACTGAATGAACAACAAGATTTGAAAAGAGAGTTATTTATAGGTTTACGAGATCACCGATTTCGATTTTGAGAGTGATTTTTGAATTGGACCTTTTGGGACATCACAAAAGCGAGAGTTTGGTCTAAATACTTGTTATTTAGATGCGGTATCAAATTCATAGGTTCTTAAGGTCATGAATTCAATTCTGAAAGTTATTTCTGGTTTTTGTCCTTTCCTACCACTTTTCCATTCCTTACCCCCCCCCTCTCACTTCCTGGTAATTCTGAAAGAGATTGAATGCAGGGAGCCAAACCGCCGTTAACTTTGCAAGAAACAGCTTTATTTATATAAGGTTTTTCTCAGACCTATAGTCTCGGAATGAAAGGGAAGGGGATTCCGCCTCTATAGAAGACTACGATAAGGCTGTTTCAGACATTAATAAGACTCATTCAAATTAGGACTGTAGGTACATCAAAACTCTTTCACGTTTCATCAAATCAGATTATGATGACTACTGTGGTTCATTTGAACTATTGTGCAATGTATCAGATTCATTCAGGTTTAGTTACACTGGGGCAAAGCTTTTAAACTGTAATAAGACTTGCGCACTCTTACTCAGGATTTCTCACTACTGGTTAAGATTCATTTTCATTATTTTGTTAATGCCTGAAAATCTGAAAATGCACTCGAGTATAGCCATTCGTTTTGATGGTAACGTTTTATTAAAATCTGGATTTGAACTAGATCGATGTTTTTGTAGACTACCGACCGATTTTCAGGAAATGATGATACATTTAAAAATGTACAAAACGGTGAAATTTAACATCATCGTATTCGTACACAAGCAAGTTATTTAAAAACGAAACGGAAATAGATGAATTCTGAACAGTTGTGTTGGTTTTTCTAAAGTAATGGCTTATTTTTTTTTCCACTCCATTTCCCATAACATGTTTTAAAAAGTCAACTCCGATTCTGAAAGAGTTCGTCTCCCCAGAGACTTTGAAAGTGGGAAAGGACCTGCTTCCGCCGAAGCTATATCTTTTAAAAGCTGTACGCTGTCTTCGAGAAGTGATTCTTTTATTTTTATGACATATTTCCCACGTGATTCATCATAATATTCTTTTTCTGCATATAGCGATGTCAATAAGGTCGTAACTGTGGTAGTCGCAATAGTGTAGGTATAGCCAAGGACGTACCGATAGGGAGGGGGCGCAACTTACACCCCCCTTCGTGGGAATTTTTCTCTCAGCCGTTGGCAAAACTTACTATTTCAGTCAGGCAAGTTGGAAAAATCCAACAAGTTGAAAGTTTTTTGGTATTTTTTTTTGCTTTGATACTTGGAAATTTTGAGTTGAGTCAGTTGGGACTTTTGAACCCCCCCCCCCCCCCCCAGGAAAAATTCTTCGGTACATCCCTGAGTATAGCACTACCTAACTGTTAACTGTTAATACATATAAATATAGTCTTTTCTCGATCAAACTAGGTTGCTAATCCACACTCTGTACTCTAAACATCTAAAAAGCCTTCATTAAAAAGTGGCTAATAAGATTAGAAGGTATTCGTGGAGAAGTGCTAGAGTGATTCGTTTCGTGATTAACATTGCTAAATTAATATGATTCGGGAAAAGGCATTTCGGAATATCGGTAATTTTTTCATTATTAAAATTTTTCTAAACACACTATTGAACCTTTTCTCAAAAATGATTTTCAATAAGAACTATTTTTCTTATTCTTACAAAATTCTATCTTTAAACTTTCTTAAAGAAAATGTGCAAATTTCCTTGCCAAAAATCATTCCATGTTCAGCTTCACTCCCGTTAAGTAACCCTGCAAAATTTTTTGATTTCGAAAAAATGTTGACCCTTGTGTTTTCACAACGACTATATAGAACATATTTGGACTTCATACCGAACCGACAAAATCCAAAAAAAATGCTGTTTTGTGCCGCACTCGAAAGAATGATTAATTGATCGAAGATAAATTAAATTGATTATTCAAAAATATCAGAATCAATTATTCATGAAATATAATCAAAAAATTAGTTCAAAATTATCAAAATTGATCACTTAATTGAAAACCATTAAGCTTTAATAACTGAAACTTAATAATCAACAACTATCAAAATTTGCTTATCAAAAAGTAATTAACGTGAATTCTTTAGAAATAATTTATGATAAATGGATAATCAAAAATAATTAAAATAAATCAGTGTATAACAATCGAGATTGAACAATCAAAAATCATTAAAATTAATTACTCAAAAATATCGAAAATGTGAAGTTGTTAAAAGCTATTAAGAATTACTAATAAAAAATAAACAAAATAAATAAGTTGAAGACTATTAAAATTGATTAACTGACACTGATGAACGTTGATTTATTGAACATAATTGAAATGGAATAAATAAAAATAGTTAAGTGAATTAATCTAAAATAATCGAAATCGATTAATCAATAATTATTGAAGGGATTAGTTGAAAAAGATTGAAGCGAATTAATAAAAACTAATGGAAATTAATTAAAATTGATAAATTATGAATTATGTAAAAAAATTAATTAAAAATAATCAAAATTGATTATCGACGCTGGCAAAAATCGAATAATTAAGCATAATTAAAATTGATTAATCCAAAATAATTAAGATAGTTAATCGAAAGTTATTGTTAAATTCTATTAATTAAAAGTTATGAAAATCAATTTACGTCACTTTGACTGCGACTCGGACCACCCATGGAGATCAAAAATACAAGGAAACAAGCAGCAATGCTGCACGACTAGGGTCGGCAAATGCTGCAATTCCTATCGTCTGAATTCTGCTAAACATTAACGCACTCTATATTCATCAATAATAAACATCCTACAAAATTACGAACTACGACAGAATCGCCATCCATATTACCACTTGATGACGTCTCAGTACTGAACAACTTGAAGAATAAAAAAAATAGAAGCGATCGCAATAGGGTCTAGCCGACCCTAAAAATGGATAAGAGACAGTAAATTTAGGAATATGGAAAAACAGATATTAAGAATATGCAAAACCAATACAGGGAAATTTAGTAGCATCGAAACTGGCAATAATAAACACGAGTGGGTTAAACAGTGCAAAAATGAATTATTGAAAAATAATCAAAACAGTAAATTAAAATCAATTGAAATCAATGAATTGAAAATTATTAAAACGTATTATTCGGAAATAAGGTAAGGTAGCCTAATATGGACCATATGTCCCTAATATGGACCACCATCATATCTCATCTGTTTACGGCGCGCTCTGGCTGAAAAACATATTACTACATTCCACGGAAGATGAAAAAAGATGTGGTAGAAAAAGTTGGATCTCGCAAGCCAAAAACAAAAGTTATGCATGAAAAACGAAAATTGATGTTTTGACTTTTTTTTTGTAAGTAAGTTCATTTTGGTACAAAAATGGTATAAAAATCGGTTTCTTCGAAAAGTTCGCTATAATTATCGAAAGTGTATCTTATAAGTTATTCATTCGTGTACTCGTTTTTGATCTCAACTTGAGGAGAGCAGTAGTAAGTCGACTCAAGTAAATCTCTATTTGAGCTCCCAATATGGACTACCATAAGAATGTATGTTTTTTTCATCAGATGGCAAAAATACGTAAAAAGTGGTGTCCGAAAGCAATGGAGTCGGCTGTTCAAGGTGTACTTAAGGGAGAATGAGGCTAATGTTAATAAACAGTTACGAAGAGTTTCTACGCCTTCTTTTTTTCAATTTTTGAAAGTGGTCCATAATGGGAGCCAATTTTCAATTTCGTCCTTCCTCACTTTTCGAAAAGAATTCACCAAAAATCGATTTTTTAAATTTATAACTAACTCTATTTAACTAGAAACATAACAGCTCGTTTGAGCTCTTTTCAGAGTAAGGTATCTAATAAAGTATAATCTGATATGTTTTCATGCTGTTCATATGAGAGGAGGATTATTGACTCTGTGACACGCCTTAAAATTACGTACTTGCATAAAGTGAGAGAACAAAAACTGCCATAGGACAGCTTGTTCTTGTACTCCGGGAAATCAAGTTTTCTTTTCATAAATAAAAAAAGAATGCGAATGCGTTTATTTATGTATACTAACTATCCGATAAGACGAGGAAAAAAAAATGGTGGCAAACTTAACACCATAAAAACGGTGACATACAGCCAGTTCGACTTCCCAGAGACGCCGAGTACTAATGATCATATCTACAAGGAAAATTCCATAAAACTCGAAATAAATTCATAGCTTACAATTATTGCTGCGCTACATTCGCGTATAAAAATACAAATAAAAAATCACGACTTCCTTAGACATTGGCGCCATCCATACTCTTTCGAATGTGTTAAGTCTACAGATTTTCATCCCTTAAAAAGTACCCCAAGTTACGAGAATAACTTTTTACCATTACAATAGCGCTATTGCGGGTTGCCGTGTCTGTGCCTTTTATCAAAATTAGCCATCTGAGACTTCGTATTTGATAATTCAGCATCGATCTGCCCCATCAAGCTCGCGCATTTTGTTACCAGGTATACAATTTTTAGTATCTAATCGTTTTTCGAGACAAAGTGGTAAATTTGAGAGCGTTTAACCCATTCAATTTCGCAATTTTCCGGCGAGCTTGTTTCTATACATAAAACGAGGATGACTGCGGGCTCGGCTACTCCGACGATGTGTAATTTACAGCTTCATATAAGGATACAGAGGAAAGACGGATACGGTCTCATAAAGGATTGAATAAAGCTGTAGTTGACAGCTAACACGTTAGTATTTTCACAATGGTCACACCAAACCACTCCCTGCTAGTCAATCTTATTCCGCCATAAACCGCGTGCAACAGCGGTTGTATCTTTTCGCTCGATGAGATTTATTTCGCCATCCAGCTTGACCCGAAATATTAGCCGAGATAGTCGATTTTCGAAATTCGCCGCGGCTATTTACTTACACCACCAGCGTCACCGCGGTGCACTGAAAATGCGAGTATACAAAATAGAGACTATTTCATATATATCACGCCGAAATAGCTTTCGCCGTTAACCCTAAAAATACGAGTGTAACATTTTCGGCGTCGGAAAAATATTTGGCGAGAATCCCTTTTTTCCCTCTCGGATAGGAAAACGCATATTCTAATACGAGCATCCATTCGTTAAATCACGATCATATTAGATATGTCCTTCTTGGGGAAAACTTAATGATACCGAATATACAGGGTGTCTTTTCAAAGCGTGCCCCTGGCTATTTTATGGACGCAAGTCAGATCGACGCAGGATCAACACGGATTTTCCACTCGTGAAGTCCTTACAATGTAGGATGCTACTTATTTGTACCAAAATCGGAAAATGTTCAAAAATGTTGGTCCCCTCCCCGCTAAAAGTTCTCCTTTGGGTGTAAGAATGAACCTCTGGAAATTTCAGCCAAATCGGATGATATTAACCCTTGCCGATTCAAACTTGAAGTCTGTAAAACACATGTCCGAGCGCGCCCGTAGGCGTCGCGGGTGTCATTGCGTGGCGCTCCGCGTAAAGTAGCGATAAACCTACGCTCACGACATAGAAATACTTCATATTGTTATTTCTTCCGAGCTATTCATTTATTTGCCCTCCAAATCAACAGATCTTCTTTTCTCACCTTTCTCTCTATATACTAAAAAAGTAAAATCCGCCGCTACCACCGCCGCCGCCACCGCCTCCGGGAGAAAAAGCACACACTGCGGATTGCCTACCTAAAAATCAGAAAAATTACAGGGGTAGATTTGCTATTTTCGAGGACATAATCTGTTCTAACATGAAAGCTCTTCAAGTTTTAAGACATAACTGACATAATAAAAAGTAAAAATCCGCTCTCTCTATTATATTACATATCTCTCTATATATTAAGAACCAAAACTACTCCCCCTCCTAAAAACGCACTGCGGGTTGCCTACCTAAAATTAGAAAAATTGTAGGGGTAGATCAGCTACCTTCAAGGACATAATCTGTTCTAACAGAAAAGATCTCCAAGTATTAAGACATAACCGACATAATAAGACATAAAATGACATAATTACCCATGGGTGGTGGTGGAGGAGGAGGAGAGATTCGTGATGAAGAAAGGATGGAAGGGGGTTCATGGTGGAAGATTGAGGGCCGCTGATAGAGGCGGAGCAAAAGAAGCACGAAGCAAACCTCAACTCAGGAACAAAAGTTTCAGACCAAACACTGAGGGCGAAGCGCCGAGTAAGGACCGCACGAGCAAAGCGAGTGACGGCGAGGGGGTTGGGCCGCGAAGTGGCCAGGGGGCGAAGGCCTCTAGTGTTATTCTATTTATTGTTGGTTTGTTCATGCTTGAGCAACTTCACAGTTTCAACGTAAAGAGATTTTTGTAAATATATGTGTGAAATCGTTTAATGATCTAACGATACTTTTTACTGAATGTGTTCAGGCGTTCAATAATATTCAAACTACAAAAATACTTACAAAAAAAAAAGGCAGAGGGTCAACAGTTACAAATTTTCAATAAATTTCAAATTCAGGTACAATGACAAAAATTAAATCGGTACATCGTATATTACAATACCTGCTAAGTGCCATTTCCCCGCCCCCCGAAATGGCAAAATATTCTGCGTGATGACCCACACACGAATTATATCCTTAGTTGGTCAACACTGTCACAAGTACATTATTTTTGCCTCGAAAGATCGCGCTCTGTGTAAGTCCAGGACCACAAATTTTGTAAACCTAAGTGCCAGCCAGTACCATACACACATCATTGATTTCACTTTATTTTCTGACATGCGTTACAAACTTGTTTTTTGCTCTCCTCTAAAATTTTGATTTTGGCATTTGGCAGGTATTGTAATTATCTCGTTCATGTTAAGAAAGAATAATGAGAAATTACTTAGATAGAAATATCTACTTATCTAGTGAAAAAACAAAGGTATTATTAAAAGAACAAGGTATTAGGGGAAATACGCTAAATATGGAATAGCATCTTTAAAATCGTTATCAGGAAGCCGCGTATTATACAAGAAAATACTGGTAAAACAGAGAAGATCTATTCAACTATTAAATATAGAGGCAAATCACTCCAAAAATCAATTACAATTTATTAACACGACGTTTCGACATCACTGTCATCATCAGGTAACACAACATGTACAAACTAAGCAACTCTACCACCCCTTTTTTTGTATTATGTTTCGTGTAACTAGCGTTTAGACCATGGATTTCAGAGTTGCTTAGTTTGTACTTGTTGTGTTACCTGATGATGACACCCCTCGGCACTGATGCGATGCCCGAAAGGGTAGTTTCCGGTTCCGGGGGTGCGGTGTCTCAGGGGCCACTTTGGCATGCGTGCATCGCCATACGTCCCACCACACCACCTGATGATGACAGTGATGTCGAAACGTCGTGTTAATAAATTGTAATTGATTTTTGGAGTGATTTGCCTCTATACTTACTAATTATACAAGGAAACTTCGTTTTCAGCTCCAAATGTATGGTTAGCCCCATTCTAATAATCCTGAAAAATTCATGTCTCAGCTCGCGTCGCGGCGCCGTAATCGCAATTATTTTATTCGGCGGGGGGGGGGGGGGGGAATGGGACTTTAAAAAAAAGAGGCGCCCGATATGGAATAGTAACGTTTATTTTATAAAACGTAAAATTATCGACCAGAATCGCAATTAGTGAACTTGAACGATAAAAAATGTGTCATTAACTTATGTCAGGAGTTTCTAGAAAAAAACTGACTTCACAACGGGGCACCAAATGATGGGTTTAGAAACAAAATTCGCAAATGAACGTGCCACTTTCCCATCTCGCGCAATCTTTGCGGCAAATGCTCGGACTAATGGAATCAAAATGGCGGTCCAGTATACCTATCGATTTTAAGGCTCCACCAGCCATCAGAAATAGATCGAGCGCGTTTCCAGCTTCATTTTCGTAAAAAGATTAGACAATTTCGTCCACTTTAAGCCGAGTTAGGATCGAAAACATTCGAGTGAGGGCAAAAACAGAAACCCGCCGATACAAAATTTCAAAGCCGATTTTTTCAAAATGAGGTTTTTCAGACTACAAACTTCAGTCACATTTCGTAAAAATTTGTAAGGGACATTTTCAAAGAAAATTTTACATAGACACGGACGTAGCGAAGAGTTTTTTCTAGAGGGGGGGGGGGCAAATTGTGAAAGTCGCAACGGATTGTATTGGCTAAAAACAGAATCCTTTTGACTTGTTGGATTTTCCCAACTTTTGATCCATTTACTAAAATTTTCCAATTCCGGTGGCGGCTTCCGTGCCTCCCTGTTTTCGTCCCTGGGGTGATTCTCCGAAAAATGGACAATTCAACGTGGACAAAAACCAAAAAAATGAGGTTCACTTTTCAAATTTTTTTCGTTGAAATCGATACTAGGGGTGTTGAGAAATCATATTCCGGTACCGGCCGGGCTTAAATTTGATTTTGGAGGGTTGTAAAAAAAAATTGTTGTCCGCGTTGAAAGACAAATTTTTCAAGTTTACATAGTGTGATAAGATGAGGCTGTACGATCACACAGCGGCACCGTGGGTTACAATCTCACGGATCACGGTTTTATAAAGTACCAAAAATTCATCTAGGAAAGTAGTCTCTGCACGAAGAAGATTTAAAGGCTGTTTCTACAGACTGCTTCTAAGTGTCGAAAGATTCACGTCCTTCAGCGTGGATACAAGGAATACGTGAGTAGCCACGTTGAATAATATTTTATGTTCACGTTTAAGGACAAAATCGCCTTTTCCCTTTTCCCATTGGGTAAATATGCGGAAAATATTTGATACATATGTTGCTGAATGTAATGTGGCCAACATTAGTTATATTATTACGTTTTTACAAATTCGGAGCTATAAATTCAATATGGCTGTTGATGTCCACGATGAAGGACACTTTTTTTTTTTTAGAAACCAGGATCTCAGCAATAAATGAGTATTTTAGCATACAAATTATCATTATTTCACAGAAGTTCTTACACAGCCTTCTAGAGGAAGTTATGAGGAAGTTATATGAGCATTTGAGAGAAGTTTATGCTTATAGTGGAACCCTACAGAGAGGTTTGAAAATTATCCACGTTGAAGGACATATCTCTTCCTAGACACAACTTTGAGGTATTCTAAAGGTTACTTAACTTGGTTAGAAAAAGATTGTAAGACCTATACTGTGTTGCCTCAACTTACCTCTTCAACAATGGGAAACAGTAGTTCCTGAAAATGATGTATTAAACCCTTCCAGCAAGCAAAAAAAAACGGAACTAGGCCAGGTTGACACCCACGCTGATGGACATTTCAGGTGCATTTTCGATTTTCTAATGATGTTCTGCTGAACTAGGGAGAGCTTTTACCACTGTCTCCATCAGAAGAGTTCATTTCCTCAATTTTGATATATTGCGCATAGCATTCTGATAATAAGTGGCAGAGTTCCAGCCTATTTACATGAATTGTCCATTTTTCGGAGAATTACCCCCTGACAGAAATGGTAAATTTTCCCAGCTGCTGAGTGAAAAATCCTACAGGAGTAATTTGCCCCTATACGTCACTGTGCGTAGAATTATGTTGTACTGAGCTATTTTAGACGTACAGTTGACAGGTGACAAAAGGGAAGTCACGAATAATGAAATGCGGCTCACGTTTAACATAACTGTGATTGAGAAGCAACGGTTGGAAAGAGAGGACCTTTTACTGCGTTCTACTACTTTGTTAAAAAAAAACTCCGACCAGAATCAGTCGAAACAAAAATGCTATAATAACTGAACTACGATTCGACTAGATATCTCAAAATTAAGTGATATTTCGGCTCGATCGATTTGACCCGAATGATTTCGTCGACCTAATCTGCGTTACCAGGACTTCTTCTTGAGCGACTAGCATCCAGACTACACCCTGTATGGACTGCATATATTATATCATGCTTTCAAACTTTTTTCCTTTCTACACTGCAATTGTTATGTAAATTATGGAACCAACTCTAGCTTCTTTTCATTCGTTTCAATATTCAATAACGTCCGGCCGTGCAGTATCCGAACTCCGAGATTTTATTAGACCGCGCTGTCGATTTAAACTTTCAATTTTTAACCCAGAGGAGAAGTTATTAACAATATTTGAACGTTTCGCTGCGCGAGTCTCGCTCGAGAGCGCTTTCAGTTTCGCAAGTTACGAGTGAAATATTTCAAGCTTATCAAATAATGACTTTCATTACGACTGTAGGCTTACTCGAAGGGTGAAACTTTGACTCATTTCAATGTTCTGAATAAGAAATAGCGAAACCACTTTGGTGGCTCACAAAGTGGCAAAAGGTTTATAATATTGGCATAAAGTATTCTAATTAAAACCATAATCCGAGTAAGTTCCCTCAGTTCGGTGGTTGCACACAAAATTAACATTTTTATGCCAGCGCAGACTGTTGCTCACTAGACTGTAATAAATAGAACTGTAAACACTGTGATGGCATGACTAAATTAAATAAATTATATCTGTTATAACACAGGGTTGGTAATTCGATTGTGTTTATTTTAATATCGACAAAATTCTCGAATGTCGAATAATACATATTCCAGTTTTTAGCTCGTAAAAGGCAAATAATTCGACATCACGGCCCTTGGGATCGGTTCAGATGTGACGTGGCACTGTTTCAAAATAAAATTGATAACCTTAATTTGGATTTTTCATGTACTCCAATTTGATGCTCAGCTTTGCAAAATTTCTTCAAATAATTTTGTACTCGCGAAATGCTTTTTTAATTTACTATTTTTTCTGTCTCACTTCTTAGGGAAAACTATACGTCGTCATGCGGCGCCTTGCAAACGCAAAGAAAGAACGAATCACTTCCTGAAACAAAAAGAACCGTGTAATCCATGAATAAAACATTTTTTCTTGAATGCGACATTTTTTTTGTCTTTCTGTGATGAAATATACTGTCTGGACTTATTTAAAAAGTTTCCTACTCCTACGGGATACCTCTGCGTTCAAAAAAATAAATATACCGAGCCTGTGAATAGAACATTAGTGCCTTCGCCGATGAAATAGAAGTATTTTTTGTGTCTTACATATCTTTGCCGAGAGGATGAGCTCAGTGTTGAAAAACAGTTAAAAAGCGTAAGATTTTTAACAAATTTATATTTTAAAAAAATGCACGTTTGACGTGGGGTTAGACCACCGAGCTCCTCCCTCACAACTACAGCCCCGTTTAAAGATAAACTGGGCCCAAGTCATGGTAATCTATTGTAAAAAACATCTTTAAAGGGGAGAAAGTTTTCCCGTTGCTTACTGAATTGAAGTTTCCCAACTGCAGAAATTTTGGTTGATAAGAGAAAGCATCCCAGATTTTCCTCCTAGGGGCCAGAACCGCTCTCAAATTTACCAATAATCAAAATTCTGGAGGATATCAAGTTAAACTAACTTCATGACGGAGTTCAAATGCCAGAGGGTCTTTACTTATAGCTAGCAGACAGCTAGGACTGGATTTGTATAAGGGGCCATATTAATCATGGCTAAAGACGTAAAGTTTTGGTTATGACCGCTGTTTTTGTTAATAGCTATAGGAATTTTGATTGAAACGTTATTCGATCTATGTGGCAGTTTCTATAAAAAGGGGTAACTTTGTCGATTGATCAAAGTCTCAGAAAACGCGAAAAAAAGAAAACAAAATTTTTTGGTCAAAACAATCAGTTTTGAGATTTTGGTTAGTTTCTATAGAAAAAACATCGCAATAACGAAGAGACAAGATTTACGGGTGTGAGAGAGAAGAGGCAGAGAGAGAAAGAGAATTATGAAAGAGAATGAGAAAAGATTGCAATGTCTGCGTCGCTTCTTCGCGGTTTTTCGGAGCTCACGAATAAATCCGATGTTCTGAATTGTTACCACATAGAAGAGCGAAAAATTACTTTTCCAACAAGCCCTCATCGAGGCTGGTAACGTGACTCCGCGGCGAGTTACGGCCGCTTGAAGGAGTGGGAGAAAAAGGTGTGTCTAACTTTAGACGCGTTTTTCTCGAAAACGTGTTTTCGCGCGTTCTTGTTACACTCATCTTTGACCACTTGTATTTCTGCAAAGAAAAACGCTACAGATCTCGCCAATAGCTCCTTGGAACGGGTATTCATTCCTCTATTACATACTATTTGTAATTCAAAATTTGTTGGATCGACAAAGTTACCCCTTTTTATAGAAACTGCCAAATATTTTAAAAGCTTCTTGCACAGTTTCAATTTGCCAAAAATTGCCAAAATGGACGTGAACGTCCTAAATAACGCCAAAAACAGTTTTTGTCATTTTTTAAATCAAATTTGGTTGGTTGCAGTCATTCTCGATCAATTTAAATTTAATTTCTGTTCATTTTGACTAATTCTGGTGAGATTTGGTTATTGATCAGTAGATACGGGTTGTCTTTTTCCTTTTTGGTTAATTGTTATTTCAAGATGGCTATCTTTGGTCAGATTAGGTCAAGTTTGGTCATTGTTGTGAATTTGTAGTTAATTTTAGTCCTTTTCAGTCAACTTTGTCAGACTTTTAGTCGAATTTGGTCGTCAGATATTGTCAGACTTCGTCGTTCTTGGCCACCTTAGTTGTTATTGGTTTTGATAATTTTGATCGATTTTAGGTCAGATTTGGTTGTTCTTGGCCGGCTTGGGTTATATCAAGTCAATTTCTGTCCAAATTGATTGCATCAGAGGCAGATACAAAAATAATTTCAGGGTGTCCGAATGAAAAATGTTATCGACAAAACATAATAGCTCTCTTTTTCATTTCTGCTCTCAACCCGAGCCCTGGAATCCGCCCTTTCGAGCATTGCCTCAGAGACGTTGGGAAGACTATTAGGGCTGTCTTAGCCTTCTTCTCTTCTTGCCGAAAAACCGGCCTAAGTCGAATTGTAGCGAGTTGCTACTTGGGCTCGAACTCGGGACCTCCGGATTCTGAAACCAGCGTCTATCTACTCGGCCAACCAGACCCCTCAGATTTCGATATGGAAAAGGGGTCCGCCCCCTCTGTCCGCCACTTGATTTCATTTACTATTTCGACGAGTTTAGTTATTCTGCTGGATTGTTCTATCATCGTGAGTCATGTTTGGTTCAGTTCATTTTTGTTATTTTTGATTCATTTTCGAGGGATTTTTAAAATATTTGATTGATTTGCTTTTGGTCCATTTAGATGAATTTTAATCGATTTGTATCATTTTTCATATAGTGTTTTGTTATTTTTAATAATTGATTAATTTTGTTTTCAGTAATCAGATTTAGTCGATTTTCGGTCGATTGTAGTCTATTTCGGTCAATTTTAGTCGAATTGGGGCATGTTGATCGATTTTGATCGTGTGTTTGGTATCCTCAGACAGACCTGGTTTTAGTAAACAGGCAAGGCCGAAGGACTTACAGCATTGGTCATCACTTATGCACGGACCTCACAAATGTATTCAGTAAGGGGTATTCTAATCCAATACAAGTTGAAGATGGTTGATCCAGTGTCAACATAACGAAATGTAATCATCCAGAAGCACTAGACGGTGACTGGAGCTGCTTTTGAAGACCCGGCGCTCACTTTTAAGGGCAGATAATTGCATGACTTGGAGTGTTAAAGCTGTTTCTTTTTCTATTTCTGGGTTATGCTGTGGGTCGCGTTGGCATTTTTTCGGTAGGTATCTAGTTAATTTGTTATTTGTAGTGTACGCCAGTGAGACTACCTATCTGTCCATCTGCACGTCTACTGACTGTCTGCCTGTCTCTGATCCTGCAGTTTCTTGTGGCTTGACGATGGTTCTGGTGGTCGAAGCGAATGAATGCAGGTCTTTATAATTATTGCAAAATAACAGAAAATTCTACAATTTTATATTCCACAACTCAAGAGCTATTCAAATTTAAGAAGGTCAGTATCTCACCTCCGCTACCTTCTGAATGAAATACGTGCGCAAGATAAGCTTGAAGGACCGCCTGGATTTAATGGAGAAAAGTGAACGTAAGATCTACATAATATCCCAACATATCACTACCATTCAGTAAAAACCTAGTATGTCCACAACAGATGTTTTTAAAGAACGTAAAAATTAAGGTTCGGGAAGAGAAGTAGAGAAGCTAAAGAGATTAGACAACGAACTCTCATGTCTTGTACCATTCCCAATTTGCCATTTCTGCCACCATATGGCACTCACAGCTTCTTTACTTCCTTTCCTGAACCTTAATTTCTGCATTCTTTAAAAACATCTGTTGTGGACATCCTAGGTTTTCGCTGAGTGGCAGCGATATATGTATTACTCACTGAACAGAGAATTGCGAAGTTAAAAATTTTCAGACATAGTGCATAGCGCATTTTGTTTTTTAGGGATATGAAAAATTCAGAATCCAGAGTGGGATTCGACGCGAAAGCAAAAAATGGGTGTATGATGGATGGCTTCTTTTTTTCTTTTTTTTTTTGACTTTGTTGAATTATTGTCCGCCAATTAAATGATAAAAAATCGCAGGTAAATTTGAGATAAACAATTAAGAAAGAACCGAAAACTATAAAGAAAATAGCTTTTGTTGTACGTCTTCGTGAAACCCTCATTTGCACCTTCGTCAGTCTCATTACAATGTTGTAACTAGGCTGAAAACAAAACACCCTTAAATCACCGTTTAATAGGAGTTGAGCGAAAGTTTTTTTCTCACCCCTTTGTAAAATCTATCCCTTTTCCTGCGTATGCTTTATTAAATTCTTCCCTTCGTAATCGAGTTCTTTGATATCTTCGCCGAAGAAAGATTGCTATCCATCCGCTCAGGTGAGCAATTACCGATGACGTAACCCCTTGTCGCTTTTCGTATATTTGTAATTTGTAGCTGGGGTAACTGAAACGGAAAAACGTTTCAAGAAAAATACTTTCACAAAAAGTAACAAGAGGAAAATATTAACGTGTTCTTTTATTGTGAAATGACGAGAAAAACAAAAGACGCCAGGCAATATGAAACTAATTTACAAGGGAAAAACAACCCATAAAGTGTCAGAATATCTGAACTTTATTGAAATATCATAACCTTTAGAAGCGAGTCGACACTCGTACAAGTGTATTTAGATGAACAGCCTTTTTCCGTATCAGTATCCGTTATTATGAGAGAAAAAGCTAAGCGTAGTAGCGGAGCCACAAGGGTTTGGGTGCAGACCCCCCTTCAGGCTTAAAAACTCAAGGGTCTGGTTGGCCGAGTAGATAGCGCACTGGTCTTAGAATCCGGAGGTCCCGGGTTCGAGCCCACGTAGCAACTCGCTACAATTCGACCTAGGCCGGTTTTTCGGCAAGAAGAGAAGAAGGCTAAGACAGCCCCAATAGCCTCCTCGACGTCTCTAAGGTAATGCTCGAAAGGGCGGATTCCAGGGCTCGGGTTGAGAGCAAAATTAGAAAAGAGAAGCTTCAAAACCCAGAAATTGAACACGTCTGCCTACTGTAAAAGTTTCGGAAAAGTTTTTTGTTTTTGCTTTTTTGCTGTTACAAAAAATGTTTCTTCAATCCCCTCCTCCATATTGAAATTCTGGTCTGAAAATTGCTTGAGTAAGAATTGAGAAGGATCGATGGAAACATCTACTTCAACAAAAACAGAACTGTGAACTGTGGATTGTGGCTCCCAGAGGATGAGAGATTCAGATCTAAATTGTACTTAAAAGAGAGGGCGAGTGAAGAAGAATGGGCTATTGGTTTTAGGAAGAGCAGAAAAGGGCAGGACATAATAGTCAATTTCAAAAGCATCGGAAAAGAATCATGGGGGGGGGGCAATCCAAAAGTCAGCTCTTTTTTTCATTTCTTTATGTTGGAAATCTAATCCTAATTAGAGTGGATGAAAGGGGGGAGGTTGGGGGTTGAGATTCAGAAACCGAGTCCGAAAAATCGGAGTCTATAACGAAGCATTTTACTTTTGTAATGTCAGAAGCTGTAAGAGAAGGACCAAGCCGGATCTCAAATTGCTAAAATCCTGTTTCTTGGAGGATCAAAAATACATTCTGTCCCAAACAGGAGCTAGGGGTCCATCTACTTTCCTTTTTCTAAAGAAAATGTATCGAACAACCTATCAAAATTGTTTGTTTTTTGCTTCGTTTAATCCGAACATCCTATCAAATAAAGATGTTCGATCCATTCCAAATCTAGGCTTCAAAATGAAAATTGTATGTAGGTATCAAATTGGCGATAGTGGCTTGGCTTCAAAGTATCGAAATAAAAGTTCTTGGTTCGTTGATTTCGAAGATTGCCATAGATTTTCAATCAGATCTGAATTTCTGTCCCTAAAATTAAAATTTTACTTTCGAGAGGAGGCCAGACCAACTTGAAAATTAGAATCAAAGTGTCAAGATGGAAGTATTTCAGGTCATCTCAAATTTCTGCTGCAAACCGCAACTTGGATCCTTAAAATCCGATTCTCACTTCACAGTTCTTGGAGTAGAACTTCAGAATACAAATTTTACATCTGCAATCGTTTCATTTCTTACTACGTGTATTTTGTTTATCTTCCAAGAAGAATGGACTGAAACTGAAATTTATATTTTTACCAGGGTTGACATTTTACACGTAAAATGATTTACCCGTATTTTATATTTTACATAAAATGAATGTAAAGTACGTAAAAAATGTAAAATCGATGTAAAATGCAGGGAAACACATTATTGATGATTGATAGATGATAATGATATGATAAGAAATGAGAATTAAAAACTGAAAAGGAATTATGAAATAAATAATTGAGATGAAATTAATTAAATTTTGTAGGGTAAAATAAAACAAATAGAGTGTAGTTGAAGTAAAAATTGCTGATACCACAAAGTCCGATGAGTTTTGACTTGATTTTTTTTTTAATGGAATTTATAAGATTTATTAATAATAATTATTAGTTAGTTTTGGTTCTTAGAAAATTTTTAATAATTTTAAGTTTAAATTTTAAGAAGTTTGGCGAAAAATGTTAAAATTTGTTGTGGCCTGAATTGCTCAATTTTTAAAAAATTGTTTTATACTTATCTTTTGTAATTCACTTTCTATAGAACAGACTTTCTTATGAGTTACCTATAGTGAATTTGGGGAGTATAAATTATAAAATTGGATGATAACGGAGATGACCATTTCTGACTGTAATTCCAGTTGTGTGCAAGTTTTAAAAATTTTAATTGAAAAATTGAACTTTAGTTGTTTTTTTTTGTTTTTTTTTGTTGCTAATTTTGCTTTATTTTACATTTATTTTACATGTAAAGTGAGCATGTAAATTGTATTTTACCTGCAAACCCTGATCTTCACTTCAACTGGTATCTTCACACAAACCATTAAAATACTTGATGCGAGTTTAAATCTACTAGAAAAATAAAATAGGTACGCTTTTAAAAAGAGAAATTTCCTAAAAGGTGGTTGGTTGATGAATGACAAACAATCCAGGATAATCGAATTTCAAATTTAAAAAGTTAAAAAAGCAAAGTGTTTCCATGATTGCTGATTTTGGAACAAGCCCGTAGCCAAAGGGGTGCTAGGGGGTGCTGAGCACTCCCTAGCGCTTGCCGGAGCCCTCCTGGCAAAATTTCGTGAATAAAAATAACGAATTCCTTATATTTTTCTCGCTAGTTTTGTTCAAAACTTTTCTTTCCACTACATTTTAATATGTATAAACTTGGCGACACTGATTTTGCTTTGAAAGATAGACGAATCGTGTGTTTGTCTTTTTTTACAATGTGTCATGTCACAAGAAAAGGGCCTGAGTGTCCAGCCAGCAGTTTCGGACACACAGGTTTTTTTCTTGTGTCACATTACAATTCACAAACACAGTGGTAGGCTCGCGATTCAGTTCACATTGAATATCGATGGCTAAACGCCTGAATGGCTGTTTGAGAACTAATAACAGGGTGTCCACTTTTTACCGAAAATAAAATTCCCTGACTTTCCCAGATTTTTCTAGTCCATTTGGACGCTATTCAACGAAAGGGAACCAACCAACATTTGTAAACAAAATAAGTTATTAGTATCTTTGGAAAGAGCATAAAAGTAGAATTTTTCAAGATTGGGACCTCGATTCAAAAATGTGTACTCACGTTGAAAAAAGCTTATCAGTAAACGCTATGTCATATAGTTTCTACATGGCTCTTGAACTTCGAATCACGTGTTCTCAAAAAGCGTATTTTGCTAGTGCGTTCTCTTTCGTTGAATAGCGTCTATTTTGCAACTTTTTCGTAACAAACGAATCATTATATTTTAAATGTTCAATTGAGTCTGACAGAAAAAATTGTACGATACTTTCACATCATAAAATTTTCTTCAAAATTGCCTGACTTTTCCAGGTCTCACAGAATTCCTTGACATTTCCCTGACTTTCAGGATTTCCAGAAAAGTGGTCACCCTGGATAGTTTGATAGAATTTTTTCACTTCCAGATGAAGTTCGAAAATTTGATCGTTGTAAAAGTATTAATATTTTTTCACGCGATATTTAATTTTTTTCAATGGGTTGTCGGTAAGTTTAACCACTAGTTTTGATTATGAATTTTGAGACAAAATTCAATTAGTGGTGTAGCCAAGATTTTCCCAGGGGGGGGGGGGAGAGCGAGTAAGATCTTCAAGGGAGTAAAGTTCGAAAATTGAGGTATTTTTTTAAAATCGCCGATATTATAATAGAGGACTATTTTATAAAAATGATGGTAAATACTGCTCGAGCGAAAATTTTTCGAAAAACGTGTTTTAAAGGCGAAAGATTGCTCATTCAGTGCCTTGAGGGACATTCGTCCCCTTTGCCCTCCCCTGGCTACACCACTGCCTCGTAAAATCTTCACATTATATACTATGCGTATCCTCAAGCCCCCCTGGTGAACAGTCAGCACCCTCTACTGCAGATGACTGGCTACGGGCCTGTTTTGGAATCGTATTCACTTTTGTTACCAGGTTCCACCAAAAGAGTTGAAATCTAGGAAAATGCTATTTCAATGACATAAGCGGCCCCAAAAAAAACAAAAACGAATGATTCTGTTATATATGCTACTTTACCAATTTTAGCTGGTCACAGCTCCCTTTGGCGTCATTAGGGTTGAAGTTACTGTCAAGTTAACACAAAAACGAGTTTTAACTCGAAAGCCTTCCTTCAAGATATAAATAAAATTAATTTTGCTCATTTATAAATACTTAGATGACAGTAACCATAATTACTCGGAACGTTCCCTTTGTAACTTCACTTGCGTAGAAAGATTTCAACTTTTGCACACTCTATTTTTATTCTCAAGTGTAACTTTTTAGCCTTATTTGACTTCCGAATTCAATTTTTATTTTTATTTGGCCGTTTTTGTTCCACCCCACTGGGTTGTAAGTAGTCAATTCAAGCACAGGGTAATGGTACGATAAAGGACAGTGTCTTCAAGAGTCCTGACTAAAGGAGTAATGGACGGAGGATGCTCCCCAGGCCAAGACTTTTTTGGAGCACGGATTTTCATTACTTGATCTTTTACATTTTCACATCATCTAATCTTTTTTTGAGTCTTCGAGCGTAAAATTGTGATTTCTGAGAATGACTCTATTCAAATCACGTAACTTATTTTTGAATGTTTCCCCGGGGTCCGGATTTTCTCTTGACCCCCCCCCCCCCAGTAACTCACGTGCTGCTTGAGTGCTCCTTCGCGAATGTTTTCAGTTCACAACGAGTGAGCTGAATTAGGTTTTCTTAATGTTTGCCGCTGTATTTCAGTTGTCTTTGACGACGAATTTTAGTTAGGTAGGGTTATGCTAATACTGGGGCGAGGGGAGTTCAAAATTAAAATTGACAAGCGCACCTCCGTCGATAACCGAAGTAGAATCAGTAGCGAAAAATGGATCTAGTGCAGTGCCGAAAGCTAATATCGAAAATCTGATGGCGTGTGAACTTTTCTTGCTCGCATTTGCTGTACAATTTGAATGATCTTTTTATTTTTTCCTTTCTTTTTCCCAATGAGCATAATATTTCCGGACGATTCGTTTTATCAGCTTCGGAGACTATAACGACAACCATTTAATTAAAAAGAACAATCGCATTACTCGGCGTTAGTCTGGCCCGCAGAAAATAAAATTTCATCTCATCCGAACACTTATATAACTTCTTATCGTCGTTTGCGAGGGGCCGACCGTACATTCCGAAAATTGTCAACAAAGTTATTTAAAGTTTCTTCAACTTCGCGCATTTGTAAGCAATAAAAAAGATAAATTGTAAAACGCGGAAGTTTCGGAGACGATGGTAGTTCAAAGCGTTTCTTTAACAACCGAGTTCGGCGCCATGTGAAACCGTCAACATGGTATTCTGTTGCTGGATTTGTTGCTCTTATCAAATTCATGAACGGAATTCGTAATTTTTTAACACAGAGGGATGTTCGGAGCGTATCAACAGTCGGCAGCGGTTACTCATTCGCGTGCCGTAAATTACTCCGCCGTATCGTATTCGCCTAATGACCAAAGAGAAAACAACTATATGTGTTAATTAAAACGGTCGTATTTTTCCAGTACCCGGTTATATGATAGTCGACGATGACGTGAAAGGGGTAGTAGAGCGTAGGGGTTGTTTCGAACTCCGACAAGATGGTGATAAGTGATAGGTTTTATTCGGTAACAGCCTAAACGAGAACTATGGTTATTGACCAGCACAATTAATCATGATAGAGGAAAAAATTCTTGAGGAACTGAATTTTGGTATTTTGGCACACACCGGATGGGATGATGCTACTGATTAACGTATACGAAATGTAGCTAAAGATTCAAGCGTCTCAAAGTCCCCTAGGAGATTGAACGTCTCTGGTAGTCCAGGAGAATTAGCTAAAAAAAGAGGTGTTTGATGGAATTAATTGCAGCACAGCTGAAACTTGGTACGATTGTTTAGTACCCTCTTCGGAAAAGCCCCGTGATTTCCCCTCCCCCGGTGTGAGCATCACCCCTCAGAGTCCAAAAAGTACCCCCGGAAACAGTTTTTGGCTTGTATCTAGCTTAAGATTGAATTATGGGTAAAAATATTCCTTACCAAAATTAAAGAGCGTAAAATTTTCTACAAAAATGATATCCATGTTTTTTTTTCATGAATCCCGTGCCAACCAAGATAATCGGCGTTCAAGATCACACGAGCATGTAAATATGGAGTAACCTACAACGCACACGGTATACAAACGCTGAAATAATCGCGAAAACACGTGACTGGATGCATAGGATGTTACATGATATAAGTTCAATTTATTATATTTATTATTATAAGAATTCATCTCTTCATCCGAATCTACATGTATACAATTTTCTGCGTTTAAACAACCTCCTCTACAAACGCGTGGCTACAAGAAATACCCACTTTACGGCAACCACAAGCTTGTGATCCCGATGCGGAAAACTTAAGTTCGTGTAAACCCACTCGAGACCCTTGGAAAATCGACCCTCGTTAGCCCTGTCTCAACCCGGTATGTTTCCCCACCAGCAGCCAATCAGAGCGCTCCATTCGAGAGGAGCCATCAACACAGGGCGTCATTTAGGTGTAGCCCTCTCACTACCCGAGCTATACACCAGCGTTGAGACACCCGTGCTATACCCTTTATGTATGCCCTTTGTAGACCCGTCGTATAGCCCTTCCGTATGCCTCTGAGTATCCCCTTTGTAAACTGCCGTATAGCCCTTCTGTATACCTTTCATGTATGCCCTTTGTAGACTCGTCGTATAGCCCCTCTATTTCCCCTAGCATGGATCCCCTTTGTAGACCTGTCGTATAGTCTTTCCATATCCCCTTCATGAATCCCCCCCCCCGTAAACCCGCGGGTAGATCCCCTCTTGTAATTCAGATACATATGGGAAGGGATGATGGGCTCTCAGCTAGTTTAAAAAAGTTTGAACATCCCTTCTATCATGCTGCACTCGTGATTCCCTCAATTCTTTATGCTGAGCACCCGTTTCTGGTTAACAGTTTGTGAACTTTTCCAAACCTTGGCAAAGATGAAGCATATGACAGGGGCGCTAAGAATCCACTGCTGCAAAACGCTAGAGATCACACCGCGTTGATGAGTCAGTCCGCCTGCACTCTTCATAATTCGCATGAGTGTTTGTTCGATTCGCGTTTGGACGCTAAAGAGTCGCTCTCTAGCGGCCTAATGAAATGCGGCGCGCTGATTGGTGTATTTGGACGAAAAGATGATCAGGGATAAAAATTTTCTGCAAAAAAACTCAAGTTGGGCTCATCTGAAAGGAAATGATAAGGGCTGACACTTTAGTTCTCTTTAATACTGAAAATGCTAAAGCTCGTTTCACCTGCGTACATGTTTTTGTGGTAAAAATACCCTGATCATATTTTTGTCTACTACACTAGCGCACCTGCAGGAGTGTCCAAACGTCAATAGTCATGACTGTCGCTCCTTAACTATTGGGATTTAAACTCAAAGTAGCTGACATCTGGTGGTGAAATACGTAACTAACGAAACCGGGATCTTGGTTCTTCTTTACATGCTGTTTAATGAGGCAAAGTAATTTTTTGAAAAATTGTAGTTAATTCAGGAGCGCAGGTGAGCACTATTGGTCTGAAGGATGAGGTAAGATGGCGATCTTTATCAGGTTTCAAAATTGGAATTACAACTGCTGTTGACCAAATAGACGGGAAACAATTCTCTAGCCATATTTTGTTATAGATCAGTAGCAGTTTGTTTTTCATAGTTCCCCAGATTTCGTTCAAATTTTGTGGATTAGTTATCTTTTTTTTTAAAACCTCGAAAACCGCCTTCCATTCAACCCGTGCATAAATTTGTGGGGGAGAACGGACGCATTGAAATTTTCGCTTGTGAAGAATTGTCAACTTTGACGCTTTATTTCAGCACTCTTGTGGCGCCGGTTTAACCCCGTGTAATTCTTTTCGAATTTTGCAGACATTTTTTTCATTTTTATTCGGGATGTATCTTGGGGTGTATTTTGAAATTCAAAAATTACAAAATAAAGACTACACTAGCGTATACCATGTGATCACTCCTCCGAATATTGAACCTTTAGTTTTTCTCCCTGTGAAAGAAAATCAGTTGACTGTGGAGCTGGAGGATAGAATTAACATGGGCGAGGACCACACGTTCAGTTCGATTTTAGTGTGAAAGCAAAATCGAATATAATGGGTCAATGCGGATAACTATTACCCTATTGTAGACTTCAATACCTCGATCACCACACCTAATATTCTCTCTCCCTTTCTCGAGTAATACCTTGGTATTGTCATTAAAATCTATCAAGACCCCTCATGGTGGAGGTTGATTTGATGAAACATTTTTCTTATCTCTCGCTGTCACTGTTAATAATTAGCTAATGGTTTTTAAAGGGTGGATTTCATTACGGGCAACTTAATTCTACACTGGTTATCAACAAAATGATTTATTACTGCGGCTGTATTCTGCGTATTTAAAGTTGGCGTAATTCATTTTTATTCGGTCACTGTGAATCTTCCAGGCATCAGAAATTTTTTCGTATAGCTGCTTATCTTTCGATATTTACGAAACAAAACCACTCGTTTTCTCTGTTTCCAAGTTCGGTAAAAATGAAAATATAATTTAATTTTCCGAACCTCGAATGACTGTAACCTAACATTTTCTGTCAGTCGATTGTGCTACTAATAAGCGACCTGAACCTTTTTAACAATAAATCACGGCATGGAGTTCTTTTGTACTGAAACTTGATTTGTATATCTTCGGAGAGCAAAGAGGAAATTAGATTCCAGATTAGATTATGTTTTCAATAAATGAAGAGAATTGTTCGAGTATTGAATATGCTCGATTATAATTGAATTTGTCTTGAATCTAAATTATGCGCCGGTTGAGCAAACCTATTAAAAAAACGCAAGACAGCCAAGTTAATTTAATTTCAATTGTTTACGAGCGTTTTCTTACTTTCGAGGCGAGTTTTGCGAGAACTAAAATTTCAATAATCGTGTTTTAAGTAGGAAGAACGTCATCGTGTTTTATAAATATGACTGCGATCACAAAAGTCTATTAACAGAGTTTGAAAATTATTTTCAAGTTCATGTACTGATTTCGCGTTGCTTGAGCATGCGAACGTATGTGTTCAGAGGAGCGCTAATAGTCGACATGTTGAGAGAGGGATGGCCCAAAATGATGAAAATTTTTTCGCTTGTATAATTTTTCAGTCTTCTGAGGAGGCTTTTATCAAAGAATGGGGCTAAGCCCCCATTCCCTATTTGTGCCTTTGTCAGAGACCTGGGTCTTCGGAGCCAAGTATGTAAGTTCATGAGGCTGAACAGGTTCCTTGAGAAATGAGCTTGTAACTAGAGAATTTAGCTCGTTCTCCTCGTAAAGTCCTATGTAGTGGATAGTTACGCCAGAAGTTGTCAATGCAAAGAACTACAAAGTTATAATGTTCTTCAGTGTGAAGGGAAACACACAAACAAAGTAGCAAACAAATAGCTATAAAGAGGGGAAAATGAAAGAAAGAAACAAAAATAAACAAATAAAACAAGAAATAGTCCTTTGAAATTAGAAAAATAAATGCAAAAATTCCGGGAAATCGGAATCTTGGCATAAGTTGCTGGTTGGGTATACTGATCTACATACTAAAAGTCCTGAACAATCTGCGTAGAATCCCATTCCTTAGGGGGTCAAATAGGTCCATAAAATTCAATTTTTCATACGTTAATGAATATTCGTCCCAAATCGAAAAATGTTTCAGACAAAAAATATTTGTAACTTAATAGTTATGCTCTGAAATTTCATTGAATTCACCGAGCTCATTTTTCAAGATTATTTTGTCCAGTGGTGTCGGAAGGTCTTCAAATAGGGAGGGGGGGGGGACTTAAGTCGACAAGCAGAGAAAAAAAAAAACCAGCAAAAATTTTGATAAATATTGTATATTTCGTAAATTTTGTCTCTGAAATGAAATCTCGCAAGGAGCCTTTTCATCAACTTTTGAATAGATACTCAATTTTCCCCGTTTTTTTTTTTTTCTTTCTTTTTCGAGGGGGTACAAATGATACTCTATACCCCTGCACCCATCCGTTCCGAAGCCACTGATCTTACCTTAATGTGAAAAATTTGGTGACTTAAGGAGAGTAGGGGAGGCGAATTGAAAGCAGAAAATCAACAATACAATACAGATATTATATCAGTGGTTTGCAAGGTCGCAGAATTTAATTCCGAAATCATTTTTCCAATAATGATTTCATCCTACGGTGAACAAGGGGGACATCTGGTGCGGCGAAAGGCTCAAAAATAGAAACGTCGATATTTCAATACGGGGGTATCATGGTAGAGATTTTAAAAGTCACAGAACTCATTTCTCCTGATGATTTCATTCCAATGACGAAATTGGGGCATGCGGGATAAAGAGTGGGGAAATGACCGAGGATTTTGTGTAGAAAAAAAAGCACAACCAGCCCTCTACATGACAGAGCCCGCGACTCCGGATCATCTCCGCCAGCCAATTTTGTGTCAATGCACTATAGACTGTACGAAAAGATCCAGTTGTCGCGAATGGGGTAGTTGAAACATTTTAGCATTTTATATGCTTTTACTACTGGGTATACTTGAGTGAAGACCGTAACGCTCCCCCTGTAACACTCCCCCTGTAACGCTCCCCCTACACAAAAGTTTTTCCCAATTCTAGTCCCCACCAAAAAAGAGTTCTGATTGTGCACCTGGGTCCGCAGCCGAACTGTGTTTCTTTCTTCACCCCTCATCTTTTATATGTTGGTACGTGTTGCGACGCAGGTAGGTGGCGATAGCGGGGTGAACCCTGACAGGGGGGAGGGTCTGCAGCAGCTCTAGGATGATATAAAGGTCGTTGTGTCGAGCGTGGGCCGAGCTTTGTTCGTCGGCCCTCTGCCTCGACCATTCCATGATGGTCGAGACAAAAACCGACATCCCGTTCCATCTGCTTGTATTCTACAGCAAGCTACTGTAGCTAATCAGCGTGTTGTTCAGTGTAGAAGCAGACAAAAGTAGTTTCTCGAATAATGGACTGAGAAGTTGAAAATTGAGAACCTTAAAATACAATTTCGTTTTACACCAACTCCTAATGAACGTTTCGCTGGATTGCAGTCACAACTTTTCCGGCCTTGTCTTCGAAATTTGCCATTCGTGGGCGTGTCGAAAAAACTTAAAAGTGAGAAGTGTGAATTCCGATAACTTCGAAATCTCAGAGTCTACGAGAGAATGCAATCCTGGTTTCGGTTTCCCCTAGATGTTATGGTATTTGCTGCCTGAATACCACTGACATGCTATCCATAGAGCCGTAGCTTTGGAGGGTAACACTGTCCCAATCAGGTATGTTTCAGAGTTGGAAAATTGGCAGTTTCAGGTCTCTGTTGGCAAGTTCATAACAAATCTTATTATTATTTTTTTTCTATACAGTTGGAAATTTTGGATTCTTGCCTTCTCAATAAATTCGCTTTACTATGGCTCTGGCTACTTATAATACCAACATTTCCACTTCTGAGTCCCCGCCCCCTTCATCTCAGATAGCCCTCTGTTCCAATTAGGGTAAAAACATTATCTAAAATGAGTTTAGAGACCTTTCAAACCTATGCAACGATATAGCATTTCATTGTATTTTTGACCTTTGCCCCTTAGTTAAATGCCACAACTCTGAACTTCGTGTTAAACCGGCCTCAAATTTGAATTCATTGACCCTGAAAACTCTCTAGGCGATATCTCGATTTGATCACTCGTGCTAATTAAAGCTGTAAAAATTCCTGGCTCAAGTCTTTTTCAGACACAGAAATACACGTAGTTTAAAGCGTGGTTTCCAGAATTAGTGGGCGGACGAGAAATCAGTTTTAGGGATTACAATTCTGGGAGGAGAAACCGGGGGGGTGAATTAGCAACCCCGCTGCTCGCTGAACTTCGTGGTATTGGAAAAATGTCAAAAATTTAACAATCCCCCTTTATGGCCAAAAGAGCAGGGGGTTTAGAAATATGCTCTCGCTTTTCGTTTATTATTTATTATTATTATCTCTCTATCTCTCTATAAACTAAAAAAGTAAAATCCGCCGCCACCGCCACCGCCACCGCCGCCTCCGGGAGAAAAAAACGCACTGCGGCTTGCCTATCTAAAAATCAGAAAAATTGCAGGGGCAGATCAGCTACTTTCAAGGACATAATCTGTTCTAACCGACATAATAAGACATAAAAAAAGACTCTCTCTATATACTAAAAAAGTAAAATCCGCCACCGCCGCCGCCGCCTCATGGGGAAAAAAACTCACTGCGGGTTGCCTAATTGAAAATAAGAAAAATTGCAGGGACAGATCAGCTACTTTCAAGGACATAAACTGTTCTAACATAAAAGATCTCCAAGTTTTAAGACATAACCGACATAATAAGGCATAAAAAAATACATACGAGTATAATGACATAATTACCCATAATCTCCAAAATCTCAAGTCACAAGAAAAAACCAACTGCGGGTTGCCTACCCTGCCCCTTAATTGCTTATTTCTCCAGGGGTAGCCTACTCTCGGGAAGTGGTTCACGGTGGGGGAGGGAGCTTAAATCCGCCACCGTCGCCGCCGCCTCCAGGGGAAGAAAACTCACTGCGCGTTACCTACCTAGAAATCAGAAAATTTGCAGGGGCTGATCAGACATAATCTGTTCTAACATAAAAGATCTCCAAGTTTAAAGACTTAACTGACATAATAAGACATAAAAAGACATATCTGTCTGTATACTAAAAAAGTAAAATCCGCCGCCACCACCACCACCACCTCCGGGGAAAAAAAACCACTGCGGGTTGCCTACGAATCTTCGAGGGAGTTGGGACAAGGAGGTCGTAGAGGAGGAGCAGTGGAAGAGGAAGGCTGTATCGAAGGATTAAAGCCTTAATTGGGGAGGGCGTAGAGATGCGTGAAGAGGTCTTGGTGGAGGTGTGGTACGTGAACAGAAATGAAGGCCATAGTGGTGTGGGGGTGGTCGGGGACGTGGTCCCAATGGAGGGGGGTACTCAGGGTGGAAGAGGGTGATCAGGCGGAGACTAGGTGGAGGACTGGGTGATCATTGGAGGTATGAACGGAGGGTGCCACGTGGGGGAGAAGCTGTGGACGGAGATGGTCATGGAGAGAAGGAGAGGGTAATGTGAAGAGATTAAGGCCCAGAAGGTGGAGCTTGGTTGTGATGATTGTAGAGATGAGGAAAAAGTCCAAGGGAGAAGGAAGTGTTCGCAGGGTGGGATACTGTGGAGGTATAAGACCATGGGGTGGGCATTGAAGCCTCTGGTAGGTTATGGCCGTTGTGGAGGAGGAGTTCATGGCTGAGGAGAGCTGTGACTGTTGAAATGCTCGGCTAATTAAAAATTCAGGTTTGCAGAAATGCTTGCATTTTTTTTCTCTTTTTTGGTTCATTTTGCTGGACTGTGTACAGTCCTATTTCTGGACAAAAAATAAGATTGATTTTCTTTTGTAATAGGGAGGAACGTTTTCTAATAAATTAATGTCATCGAGGTGCATCCCCTGTATCCCCGGCTCCGATTCAGAGCATTAGGAGATGAGTGATATATGATGGAAATAATTTTGGTTCTTCTATGCACTATAAAGGAACTAACGAAATTATGGGAAAGTGTTTGTTGGAATATTGATGAAGGTTTCCGGGAGAGCGGGAAGGAGGGCTGAGAGTCATATTTCTGGAGTAAAACTACTTTTTTTTAATCGTGTGGTTAGCTTATGTAGATTTTTTGGATTTTTCAACAGAGCTGTAAAATTGGTTACTTTCAAGTTTTTACAAACTCTGACTTCTGAGATCTATCCACCAATCGTCTCTGTACACTTGTACCCGTTGATGCGATTCAATTATCAAAAAAATTAGGAAATGGAAAGCACTCAGATTAACGTGTTTGTTTATTTTTACAGAAATTAGTTTTATTTATTTAATTTTTTGCAGCGAGTGAGATTGGTACTAGAAATACCTATAACGACTTAAATGTGCGAGCGTTTTCAAAATTGACAGAATTTTAATTTCGGTAGAACAGGATGTAGAATAATCTCGAGTGCATGTAATCGATACATGTACCAACCCTCGAACAATGAGAGTTAATATAACGGCCTATATGATATTAACCATCATATCATTTTAATTTACCGTTTTTGACGTATTACAGGTCACTTGCATTAATATTTTCGTACAGTGGTGTGCTTATGATATCGAAAATTATTGTACATTACATCACGGGTATGTAATATACTTGGCAGACAACTATATCATTATATTGTTTGCCCAATTTTCCTATCCCAGCAATTATTATTTTCAGCAATGGAAATATTCATTTCTCGAACGTGCACGTTATTTCAGTTGACTGCATTTTAAAAATGAAATTAAAAAACTATTGAAGGGATGTGCGAAATATGTTTTTGAATTATAATCCAGTGTTGCCCCCAACTCTAATAAATTTCCGAGTAGAAATAATATTGGGTTACCTAGTCCTTATTTTCGACTTCTGATTTTTCAGTGGGACTCCTCCCAGATCGGTTCTGTACATTAAGAAATTCCATAAAATTTGAGCATGTCTCAAGGAAGTTGAATTTCTCATGAGATTGAACACTGATTTTGAGAAATTGAGATTCTCATACAACTGGAACCTCCCAATATGAGACTGAATTTTATTCTTAAAAGATATTAAGGTTCGCTGAATCCACGCTTGAAGTCTTTTCTCTCCTTCAACCCTTGAGGTGCAACAGGGGGTTCAATTATCCCATCTTCAAAATTCTTTATATCCATAATAAGGGGGTCGGCTTTGAATAATGTTAATTAAAAGGTATATTTTGCTGGGTGGTTCAAAATGTTGCTATTTCTCAAGGGACGTAGCAAAGAGTTCTTCCGGGGGGGGGGGGGGTAAATCGTGAGAGTCCCAACTAGCTCAACTCAGAATTTTCAAGTGTATCAAAGCAACAAAAAAAATGTAACCTGTTGGATTGCAAAAGATGAAAAACCTTTCGACTTGTTGGATTTTCCCAACTTCTCAACTCAATTCCCAAGTATCAAAGAAAAAAAAAATTTTTGACCTGTTGGATTTTCCCAACTCGACTGACTGAAATGGTAAATTTTCCCAACTGCTTAGTAAAAAATTCCTATAGGAGGGGAGGGGGTAAGTTGCCGCCACCCCTATCTGTACGTCCCTATATTTTTGAAATATTTGAATCTTAGCACTTAGCACCTGAACGTGTTCTTTTTAATCTGAAAACGTGCCGAACAAAATTTTAGTGAAATCAAAAAGTTTTGAGGGGTTTCGTCGAAAGGATCAAGTTTAACGTGGGGTTCTTCGTAAGAAAGTATGCAGTTTTACTTTGATGCTCCCGAAACACTGAGTTCGGTCGAAAACATTCGTTTGACCATAAAAAGTAGCCCTCGTTGAAGCAAGAATGGAGTATCTATACCGAGAATCTTGAGAAAAAGTCAATTTAAAGTCAATGGTATCTATTGAATTTCTGGTAAAAAGTACACTTTTTTGAACTTTGAACACTACAGACCAAAAAAACCGAATAAAATCATGAAAACGATGGTCTACTTGCACTTCAGAAACACTAAATGTATTTACAAAAATTTTTGTTCGAATCCTCGTTTTGAAGGCTCCACTGAGGAGGTAGAACCTATAGATTACAGATAGTATTATCAAGTACTTCGAAAGAGGGGGGGGTAGAATTTCTTTCCGAGGTTATTTCAAGGGAAACCTTATCAATAAAGGTCCACTGGGGCCAGGGATGAAGAAACTTTGAAATTATTCTACATTGTTACCAGTATATCGATAATGGTCTTGAAGTCGTTGAATTCGTTTTTGAGATTATTTCAACTACAACCTCTACTAAAAATTGTACATAGGGGGCAGGTTCGTGAAAACTTCGAAATTATTCGATAATATTGTCAAGACTTGATTTTTTAAAACTAGTCAAGAGATTATGCGAAGATTGGTTGAGGCTTCAGTAGGACTCATGAAGACTATCATCAGACATGTAAAGACTGTTTACCTACTTCTGTATTTCTTTTAATCAGGATTTGTCGTCTTCGAACCTTCATCTCCTTCCGTTGAGAAACTCTCGGATGTGTAACTGCCTATTATGCCCCTTGTTTATTCCCTAATTTAAAAAAAAAAATCGTGTATGAACCACAAAAAAGGGTTTAACCGAAAAATGTTTTTTTTTTAAATTTCAAAATTACTAACATACTCATATACATTTATCAGACTCACCTGGCTCTACCCCTGCACATTTGTCTAAGAGACTGAAGGGCATAATGGTGTAATGTGATACTCAAATCATCCTTATTTTCGGCTACCAAGTAGATATATCTTATTAAGTGCGAAATATGCCAAGCAATATAAGCAGTATTATACTTTTGATTGTCTTCAGTTATTTCTTTTGAAACATTGGAATTTTTATTGTGCTCAGTTTTAACACAATTCGCCCACCTCCATACTTCGTAACAACATGGTTATAGAGTTCACGAGAGCTCAGTCTCCACTTACGAGTATAAAAAATTCTGTAAATGTTTTATAAACTGCTTCCGAGAGCAACTTTTATTAGTTAGTGTTTCATAAAACCGAGCGAAAGCATTAGCTGACAAGATGCAAGCAGAAAATATCCAATTGTGATTTGACGTGGTTCAATTTTAGGCTGGCTGTGTATCAAGACATATAACTAGATGTGACACAAATTATCATAATTATGATATATGTCTTTACCTCGTGAAACTCGTGTACACCGCACACAAATCAAGATGATAATGAGCTGTGAGATATTTTAATGCAGCTACTTATACGTAGATACATACGTCGTGTCAGTTTTTGGACTAAAAATTTTCGGAAAGCTGCTACTCCAGGACTTTATGGGAATGACCAAATTCTTTATGACAAATTCGAATCAGACCTCGGAGTGGAGCTAACATCACTTTTGAGTAACTTCATCTCATCTTTTGAGCGGTTCTCAGCAGTGGAGCTTCGCTGCCAAATTCGAACAATAAATTCCAACTCATCGGCGAAAAACGAGTTGGAATGAGCTAATTGCTCAAGTTCTCCGATTTGTGGGAATGTCTGTATACTATGCGTATACAGTACCTCTGTAAAATCTCCATACTTCCCTTTCAGTTTTCTAATATTAATCCCGCACAATTTTTTCTGTACAGGAAAAACAACATTTGGCACTCACCTTGACTCGAAAAATGTCAGTAAAAAATTGAGAATTTATTTCTTCGATAAGGTTGCTACTGGAGCAGTAGCCATGTATTGAAGGGGGAGAACTCTATTTATAGTTAAACGATTTTCGTTCAAATCATAACCAAGAAATTCCCAAAACTCTCCCCTGGCTTGATACAATCAAAGTTTATGTATTGCAAATCGTAATAATGTCTTCGTCTGCGATAAGATTTTTATTCTCTCGAAACAGAATTGGTTTTTCTTGTACAGACGCTACCCTCAACATTTCCCGTTTTCAAAAAGATTCTTTAATACTTGGGACATTATTGCGGCTTAGGGTAGTTGTATTTCCCAAAATTTTTAGGAAATGAATAAACGCAGCGGAGCCAGAATGGGTCTGGACTGACTCCAAATTCGACTTACCAAAATCTGAACGAGCCTTGATACATAACTTGAGAATTTTCAGCAGAAAACTGGTATTTTCAATCTGAAATTGAGTGCGTGCAAATGAAAGGGGCCTAAGAGCAAAAACGTAGTTTTGAGATAAACGCGTTCAAAGTTTCAGTTTGTTACCACATGAGAATGAATAGAGATAAAAACGTGCGGTAAAAAAGGTACTAAACTAGACGTCTTTAACGTTCCAAATCAGTTGATGTACCTTTGGTAGAAATATGTTCCTATTTTCGGCAATTTTTCAAAGTAGACTCTATGAGTGCCCTTTTCATTGGCAGTGAATTTTTGCATCAAAATTGAATATTAATCTATGTTGTTATGGTCTAAAAAGGTATTCTAATGAGGAATTAATTTAACGTTCCAAATCAGTTGATGTAGGTACCTTTGGTAGAAATATATTTTCGGCAATTTTTCAAAGTAGACTCTATGAGTGCCCTTTTCATTGGCAGTGAATTTTTGCATCAAAATTGAATATTAATCTATGTTGTTATGGTCCAAAAAGGTATTCTAATGCGAAATTAATACAAGAACACAACGAATCCACCAAACCAGTCAAATTTTTTCAGTAGTATTGAAAACTGCTTGAACAGAAAATTTAATAAGACTGATAACTCTGCGACTATTATAGATATCAACACGCGGTTTTCACTACTCGATAGAGCGCGCTTCAGAGCATCAGAATAGTCGATGTCTGCTAAAGGGCCTAATTGTCATTTAGGCCCCTTTCATTTGCACGCACTCAATTGATAATTTCTGCATTCCACCAATTATTCTAGCATTTCGTTTTAAAAGATAGGTAAAAAACTTTTACTTTTTTTCTCGATTTAGACAAACAAAGTTGACCTATGCTCGCATTGTTTGTTTATTAGGCAAATGAAGTGTAGTTTTACCGTACGCAATGGTCGCGATATTTCTTTATTTCTTCTTACTTATTTATTTATTTATTGAAGTAACTAATAATTTATTTTAGCAACCTTGAAAAAACATTTATAATGGTATCTATATTCCTGTTAATCATATCTACATTTATGTTCCTCTTCTTCTTGGGTGCCCTAATGTTAATTTCAGAGTACAATAGACTTCAGGAACAAGTTCAACAACCTTGAAAACCTATAAAATGATACTAATATTTCTATTTATGAACTTTCAGTGCCTCCGCCCTATCCTTGGCAGTTGGCACCACAATTTTGAATAAATACTAAAATTGAATTGAATTCCTTGACCTTGAAGCAGTCTGTCGATTCGATGACTTGGGTCCATGAAACTTTTAAAAATTTGTGATAAAAAGCCAATTCTGATTAGGTTTACTAGACGCAAACAGTGCGCACTCTTTTTCAGCACGCAACTCTTAAGTACTCTTTAATTTCAAGTACTCTTAAGTACCTACTCGGTCTCAAATTTTAACTCTTTTTGCCAAAAAAAAAAAAGAAGGTATATATGAACAAAGAAGAATCGAGAAATTCCAGCATGCAGTGACTCAGTCGTAATATTTTATTATTGACTCTCGATCTCTCATCCCTGATCTTTGACCTCAAATTACTATTAGAAACAGACGTGACTTATATTAGATGCATTGAGAAAAAACGGAGCTCTAAAGCAACTTACTTTATTCTCCTTTTTTCTACGCGCATCTGATGAAAGTTACGACAGGATTTTTAATTGGACGCTATTAAGCCAGACAGACCCAAGCGAAAAAATCTATTTTTTGAGAACACAACGTGATTCGAAGTTCAAGAGCCATGTAGAAATTATATGACATAGCGTTTACTGATAAGCTTTTTTCAATGTGAGTACACGCAGTTTTGAATCGGGGGGGCTAATTTTGAAAAATTCTACTTTTTACGCTCTTTCCAACGATACGAATAACTCATTTTGTCAATAAATGTCGCTTGGTTCTGTCTTGCTTAACAGCGTTCAATTGGTAGAGTGATTTAGTAAAACAAATACTTAAACTGCATTTTAAACCAAAATCTTTTTTAAATTTAAAAACTGTTGTTGTCGTTGTTTTTTAAATTAATTGATTTTCCTTGAGACCATTAAAATTTTAAGTTGACTTTACAAAGATTTGCATTTCATTTTCATTTTTTCCAAAATTAAAAATTTTAATAATTTTTTATTTCAATTTTTTTTTAAAGCATAGCTCCTTATTTTATACCTTTTTAATACTTTTTTCTTTGTTTAAGACTTTTTTTTTCTTTACTTAAATATAGTCTAATAAAACATTCTGCGTGAGAGGGTAAATAACTGAAACAAAAAACACATTCGTTTTACTCGTAGAATAAAATTGTTTTTCTTCAACTCGGGAGATGTTGGATGGAGGCAATGATGTAACGAGGTGATGAATTGTGAGTGGAGTGAGCCATGAATTGCCAGCATGATGAGCTTAAAATTTTTGATTTCATTTCAAATATTTTGAAATTAAATGTACCCTACTTACTTTTAGTTAATCTGGTACGCTAATTGTGATACTAAAATTTATAGAAAAACATAAATTTCAAAATTTGATGTTCACGATTGGGGGAAGATCAAAAAGTTCAAATGATGAATAGGAAGAATGGTGAGAAACTTGTCCAAGAGTGATTTGCATCATTTTTGTTTGCTGAGGACCACAGAAATTTTGAAAATTGTACGTTTTCCCCACGAGGCTTGTGCAAATAATGTATGTATATTAGGGTGTCGCTTATTCGACAAGTTTTCGCCATTTGATTAGGGTCACACTGAAATTTGTTCCAATAGAACTAAAAACTCGCCATAAAAAATTTGAACTCAATCTGAGGTCATTAACCCGTGCCTCTTTGATCTTAATATTATGTGTAATATTGAGATTTTACAAGAAAAAAAAAAAAAAGGAAAAAAAAGCGAATATCTCCGAATATATTAACTTTAGGACCGAAATGCATATAACATAAAATGTTACGTGTTAAATTTCCCATAAACAAAATTCTATACAACTTTTCTCTAAAACGAATATTTACCGAGATAATCGCAATAACGTGTAAAAATTCCGAGGAACGTGGATTTTGCTATTTTTCCTTTCATAACCGATCTTCACTCACTAAATCATATTCTAAAAAAATATTCACTTTAGGACCAAAATGCAAATAACATAAAATTTTTCTCGTTAAATTTTTTGTAGAAAATATTCTATACAGCATTTCTTCAGAAAACATATTTATCGAGATAATCGCAAAAATGCGTGGAATTTTCAAAAAACATTCTTTTTTTAAATTATTTTACAGCTGAAATATCTATTAAGGTCGAGTAATACATATTACAATATAACTTCAGTCTCTGTTTACTGGGGCAAGCGTCCCAATTTGCCCCCCCCCCCCACTTGGCTATGCCCATGACAGTTTGTTGTGTACCTAGTACCTACTATAGAATAGACCTCGGATTATGTATGTATATCAACAGTAGTCAACATTGCGCATAAGATATAACATTGTGCTGTTAAGGAACAGTCACATGTTCTCAGAATTCATCATCATTTCCAGAGAAAAGTTGTATATAGAATCTTTTTTATAAGAAATTTATCAGGGAACATTTTAGGCTATATGCATTTCGGTCCTGAAGTTGATATGTCCCGAAATATTTGTGGTTTTTTGTAAAATCTCAGAATTGCACACATAACTTCAAGTTCAAAGCGGCACGGGTTAATGACCTCAGATTGAGCTCAAATTTTTTATGGCGAGTTTCTGTGTCCATTGGCACAAATTTCAGTGCGACCCTAATCAATTGGCGATAACTTCTAAAATAAGGGACACCCCTAATGTATATTAAGGTAAGGAGTCACATTCCCCCCCCCCCTTTGATATTTCTGGGACAGTTAAAAGAAAATTGAATAAAACCTCTCTTATTTCTTATGTGAAATCTCACGGGAAACAATTTCGGTTCGAAACATTGTTTCCGTAGGCATGGCTGGATTAAGGTCGTGAGTGCCCCTGGGTGGGAATGAATTTTTGATTTTTCCGCCCTTCAGAAATGTTCCACCCTGGGAAAGGGCTTGTCCTCAGGTTAGATAGATTTTGTTGTTACTGTTTAACAATATTTCCCAAAATAATCTTTGATAGGTACCAATTTTTCTTCTATTATTTTTTATTTATTTATTTTTTCTTTTGGCTTATTTTACTAGACCACGTAAGTAGTATTTGTGTCCTTTGCTTGGAAACCTCGATAGACAATTAAAAAAAAAAATCTACGCAATTGGCATTTAAACCTGCACTAGAGAGCGCTGCAAATTACCTGTACGGGTGTTAGCGGGTGAAAATGAGTGAGTGATCATGTGTACTTTCAAATAGAAAAACTACTACCTTCAGGAGGGTAAAAGAACGAGTAAAACTTATCTCATCAGTAGAACTGATTATAATTCAATTTTTTGGTCATGATGCAGTTAAATTTAGGACAAATTTTCTTTAAAAGGGGATTTCTAATCGGCTTAATGATAGTTGTAGTTTCCTACACGCTTACGGTAAATCATACGTAATCACTCACACATATACAGGGCTACCAACATTTGAAACTCTAAGTTTAAATCCCAATGATGAGATGGTTGAAATCTTCATACTACTTGAGGGGCATGATTCGAGTACAAATACCATCCTATTTTGTGAGTAAGGTCGTACTCGTATTGTCCACTAGCAGAATAAGGCTTTTTCTCGAGTGGTAAATTTCAGGGGGGGGGGTCAATGTTAAGGAAAGAGAAAAAGTTCTATTTGACAATAAAAAATAGGGATGGTACCAGAATCTTTCAACGGGGTGGATTTCATGGTATTGACGTTAATAAATGGTAAAACACATTCATACGTGATGGAAGAGATCAAATTATTGTTTTCAATTTTTAATAGAACTTCTATGAACAAATTAAATTTTGCATAAACTTGGGGAGGGGCCAACCCCTCAACCTCTATAAAACCGATTATGTTTTCAAGAATGCTATGTTTCTCGTAGCTGAATAGTTACAACACTACAACACCTGTAAATTATTATTTTTTTCTACTCAAACTTTGCCGATCCAGAAACATCCAAAAATATTATCGCTTTGAGATCTTCTCGATTTCTAGTATGGCCAGTCTGTGTCTGCATACAATCATTATTGTTCATGTGTACTAATGCAAACAGTGAACTAAAGTTGGATTGAATACATATGGGTTGGTCTATGATCCTGTAATTCAATAATAATAGTAATAATAATAATAATAATAATAATTCTATTATTCGCGCTATAACTTTAGATTGACTTTTCAAATACATACATCGGTACGTAAATACTATTTATGAAAATACGAGGAAAGAATAAAGGGTGAAAAACAATATTATTTCGAGTATTTCAGAAATTCTTATACTTCATCACCCTTCTTTCAGCACATCATTTATTACATCCAGTTTGGTAAAATGGAATTTTAAAGGAATCCTGCGGAACGTATATATAAAGAAAAATTGGACGTTTCGTTCATCCGTATGGGACGTCGAATGCAGAATATCACTTGAAAAAGCTTTTATTTTTCTTTTCTTCGGTTTGTTTTCAATTTACAAGGTGGTAGGCTCTCGGATTATGAAGATCGTGCGTTGAATTTTACACTCGGTTTCATTACAGCAAATCGAGCTATAATAATAAAATTATTAATCCGACTCCAAATAGGCACATATTAGAGAAACAATTCGCGTGATAAAAAAATTGAAGCTAGAAATGTCATTTTTGGTATGCATTGTTCATAAGAGATGGCGGATTTCTTATATACATATATTATGTATATAGTAGGTATGACTCAAAAAGATGTACAGGCCTGCTCATTTGCATGCTATAAATTGAAGTGCTCGCTGGTTTTCTTCGTACAGGCGAATACCCATCTACGTTTTGAAATTGCTCTGATACGTGATTGGTATTCGGGGACAATGCCGGCAAAATCGAAGCACCGTAATTTTTTGACAGTCGTCGATTTTCAGCTAACGATTTTGAAAATGTTTGTCAAGGAAAGGTGATTTTTATTTCCCGGGATGTTATCAAAGGAATAAATTGTCACCGCTCATCCGAGCCTGCGAGTGCATTTGGAAAAACGTCATCCTACATCTTATAGCAAAATAAATAGGCCACTATTCGAATACGAATGCGGTTTGGTGTAATAAAATCAGTATTCTAGTGGCGCTTTACATAAATAATACGCTCCCACGCTGGCTGGATGTTGAGCCAATTTGTGTAAGTATTCTTAAAGACCTTTAGAAGAACTTAGGAGTTTACGAATCGCTGTTGAGTGAATACACGGACACACGAGAGAGAAAAATTTGAATCGAAAATGTCTCAAAAATAATCCAACAATCTAAAAATATACCATGAATTTACAAATCGAGTTAGAAGAGGATACACGTGGGCGCTTACGCCTATTTCAAAAATCACTCGAAGCCCTACTAGAGAATTTAATTTTTACCCAAATTCCTCCCTCCTATTGGAAAAATAATTTTCTGTAACTTGAGCCGTTTCCCTCAGACATATCACTCTATCTCTGAATGAAGTACAATAATTCGACCAGTGGCCGCGCAAGAGGAGGGGCGCGGGCTGTCTCACTTCTCCAGAAATTCTTCAGTTGAAACATGAAGAGTGGAGTTGGAAAATTTTAAAAAGTTGTCAACAAATAAAATGAGCGAATAAATAGAGTAGCTGCGAGGTCAAAATTGGAAATCTACAAAAAATTATTCCAGTCGATAAATCAACTACGGATTACGTGAAAATTGATGCCTTAGGAGCATAGGCCCCGACTTGGCACTTTTTGGGGGCCTCGCCCCTCTATAAAAACTTTGGAGGGCCGACGCCCCCTCAATATTTTCAACTCAAAAATGGAAAAAGTACAACAAATTTCATCAGCAATGTTTAAATTTAACAAAAAAGAAAAAAAAAGAGAAAACGAATAAGAATAAAATCGATAATACCGAAATATCAGACGCATCTCAATAAAATAATCAAGGAAAAAACCGCGCTCCGACCGATTCTGCCCCCCCCCCCAATATTTTCCATAAGTCGGCGCCTATGCTTAGGAGTCGGAGTTGTAGCCTAACCTATTAAACTGGAGGCGCCTTGGATGGCTGAATTCGAAATTGATCTTACTTTTCATTACAGCTCGATCTGGACCTCAAAGTTCAAATTTCACTACCTTTACTCAGAAAACTGAATTAGGTATTAAAAGAGGAGGTTTTCATTTGAAATTCGCTTGGAGCTCCAAAGCTCGAATTTCACTCTAAAAACAGACAAAAGTGATTTTACTAAGAAAAGTTCATGAAATACTGAAATAAACGTTTTTGGGTCCCTGATTTCGCCAATATTGTCCCATTTTCTACACATGTTACACGCATAGAGGAGGATAGGGGGTTGAAAATGATTCTTTACGTTGCCGTACATTACACTAATCTTACAAGTATACATATAATTTTCGAATTTGTTCAGTCCTAGTGACTTGTGCGAATAGAAAAGTTACAAATTACTCCCATCAATTTCCCTACACCGACAACTGTCCACTGATGGGAATTTCTCTTGTCCTCTACCCCACCCCTTATATGTAGGATCTGTAAATTTATACTATTTGGCGTTTCATTGGTTTGGAAGAAAATTTATGAAATGAATTTGGACTTTCTATTTGTGCGAATGACTCAGTGGATGGGTTTCGAATTCGCTGAATTCATTTTTAACATCGGATTGATTCTAATTCTAATATTATCACCACCCCCCACGCTGTGGTGTCGAAAGCCATGGTCCGAAGGCGGGAATTTTTTTCCCTTCATCAGAGCGATGGCTTGAACATTTCTGCCAAAATCAGCTCTGAATGAATTTTGTTCGAACTGATACAATTTTCGGGTCAAGTTGGACTGAACTATAGAGAATTTTAAGTCGTTATCGGATATGGTTTGAACTTCATACTCACAGACGAAGCCTTTACGATGTGGACATATCCGTTAGAGTGCTTCACAAAAACGGTTTCTTATAATGCTTTGATCTCAATAAGTAAATGTGTTCTAGATATAGCGTAGAAGTACCGCTGCTGAACACAAACTTTAAAGGGCCCCTCAACGGAGTTGCAGTTTGACATTGGATTTTCTATGAAGAAATTTCCACTTTTGCTTTACAAAATCCTGAAAATAGAGTTAAAAAAACATTTCTGGACAAAAACTTGTTTTGTATTCTGTAACATATCCTGGTGAAAAAGTTTTCTAAAACTCTTTGCCCTCTGCTTTATTCTTGGTTGAAACTGAACTACTTTCACTATAACTTACGAAAATAAATCAAAATCGATTCACATAATTTTCAGATATCTTACATCCAGTTTGATGTTAGTTGGTTCGTCCGACCATCACTAAACTGTCTTTACGAGGGGAGGGGGGCTAGAAATAAGGAGAGAGTAGTTGAAATATATCGGAAATAGGATTAATGCATATTCGAATGTTTCACGGATTAGCCCCCCTGTAGACCATAATAATGGATAGGTTGAACGTCCGAAAAAAATTAGAAACGATTTCACGGATTCGCCCGATGCGCAATCAGTTACCATTTAGTTACCCAGTTATTCGCAGAAAAGTAGCCCATTTGTTACCCTCGAATTACCCTTAGATTACCCTCTTGTTCCTCTTTAAGTTACCCGGGTAACTTGCGGCAGGATACTACGCAATTAGTTACCTCTAGTTACCCACGGCGGAAAAGTTATACTTACCCTCGGTTACCCTCAGATTACCCTTGTTCCCCTTTAGTTACCCGGGTAACCTGTGAGATTTTGCGCATCGGGCGAAAAACCTTATTTTTGATATATTATTGTACATCAGTACAATATACTCGTCTGTTACTTTTTGAATATTGCTCGTTTTAGTCCCTTACGCTTTGATTTCGGATGCCTGAAAAAATAACCTGAAAAATGAATTTACTGTACCTATTAGAAAACTCTAATGTTGACACATGTGAAGTATCCATCCTTAATTTTCAGGTTATGAACCTGCTGGGTGGCTGTTGGAACTAAACTAACATCAAAAATAAATGGCACGTATCTTAAAACCACATAAACAGATTTTCATATATTTTATCTTACTTTCGTGAGTTGTAATGGAAATAGTTCACTTTCACCCAAAAATGAAGCGGAGATCAATTATTTTCAGAAGAATCCTTTCACCAAATTCTGAATAAATACTTTTCTTTGTCATAGTATATAAAATGTTCCTTGGGAACAGACCAATTCGGACTGGGCAAACAACAACAGCAACAACAGGAACAGCGATGCAATGCTATTTTTATGCGAAAAAGAAAATCGGTTTTTGATTAAAATGAGCTCATCTGAAAGGAAATTTTATTTGCTACAAGGCATGTTCTTTTCAATTTTCTGTTAACCATATTCACTCTCAAGATATTTTGAAGAAGAAAAAAACAAAAAAAAAAAAAAACACACACATTAAAACTGCCATAAACTGCTACGCTGAACTCCCCCTTTTCCTTATCAGTTTTTCTTCAATCGATGCTAGCGAACCTACAGTCTACCCGGTTCGAATAATGGTTCCAATAGGGGAATGGCACTTCTGCTTTGTTTACACATTTTGCCCCCATATGTTTAAAAATGACTGAATAATTTTGCGTTTTTTTTTTTCAAGTTGAACCGAGATTTTGGCAGTCAGTGGTGAAAAGTTGACTATTATTACTAAATTCGGTCAGAAATACTGTAAATCCGAAATACATATATGTATAATTTGAAATGTTGAGTTAGGTACTTACTAGTGTACACAATCTTCAAATTATAATAATTCGCGAGAGAATGTTCGAAATTATATGGAAGTTGCTTTATAAAAATGTAAATACCATTTCCTACAAATTTCATTCCTATCATTTTTCACATAACTCCACTTACTTTCGAGAAATTTCGACACAAATGGAAAAATTCGTTAACTTCCCATTAGACTAAGTACATGTATTTTATTTTGGTTCTTTCCCCGAACATTGATAACGAGCGTTCTGGTTCTGGAGACCTATTATGACCCTTTTATCACGATACTAGAGTCCTATAACTAGTACAAGTGCGGAAATCTGCCATTTTGTATTCTGCTCCAATATGGACAATAAACAGGTAAAACAGCTGATATTTGTTATCGTACTGAAAAATGATTGAAATTATGAAAAACCTTATAATCGTGTCTTAGAGTGAATTATGAGTGGTTTTAAATTAAAAGTACTGATTTAAATATTAAATTAAATTCGAGAAAGGTGTCGAATACAAAATTAGAAAAAGGTACTGTTTACATTCAAGCAGAATACAAAATAGCAGGTTTCCGCTCTATGTATTGTTATAAGGCCTTAACAATACCACACATCGTTACAGTGGTAACTTGTACAATAAACCATCAATTATTATCAAATTACCACTGTAACGATTTGTGGTATTGTGATAAAAGTTTCATAATAGGTCTCCTGGTGACGTCATGTGTCACTGCCTCCGGCGACGCCTAGCGTACAGATGCGGCAGTTGGCATCCTCACTCAACAGTGCATCTGCATGATCCGTCTATTTCTAAGTTTAAAGTCCATGTTCGAACCATTTGATATGAGTTGTAGTACTTGTGGATTACAATGTCGGAATGAAAAGGACTCAATTTTCATTGAATTCTACAGTTTATTTCGTTCTGACCTGTCGATTTCTATCCCATTTCTCGAACTTAATGATCGCAGGTATTGTGCATAATATGTAATTATCTTTTATCCTGGATATTGTTATCGCGTTGTCTCGTTCAATATTATGTTATGTGGTGCATTTGTATTATTAGTAGCAAAAATCATGAACAGAAAAGTATCGTTTCTTGATTCTCAAAGATTTTAATAATTATTGCCGCAGATGCCAGTTATCTCCTCCGCCTGAATGCCGTTATCTCGTGATTTACATACCGCAGTATATGTAGTGAATGTCAGTCGTGATTTACTTTTGTGGATTTATGTGTCGCGTTGTAATAATGTATTGTGGACTGATTGAATATCGTTATTGTGATTTACAAACGGCGTAGTGCAGTGATGTATTGTAGATTGTACACTCATTACCGAATATTGAGAGCTGTTGGAACACTATATATAAGATGTCTGTGCTGTTTTCCTGCCGTGCTGCCCTTGTTCTCAGTGGTTATCGACCGTCCATTAAGAGAAAAGAGAAGGTTTCAATTCTTACATACCAGTAGCTCTACCCAATAAGCTTTGGACTGCAGATACTTCACTGAAGTTTGGTAAGTAGATACAACTGACAGTACTTAAGGTAGTAATGATGCCTTCATCGCCTTGTTATAAACTTATCATTAACTGATGAACCAAAAATGTCAATTCCTACTGGATATCAAACATTGTCCAATGTTCCCACGTATTCTTTGAGTCAAAGAATAGCATAATATCTAAGGGAGATATCTCTGCAGTAAGCTTTTGTACATGACAAATTATAATTTCTAATTTTCACAAAATTCCATGGGCATTTCCATCCCATAAATTGAGAATTTCATTGAAGGTTCCCAAAAATAAGCAGGATATATAAAAGAAATTGATATTTATGTATGTGCGCGCTTACTTTTCTATAATGTTTCAAAACTAGGAACATCAAGCAAAATATGAATAAGGGGAGAATGAAAATTAAATTGAGGAGCACGCTTCCAAAGTGACCTAACTGCAAAATTATGATTTCATGAGTTTTTGTTTTCAACACACTGTCTTGTCACACTAGGGGCATACTTGGCAAAAACAAAAACAACAAATTTTTCTTGAATGTTGAACTTCTTGATGTCTACCTTAAAAAATCCGTTATCTACTTTATTGTTTTGCTTATAAAGTGTTTTGTTTGTTCTTCTCAAAACTAAAATTTTGCAGTTTGGTCACTTTGGAAGTGAGCTCCTCATTGTAAAAACGCTGAGCTTTGAAAATTCAATAATTTACGAGTATCTAGCAAAATATACAGTAATAAGCAGATGGAATTGATAGTTTTGTTATCTACCTATACAATGATGAGAATTATCCTCTATCTGAAATGTTTTCATTTCCAATCTCAGATATGTGGAAGAGAGTGGAACACATTCATTGTTCTCAGTTGAGACTTTTAGAAAACCATCTCTTTCATTTTGTTCCTCCATAATTTGTTTTTATTGATATTAAGTCTGACCTAGCACAGTACTTTGAAGTAACCAACATTGTTATACCAGTATAGGTATCTGCTTTAAGAAGTTCTGGAACATGGACTGGAGATTTGGACGCTGTTCAACAAAAGGGAACCAACTAACATTTGTAAACAAAATTAGTTCTTAGTATCACTGGAAAGAGCGTAAAACGTAGAATTTTTCAAAATTGGGCCCCCGATTCAAAAATAGGTACTCGCGTTGAAAAAACCTTATCAGTAAACGCAGTGCCATATAGTTCCTACATGGCTCTTGAACTTCGAATCACGTGTTCTCAAAAAGCGGATTTTGCTAGTTGGTTCCGTTTTGCTGAACAGCATCCATTTAGCCTCGTGTTAGATCTCTTTTCCTCAACACTTTCCCTCCCATGTACGCTAAACTTCTATGCTACAGTACTGCTATGGTGTATTGGCTTACTAACAAATAATTAATGCGTACATAATTGATTATTTTTTAACTTTTCCCGATCTTAGTCTTCCTCTAAGTATCCATCTAATGTGAGCCTCACCTGTAACACAAGAAATGATGAAATATTAGATATTATGCAGACATTTTCTTATTCAGTTGGTACCAAAGTAAATACGTGTAGGTATGGCCCTATTGGCCTGTCCAGCACTCACCAGAGTCGCTAGTGTTGTTCTCACATGTACACACCAATACTAACAAACACAGAAAGCTGAAATGAGGTACGTGCTGATAACAAACATGGGGAAAAACTTTAAATTCGTTTTATGAAGGTTTTTGGGAAAACTTAATTTTACAAATTAGTGTATTTATAGCTCATTGTGCGCAAAATCAATATATTTAATCAGAATCTTCAATTCAACTTTCATTATTTAGAAATCTCGATGCAACTTAAATTTCTTATGCAAAAAGAGTTCCAGATACCTCATTTCAGTTAGTTAGTATGAAATCCGCCAGATGTCAGCCACTTTGCTTGGACAGGCAAATATCATCTTCACTCTGTTATGAGCTAGGATACGTAACCATTTTTTCAGTCGAACAATTTTTTTTTTAGGATGTTTTAAAGCAAACGTGCACATTTTCCTTTGTGGAATCCCATATTAGACTTGGACCTCGTTGAAGAACCCAATAAAATTGTGTAATTTCAAAAAATTATATTTCAGGTGTGTGTTTTTACACAATTAGTTTACAAAAGCAATACATTTTCAAAAGAAAGAAAGAACGAACGAAAGAAAAAAAGAAGAAAAAAACGTTTTGGGGAGCATCCTGATTCACATGTATGTACTTTTCCCAGCCAGAATCATATTTTCTGTGATTCTTGCTCGAACCACAGTAATATAAGAAAAGAGTTATTTTTTCCACCTACCTTGTGAGCAAATGAAAAAAATTAGCGCGTATCGTGTAATACAATTTATGCAAAATTACGAATATTTCATACAAACAGCGTATTTCATAATTCAGTGAGTTTTAGGGTATACGTGTCATAATTGAGACCCCTGTTCTCTTGTTTCACCCCTTTTCGGTAAAACTCCGATTCATTCTCCATTACCTTTTGAAAAAATATCGGGAAAAGATTCATTACGAGAAAAACTAAGCTTAGTTCGGTCTATTAACGACTGCTAGTCCACATTTTCGCTGTCACACCCGTGACAAATTCGATAAATTCCCGTTGGCAGATCCGTGACGAACTAGCTAAATACAGCCCTCCGTAATCCGAAAGCTATCTGTCCCTCTGATAATAGTCTTTGTCATTATCGAGGAAATTAATTCTTTCACGACTTACCCCAAAAAAGTCAGCTTACTTTGTAAATGGAGAAATTCGGCGATGCTCGCAGTTGAGCTGTTCGTTTGTCTGAAACAGTTAGGACCTAGTATTCGTATTCTTTCGTACCAAAATATTCTGCCTAGGAAAGTCTATCGAAAAATACGAAATTCAGTCTGATTCGAGCCTTTATCGTACTCGAAATAATTGTGAAAACATTGAAAATTCTGTACGTCTTGTCGAAAAATCTAACCACTTTATGAGGCGATCCAATTACTGTGTTTAATATACCATAAAAACTTTTGCTTCACACTCGACTGCGTTTGCTAAAACGTTGTGTATAAAGCCTTTTTAACGCAGATTAAATAATGTACGAGTAGTAAGATTTTATTCGAGACTTCAAAAGAAAATCAGAAACTTCCTTTTGAAAAGCGAAGAAAATGCTTTTAACAACCAAAGGAAAAAGTTAGGTATTAGAAATTGGAAAAGGAGCCCGCAAAGCCGTCATTTAAATTCTGGTTTCCAGAAGGATAATTATTTTAGGATTTTCTTTTTTTTTCACTATTTTTTTAAAAATATTTTTATTAATTATATTTGCTGTACAAGTTTTCAGAATTCGATCGCGCATACCGATCAGCTTATGCATTTTCCACGAGTAATTATAATACCATTTGTGGTGTGACTTTGCATTTTTTACTCAACTGCGAGTAATTTCCTTCGTTCGAGTATAACCGGGTCGAATTTTAATTTTGATAAATGAGGCGCGAGGCCAGAATTCAAAGCCGTGATTGCGAATGAATTAAATCAAAATTCTAAATGCTATAACACCATCCTGGTCAGTGGCACTCACTATGGGGTAAGCTCCCGGGAACTTTTGGGATGGGTGTGTGCAATATCGCGATAGTCTTCAAAAAGGTCATACACGAAATTTTGAGTAAGATTCGTGAATAATTGTTGTCACATAGGAAAAAAATAATCAAACCGTTATGAACATTTTTTTTGGAAAGAAAGTGAAAATTTTGAAAAATTGACAAAATAGGAATTCGAATTTAACTTAACTTGTAAACGAAGCTTGAGTGAAATTCACAAAAATTGTTATAATGTTGCCCTTGGTGCAGTTAGTGGCTCCTAAATAAACAATTGGAAAAAAAAAAAAAAAAAAAAAGATTTCGCGCTATCCACTCGGCCAACCAGACCCCCTCAGAAACTAGACCTACTTCGACAAATGTTAATGGTAACAGTTATCATTATAATTTATCTTAATTTTACAATTTCTTTGGCTAGTAATTTTGTATTTCACAAACTAGTAAGTTTTGAGGACAAGTAACATGCAAAATGGTTGAATTGGAAAAAATTTTGCGAAGCGAAGAAATATTTTGTGTCCTAGTATTACTAATAATACTAGAACTAGAGGGAGTACTGATGCAGACAGAATCAGTTTTAATTAATAACTTCATTCATTGAATTCAAGATTCGTTTGGTAATTTAAAATATTAATGTATTAAATTGATTTTAGAACATATTCCTCCAAAATAATTAGTTAAATAAATTTATAACATTATTTCGTCAAATTAAAATAAACATTATTTTATTATTGAAATAATACCTTAATGATATACCCCCCCCCCCCCTACAAACAGGATGGTTAAAATTACGACCAGACGTATATATTCAGGGCGTTATTAACAAATTTCAATTTTTTTTTTAAATTGGGAATTACGATCAAGATGATGTACACGGGCATCTTCTAGGACTACAATCTAGTTTATTTCAAGGTAAGACTCCCTGGGACGTACCGGCAACTTGGGAATTTTAAATGGAAACATATAGGAGAATAGCGAAATAGGGGCTGCCTGAGTCGCTGAATCCGACTCCAGTGTGAGCCCAGCTGATTTTTCTTCTCTCCTAATAGGCCAGTTTGATCTTATAGAACATAATTGAGCCGAGTATTGGAATAGGGATTGTTTGAGCCGCCAAGCTCGAAAAATCTATCAAATGCGTGATCGGACTCCGATCTAGGTTTTAAAAACTAAGTTTCACCTTATCAAATGGGCCGATTTGACTTAGCTGAAGAAATCGAACAAGGTATTATCAGAATTAGTTTTATTTATTTATTTATTTTTAAAATTATCATTATTTATTGGGTCACCGTCAGATTTTCAATCCAATCTTGATTTAGGCTCGAAAATTTAAATTTGAACCTTTCGAATGCGCAGAAGTGGCCTAATTTGAAAAAGAAATCGCTATGGTTAGCGGAACATGGTGCTAAAAACATACAATCCCTGCACCATTTAAATCGAAAAAAAAAGAAGATATCTTTCCTGATCATTTTCAGAAAATGAACGTGCGGAGTGCCGTCTGCTTTTTTCCACTTGAAATTGCCCGTGCCGTAGATGTGGCTGTACATTTGAAATTATTACTACCTATAGCTGCCCAAACAACCGCTACATTCTACCCATAGTTTACTACAGCTCCTTATCAGTAAGCTTGCTTTACACGATGCTAGTAGTGAGTAAACTAGTATCGTGTAAAGCAAGCTGTATCAAATTGTCTTTAGTTCAAGTCATTCATGGCAGTTTCTATAAAAAAGGACAACTTTGTCGGTAGAAAAAATGACAAGGAAAACGGGAAAAACTAAAAACTAAAATTTTTATCAAAAAAAAAAAAAAATTGATTTTAAGATCATTATGGGTCCTTGCACGAAATCCGATGCTCTTTCACATGAGAAGATCGCCGCCTGTTAAAATATCGGCAAGTAGTTCTACATCTTCGACCATCGCTGAATTCTGAATTTTTAAAAAGTTATCCTGCATTGAGTAATTTTTACATCTCCTAGATACCTATGACAAGTTCCCATAGTCACAATAGCTCTCAAACCATTAATCATTTACGTACGGTTGGGTTGAAAAACGGTATTTTTGACCATTTATCGAAAAATGACAGTTTCCTAACTTGTAACGTTTTCTAACACCTTCAATTTTGAGAATAGGCAATACATTGTGCTAAGATTTTCCCATCCGAGTCAGTACTACCAGCCTCCATAGTCAGATTATTTATTCCGTCAATTATCATGTCTCGTACATAGTCTTGAAAATAATTGTGTTTTCTTGTAATATTTAAAACGGCGCACCCCTTCAATTTGCTCATATGCAACTTTTCGTACTTCTGATCTATCGAGTACTATGCGTAGTGCGTACCTAGCGGGTTCTTGGTTCTTGAACGGAGTCCGGACACCCTGTATTATAGTTTAATGAAACAGTTTGATCTTTGACAAGAAAATCAACCAAATGTATTCAGAAACATCGAACCCATTTTTTTCAAAATCTTGTTTTTCGAAAAGTAGGAGGTACCTCTTTTTTAATGGATGTAGAGAGATGAATATGGCACGTAGGAGGCTGGAAAAGGTCTCATTTTATCAGGAATTGAGTCTACTATATAAACATGTGCCTAATTCCCTAATTCAAAAATGATCTGACCGACAAAGTTGACCCTTTTTATAGAAACTGCCATTCTGTGCTAGAGCGCAGCACTCATTTGAAGACTTGCAGCCACAAGTGAACATCTTTGCCCCACGTGATCATTTTAATCCCTATTGATGGTACCGGATCGAAAATTTTTAATGATCTGGATATCAGTGTTTTTTCTTGTTTTAATTCACGCTTGTTAAGTGGCCAGTTTTGGAGCCGTGATGCAGGTTGCCAGTGGCGTAGCCAGACTGGGTATGAAGGGGGGGGGGTCGTTTTACTTTTACAACATTACAGGTGTAATACTTACTATTACCAGAATAAATTAAAAAATTTTCACATTGTCGGCCGATGCCAGGGGGGGGGGAGATCCCCCCGTAGCTACGCCCCTGCAGGTTGCTGACCAGCCTTGCAGGAAGTCGGGTTTCACAAAAAAATTGACTAAATCAAACAAAAATATGAACACTTAGATTTTTATACTGAATGTATAAACAATAAATTATGAGCTAAAGAGGGCAGCGAAAAACTTTTTTTTAAGAAAGAAGAAAATAGGTATAGTTTCTTTGCCAAGGCTGCTGCAGACTTCAGTGTTTATCGACATCACCCTGAACGAGTGTGTCGTCGTCCGGGGTGGCCCTGAAAGGGCCTTTTTAATTTCTTGTTGTTCTTTGACATCTGTAATTTGGAAACTTGATATTGTCGATCGGGAATGGAATGATTAGCCTGAGTCGGTTAGGACTAGTGGCGTAGCCAGGGAGGGGCGATTAGGAGGATGAATCTCCCCCCCCCTTGAGATGAGAATTTTTTAATAGGCTTGCAGTATCACACAGTGAATGCGCGAAATGAAATTTAAATCCAGATACATAACTGAAGTTGAAAAGCACAACATACTGATACGTCAATGTAAAAACATACAGTTCATGTAGGTGTACCCCTCCCCAAATTTTGCTGATCCCCTCCTTGGAAAAATCCTGGCTACGCCACTGGTTAGGACTTAGTTTCCAGGGGGCGCCGGCTGCCTAATGATTTGTAAATCGCTTTCGTAAATCATTTATCTAATTCGCTTGTGTACATATTGTGGTCGTTGCAGCTTTCGTGGAGGCTCATTCCGTGCCCCCAGTCCATGGTGAAGGACAGCCACCTTGAAGGAATTTTTGAGATTTTAAATGGAATTTCCACAATAAGGGTGTGGGCACGATACTTCAAATTAATAATAAAGATACAATAAGTTATCCTCTGAGCCTGCACAGTACTAGAGAACCTTATTATTTATACATTGCCAGATATCTAGGTGGGACAAAACTAACAAGGTTTCGGTAGAATGACCTGAAACGTTTTGCTTAGGCTGACGAATCCTGTGTCCCTTCCCTGAAATAGTGTTCGAATGCGTAGTACTTCCGACGAGGAAACAAAAAACTATTCCCGTCATAGACTTGAAAATGAAATGTTCGTATTCCATATTTACGTCGTAACTCCGGTAGCAGATTTCTGTCATTAAAGAGAGTGTGAGAAGTGCAATTAGTTAGTCACCGCTCAGCCGCAGGGTGGATTCATTAAATTGCCTGCACGCAGCACATGTTCGGTCCTCTTCCTCTCAAATTGCTCATTTAATGCGAGGCAAAAATTAAAATGATTTGCAGATTTTCGGGACGAGTTCGTCAACAGCTCAGCACTAATTAGTCGTACTGTTCGATCTGGAACAAACACATGACTCGCGTTTATTTTTACCTCGCGAGGTGGCGAATCTTACGTATTTCCTGTTCGGTTCGTTAGTACAAATACAAATACATCTACACCAGTGTCCGATATATAGATTCGTGTACGATGGTATATTATGATGTATAATGTGTTAGAAGCATTTTGGTCGGAAGAGGCAGAAGTTGGAACGTCCTTAGGGGGTCTGTACGCATGTGAAACACATGGTGCCAGTGGACCTACGGGGTGCTTAACACTTACCGCGCTTTACCTCCGCCCATACCTAATGTCTCATGAATAATCTAATACCGCCATTCTTTTTACATATATTTTAACTTGACATTCTTATATGTTTATGGTTGTTGAATACTTGCTACATAAAATGATACTCGGTTGCTGCGTACGCGCAATATTTATCACGCCGTCATTTATATACTTGAAATATTGTATTCGTTTTATTTTCAGCTCTGCATCGCCAAAGACAAAGGGTGGTTCTTGGAAATTTAAACCTTGTTCGTGTAAAGATTAATGGAGGGTACGGATTGCAGAATTTTTGTTTTAGGGTAATTTGAAAGTGTTATATATACTCGCGAAGACGTACGCACGCCGGCGTTCAGATTGAAGCCGCTGGGGTTGCGAATAAGTTCGAAAGCGAGGGATGATGTTTCGTGGTGCGTCGCGTCCGACCGATTTCAAAGTGGTTAGGTGGTGGTGCGATGCAGATAAATCGGCGGAAAAGTTTGATTTTTAGCCTGGCTGCGAGTAATGTAGCAGAAGGTGCCTGGTTCAAATAGCACATGATATGATCCCTTTGTGTGTACGAAAACGTCATCTCCAACCCTTTTTTCCCTCTTTGAAGTCGAAATGTTTGATACCAGTTGCGAGCTCTTTGATGTCTGATACTTTTCCCCGAAATTCAAGAAATAAAATAACTCGCGTCTGAGTTTGACGCCGCGCCAAACTAAAGAGAGAAGAAACTTATTGATTTCGTTTATTTGCTTCTCGCTCGTCGAACTTCCAGTGAGATTAATAATTTTCTCGCGAACATTTTGGTTCCCAAATTTGTATCTGTTGCGAAACCATTAAATCGGAAAAGTTAATTGATAACGTGACTAGGGTTGGGTATGTTCAGAAAAATACCTCGGATTATTCCTTCCCTCGTGCCCCTTCTCTCAGACACCCACAGACTGACGCATTTAAGCGGAAATTCTGATGTACAAGACTTATAGCTTGTTGACAATGGCGCCATTCATGAGGTAAATTTCCGACAGATGCCGAGAACTTTCTGGCGTGGTTGGTAAACGAGCGGTGATAGTGGAGGTTCAATATTCAAGAAAAATTATAAAGAAGCGAGAAAGCTTAAAAAACCACGTTTGTGTGGGGGGCAGCAAAATGTAAAGGCTGGATGGGATTGGAATATTTTCGCTGATAATTTTCGAAACAGAAAGATGTCCTCGAATTGCTATAATTATCAACGATTTATGACAAGAAGCGTAAAGAAGAAAAGAATCCGGAGATTCGAATAATTCTATAAAGCTTAGGGTGTCTGTAGGTTATTTGAGTAAAACTGGTGTAAAATTGATGTCACGTAGGAAAAAAAGAATTAAAAATTTGTGATAAAAATGTTTAAAAAAACTTGGTACACTAATGATTTGAAAAATTTAAAATAATTGGAAATCTAATTTAATCCGGCAACATAGCTCTTTAGAAAGAATTAATAATAAAGCTTTATTGACATTCTTATTTTTTCCACCTATTTTTTGCTCATTATATTTCTAGACAAAAAAGATGCATTAATACGTCCATCTTGATTCTTCTTCAAGCTTCCCTGTCCTCCGTTAACCCGATCCATCTTAAGCCCGCATAACTCACCGTTTCATCCCTTCATCTTGTTACTGGCCTCCTTTTCCTTCTTTTTTCTCCATATGGTGTCCGCTAAAATGTCTTGCGGATTTGAATTTTAGCCTTCTAATTGTCTAAACCATGTCTTTGCTTTTTGTCGTTCTGCGAATTTCGGAAATCCTAATCCTATCCTTCCTTTTTATACTCAATATTTTCATTTCCATTTCCAGTTGTATAGCCTTCCTTTTGTCCGCTTGTGATGTTGTTACTATCTATGTCTTGGCCCCGTAGGACAGTACTGGTTGTATGCAACTTTCCAATATTCTTATTTTGGATTTAACCACCCTGTGTATTTCTGAAGACTCTTCCAAGGCTCCTGAAATTCTACCATGCTGCGTTTCTTCTGTGGTCTATCTCTTTTTTCATTTTATCTTCAAATGAAATTAATTGAGTGGTCCATTTCCAGAACTCTGTACCTACCAAAAGTGTTGATACACGAGTGAAGGTAAAATAACGTTGCTACGCGAAAATACAGTTGCCATTTTTTGTGTTTAGTTAATAAAACAGTGATGTTTGGAAGCCAATCATGAAGTTTCTCTCGTAAAATAAATCTCCACCTCTCGGTAATAAGCGAATGAAATGAAGATTTCAGATACAGAGCAGTACCCTGGATATAATAACTGATGTGAGACCGATTTCGACGATGTTTTCTATTTTCGAAGAAGGCAATCAAATGTGAAAGAACAAACAATATTGAAGTTCTAAATTTTCCATTCGTGAATCCTTCAATTAGCGTAGTTATAAGATTTCGACATTATCGGCGTAACTTCATTCCCCTGGCCTATCATAGTGTTATAAAAAATCTTACATGTTTATGAGATGCGTCGACATGTGAGCCAAAATGAGATTTTGACGTTGGAGTGTTATAATAAGAGGATACACGACACTTAGAAAAAATCGACCCAAAAACAAAAGAAAAAAAAAAGAGGTAAAAATTTGAAGCCCAACATGACCAGATTCTGGAGAATGACCCATAACAGTTGACACGGCCAGTGTTTAATGGCCACTTGTGCGCCTTCAGTTGTGTAGTCCGAAATAATGCAAACGTGCTACATAAGTTGCATATTTATATAAAATTAAATAGGTGGGAACAAAAAGCGGTCGAGGAGCAGCTATGATTTCGCAAGGAAATAATTGCAATTGTAATTATAGAGAGATCCTAGCTCGCAAATTCTAGATCTCGAAGGTTGGCTGAGGAAGAGAAAACGGAGGCTAGAGAGAGAGAGAGAGAGAGAGAGAGAGAGTAGCATTTTTTTTTCTTTTCCCTGGTAATAGGTCATGGGTCAGACAATTAACGGAAAGCTTAGTTCTTAGTACAGAAAGAAAAGAGAGACTGACAGACAGACAATCCAGCAAATAATTACTCAAAAATGTGGAGAGAAACTATACACAGATAGTGAGTTTTGGAACAGGACGATTGTGGAAAATAATGAGTTTTGGAACAGGAGGTATTTTTGACAGTTGAATTTAGAAGAATTGTCACCTCCGTTGATGTTCTTTTCTTTTCCACGTGGCAAAGTTTTCCAAGGCGATCCTGATGCAGTCAAAACTGCAGTTTTTAATTTTTTGGCAGATACCGAGTTCTGAAAATGTGCTACTCAGTTGTCCTACGTATATATTCGTCCACTTTTTCAGTCCGTCCATTGTTTACCACTAGACTGGAGTTCGGACCGTTTGACATGTATTTTGTTTTCGCTGGATTTTCCTCAAGTTCTGCCTGTAAGCTGCTTCTAAATAGACTTTCTGCCATCAATAACTACACTGCACAACACAATGACATGAGAATATATGATTCTTTATGTATTTTCAACGAGGAATTTAATGCCGATGTTAATTTTTTTATTATAGTTCATTTTTCCCTATCTCCTATCTTAAATGCAAATTTTAGTATCTGATACCTAGAACAACTATACGCATTCAGTATAGTTATCCGTATTAGTTTAGCTATTCCTGGGCAACAAAAAGGAATAAAAAGTGAAAATTTTAATAAAATTTAAATTTTGAACATGGAAAACGAGAGGTCCTCGAGAATAAATGGTTAACACCATCATATTCAGCATTCAAAATACAGCTAAAATCATATAATCTCATCACATTGTTTTTGATGTTGTGCAGTGTTGAAATTCTTGGGTGCTATTGCTAATAATCACAAGGCCAGATTTAGGGGGGCAGGGGGCACCGGGCCCGCACAAATTGAAGGCCCGCACATTTTTCATTGCATGCTTGTACAGACGCGCGCGCTACGTACGCTCACGTACAATATAAAATACCTAATAATAATGACGATGATGACGATATTAATAATAATAATAATGAAAATGATGATCAATGTTGCTAAAAAAATTTTTTGGGGGGCCCGCAAGTGCCTAAATCAGGCCCTGGCTAATCAGTACTATATTGTCAGCAAATATCAAATTGCTTAGTACTGTTTCATAAATTCTTTTCCCATTCTTTGTTTTAAACACCCCTTTCAGTAGACAGTTGAGTAGGTTTGATGATAGCGGGTCCCCTTACTTCAACTCTTGAAAAAATTGCTCATGGAAATTGAATAAGACTCATGGACAATTGTTGTCACATTTTCGAATATGATCAAACAGTAATGACAACGATCGAACATGTACTAAGTGAACTTTAGAAATCAGAACTCATGTAAAGGATGTGGTACAAATTTGGGTCCCCTTTTTATTTTGAGGAATTGCTCAGAACCTAATAAGAGGCCAATTTCCCTGTTTCTGCGTGATTGGGTAGAAGAAGGATTCCTACATACGCCCAGTTTTGAAATTCTTGAAAAATTACTTGCGACGAGACAATTGGGATTTTTCTGAAAAACGTCCGAATTGACCTTCTATCAATAATTTGGATCCCCATGATAAATTACAAAAAGAAAAAAAATTATTTTAATCCATTTAGTGGTGAAAAATGCATCAATTTTTTGGGGGGAAAAACCATTATTTTTCAACAGGAAATTGAAATTCATGCGTCACTTTTTCACTGTCAGGGCAATCAGCGGAGTCCATCCATCGCAGATATTTTGTACCGTGTATTCGCCAAATTTCCTTCGTGACAGGAATCTCAGCTGGAAGACAAAAACAATAGACCTACTTATTTTCCGTCGGTCCTGAAATCAGGGGCGTGAATAGAGGGTGGCTAGGGGGGCTAAGTCCCCCTGTTTCAAAATTAGCTCCCTTAAATGAAAAATGTAAAACTATACAAGTACCGCTATTATCGTTTGTGATGTGGTTATTTTATTTTATTATTATTATTTTTTTTTACAAAGGAAGTATTACAGAAGAAAAATCTGTTTTTTGGGGGGAGGGGGCGCTATGATTTTTGGATTTTTATAAAGTTACCCTAGCCCGTGGGCTTAAGTGAGTTGGTTAAGTGAGTTCAATACTATCGCCCTCCAATTTCGAGGGATATAGAGTAAAGAGGAGCCTAATTGCGATCCCACTGATAACGAAAAAGACCAAAGTAGGTATGTGTGAGTGCCCGAAGTAAGTAAATACAAAGTTCAAAGGGTTTTAAGAACCTTTTTCTAAAGCATTAGTCAAAAGAAAACACCTACATAAGAAAATCCACATTTTGCTCCTTACATTCTACGTATATAATAATGACTGTAGATCTTGCTATAAATTCAAAAGAAAACCAGGACATGTTTAGTATGATGTAATGATGATCATAAGAAGGTGATCAGTCTTAAGACCGGTTTGATGCAGCTCCCCATTTCTCCCTATCTTATGCAAGCTCTTTCATTTCCAAATAACTCTTACATTTAGTATTCTCGATTATCTGTTGATCATACTGGAATCTTTGCCGACCTACTCCATTCTTTCCTTCCATCCGTCCTTTTAGCAGGAGTGATATTATTCCTGGGTACCTCAAGTTATGCCCTACTGGTTTATCATGATTTCTTATCTTCAAACAATTCCAAATCAACCCCGTAACCAGAATTTATGTGTGGGTGGGGCTCTATGAACCTTTTTTTTTTGGGGGGGGGGGCTGACTTTACAAGCCAAGAGAAAAGTGTACATGGGTTTTATGTTTTATTTCAATGGGTGTCTCGCCTCATTGTCTGAACAGGCTCGGGTAATTTAGCGAGAGTGTACTGGGGCCATTACATACAAGTCTCATTCCCAATCCGAGAGTCCCAAATTAGTTGACCAGGTTTTTGTTCTAAATTTTAAAATGTTTCTGTGATATTAATTCTCTTCATCCCTTCTTTCTCTCTCGTTCAGCGTAATGACGATTTTTTAAAATGGTGGTACCCTTGCCTAGGGGGCTCAAGATACCTTTAGAGAGGGGTCAGCAACAGCTTGCCCCCATGGCTACGGGACTGTTCTAAATATCTATTTTACCGGCTAGTCTTTTAAGTATTTCCTCATTTCTTACCTTATCCGTCGATTTGATATTAAGTATCCTCCTATAGCATCACATTTCAAAAGCTTCGATCCTTCTCTTCTCTGGTTTTGCCTACGGTCCAAATTTCACATCCATACAACGCCTCACCCCAAACATAAGTTTCCAAACATAATTTTTTGATTTGTAGATTTGTTTTTGATTTGAATAAATTACTTTTTCCATGGAAATTTCTATTAACAACATGACTGCAGACTTTACTACACTGTTCATCCGATCGCCGTGAAACTTTGGGAAGTTGTTCAATACACTCCCGCGAAGGTTTCTGGTGGGGCAGTAGGGGGGGATATGCTCCCCGACACGCTCCTGTTACTATGACGTCATACTACTGAGTATACTTGAGCGAAAACCGTGCCTCAGTGGTTGACATTTTCATGGAAATTTCTGTTAATAACACGACTGCAAACTGCATGTGTCTCCTGCAGAGACACATATTGTAACATTTTATATGCTTTCGTACCCTATTAAAAATAGTTTTCATTGAAATTTCCATCAACTACTCGGCTGCAGACTGTAGTCGCGCAGGGCGCAGCAAAGATCAAGATCAATGAGCACATGGCTGGAGTTACGGTTTTCGCTCAAGTATACTCATGGCTGGAAGGAAAAATAAATTTCCATGGAAATGTCAACCACTGAATTCGTGTCGGGGAGCGTGTCAGGGGGGCCTCATGACTGTCGTTGTTGTGCTTATTTTCGCCTATCCTTGGAAATGGAGAGAGAGTACACCCCGTCACAACTGTTGCTGTTATGAAGGCTCATAAGTCATAACGTATGTACGGTAGGTGTATGGAACGGCTTTTTCTTAGTTTTTCAGTTTTCAACTGTTATTGCCTTTCAACCTTACAAAGTGGACAGTGAGTTATTCACAATGCCACGAGCCATGAGGTATAATCTTTAACAACGAAGCCGTAATGCAATGAGACTTCGCAATATTGCGAGTCAATCCAACCAATTTTCAAAATTTTGGGACTGACATATTGTTTCTGAACTATGTGGTTCAGTTGTAGATGAGAGACTTAAAAAGGAGTAGGCTAGATGTGCCGCATTCGTTGATACTGAAAAAGCTTTTGACAATGTTAAATGGGATAAAATGATTGATATTCTAAAAAGGATAGGAATAAAGAAGAAAGTCAAGTTATTTTAAATTCATATAACAGACAGAAAACTACATTAGGAATAGAAGGAGCGAAAGGGGAGGAAGGGGAGGCAAATATGAAAAAAGGTGTGAGGCAGGGGTGCTCGTTGTAGCCAGTATTATTCAATTTGTACATAGAGTGATATATAAAAGAAATAAAAGAAAAATTTGAAGCAGGTGTAACCATATATGGAGAGCGAGTAAAGATGTAATAAGGCTCAGGTTTGCAGATGATATTATCTTACTAACTGAAAGAAGTACTGATTTTTAAAATATTTTGAATAGAATGGAGGAGATTTTAAGTTGGAATATTGTATGGAATATTGTATAAAAATATTAAAAAAAAAAAAAAAAAACTCAAGTGACAGTATGTAATTGATGTGAACATGACAGCTTAAAATAAGATTTGTTCTGGGAAAAATTGAAGAAGTAAGCGAATTTTGCTATGTCAAGAGTAAAATAACAAAATGTGAAAGGTGTAAAAGGGATATTAGTATGTAGTGTAATAGCCCAAGCTACATTAGAATTTTATGGAAATATGAAAGACACACAGACGCAGACATACGTTAACAGAAATTTCCAAAGAAACATAAATTACATACACAGACAGACAGACAGACATACATTCATTTTTATATATATAGAAGATTTTAGGCGCTGGGGCTTCAGTCCCCCAAAGTTTCCGCTCTATTTCCACCCCTGTTTGAAATGTGCTGAAATTTAAAAAAAAAAAAATGAAAAGTCCTTCATTTTTGTTGCACATATTTTTAAAACCACATGCCTCAAAAATCAAAGTTCGTTGTAAAAGATCAGAATTTTCAATAATAATAATTACAGATAAATTTGTTTCCAATATTCAAAAATAAATTTTTTGCGTTTCCTGTGATTGGTCATTAAAAAGTGAAGCACAGGATCTATATTCAAAAGGAGGGGAAAGTGGGGGAGCAAAAAGGAGGGAGAGGTAAAGGTGATAGAACAATTGGAAATGAAACAAAAAGATTTGCACGCTCGGGGAAAAGATGGAAGTCCTGCAAAAGGTTCTGAAAAAGTACTTCACTTTTACTTTTTAATTTCTGTAGACACCTTGTGATAACAATATCTCAGAAATTGAAGACGTTGTACATGCTTGTTTGGATGGATACGTATAATACATTCGGTCCATTATCACCAGAGCGCACTCAATACAACTCGGGATTTGGGAGGGGTCCAAATTACCCTCAGGGGTTCAAATTTGTACCACTTCCTCTATTAGAAGGATTAAAGCTTTTTAATTTATCAATCAGCCCGAAATAATACACTTAGTTTCATCTTTACTGACATGACAGTGTTCACTTTATTTCTATTTCATTCTGTTTCCGCAACGTCGAGTATTAATTATTATTTATAAACTGTGAAAGAAGGAAAATTTTCGGCACAATTTGGCGGCACGACACGGCGTCTAGCGAATTAAAAATATTACTGACGCGGCACTCTCACATTGTTTTATTAATGGAAAGAATGACCTCTCGTGCATTGCCGTTCCATTTGTCAGCTGTCATCAAATGTGTTTTGTTCAATTTTATAAGACTGCATACGTTGAGGTTTTTTTTCTTTCTTTTTTTTTTCGTTTTATTTACATCGTGTAATTCCGTAATTTATTACCGGGAGATAGTTTTCCTCTTTTTTAAATTATACCGCGCTAATCACGTATCAGTAATGATTCTGATAATTTAAAATAAACACTCGTCCGGAAATTTATGATTTTTTCACATGGTGCATCCTCAATTTGGAAAATTCTAATGATTACGACCAGCCGCATTTCATACGAATATTTCTTTTGAAATATTGACCTTAAAACGTGTTCGGTGTGGTGATAAATCTTATGCATAAGCACATGAGCGACATGCACGAGACCGAGTCACCGATCACAGATAAAAGAGTGGAAAAGTTAAAGACTTAATCTCAGCAGAGGTATACTTATCGATTTGAATAAGCTTACCACACTTGTGTCGGCGTTCGTCTTACTTAGTACATGTATGTACGTTTATTTAAAATTTCAAAAAGGGACGGCTTTCGGCTCTTCTGTTCGACCAAATGAATACCATTAGAATGTGTGTAATGTATTTTTAATTTCCCTTGGTATTTGCCGAAACACAATTTTGAAAAAGCATCTGTTCCGTTTCGATAGGTTCTGAATATCGAAAATGTGTGTTAATACATTCTCTCTCCCCTTTGTCGAGGGCTGCCCGAACGATTTAACAAAATAAAATACGAATACGAATGGATTACCATTAAAACTCGCCGAGTTGTGAATGAAACGAAAGAAGGTCCTGACCTGTTTTTGACGCTATGAAAAATCGTGTCTACCAGATTCAGAGGAGAGACGTTTCCGGAAAACGGAGTCCGGGTCTATCTTAGACTTAGGTACCAAAAGTTTAATAAAAACTGAGATTTGCCGTCAATAACTGTCATAAGTTGACGCCATTTAGTGTTCATAACCCATAATCGCACTCGACTATATCATCGTATCCATAAATTTGAAAGTAATTTCGGCCGAGTACAAGTTTTTATTTCATCGTCATTGTAAATATAGCCGGGGATTCACCAGCGTTACACTGGTTTTATGGCCGAAAGTGAATGAAGTTAATGACTGTGAAATATGGTTGCAATAAAATTTTACAGATTCGCTTCAAACGCGTCTGTAGGCTGGCGGAGTAAAATTTTAAATACACATGAAAGCTGCAAACTACATCAACTTCGTAATAATATCAGTAAATTCGGTGATATTTTCCCGGCTCCTCCCTCGTGTTTTCGAATTCTTAACTCAAAATTGTCTCAATTGTTTGCGTTTCGTTTCTATTCGACATTGTGCTTCCGTTTTCCCCATTTGTGTCTTCGCTGTCTGGCCATTCCTGAGGGTTCATATCATAAAACAGCTCTACATGTTGATATCAACCCTTGAATAATGTGAAAATTGATTGAGCTGTCAATTTTTTCCCATTTGTGCCAGTAGTAATGGGCCATAAAAGAAATAAAAGAAAAATTTGAAGCAGGTGTTTCTATGGAGAGCGAGTAAAGATGTTCAGGCTTGCAGATTATATTGTCTTAATCAGTGGCGTAAATACGAGGGGGACACCCCCCCCCAGAACCCTTTAAAAGTAAAATTTTTTCGGGAAGTATTTGTAATCTCAAAATCGAACATTTGAATTTTTGTTTGTTTATCTGAATGATGTAATAGATAATAGATATCTTATATCTTATAAGTTTGTTTCTTTTTTGTTAATTTAATGAAAATTTAACATGGTTAATTTTATTCTATGATTTCAATCCCTCTCCCCCCCGCAGGAATTAGTAGTTACGCTAGTGTGTCTTATAACTAAAAGGAGTTTTGATTTGGAAAACATTCTAAATGGAATGGAGAAGATTTTGAGTATAGAATATCGTATGAGAATTAATAAAAATAAAATTAAAGTAATGGTATGTAATCGATGGGAACATGATAGCTTAAATATAGATATTGGACAGGAAAAGATTGAGGAAGTAAGCAAATTTTGCTATTTATGGAGTAAAATAACCAAAAATGGAGGAGTGAAAGGGATATTAGCAGTAGTATAGCCCAAATGAGCATTTTATCGAAAAGGTTATCTTTTCAAATCAAAAATAAATCTGGAAATCAAAAAATTGTTTCTGAAAACTTAATGTTTGGAGTGTATCCTTGTATGGACTATTAACATTGATGTTTAGCCCAATTCTGAGCTTAAGCCTCCTTCAACCGAGCCTATTTGGCCCGGTTCTGCGCTACCCTGCTATATTGCCTATTTCCCCCCAGAAAACTGACGATGTCGTCTTCCCACCTCGCCGTCTGCCTTCCGGGCCCGCCTCTTACTCTCTGGATCCCAGGCCAAAAGAGTATACCCCCACCTATCATCGTGAACTCTCGTAATGTGGCCAGCCCATGACCATTTAAGTCTTCTAGATTCGCAGACGACATTTGATATATTACCTATTTTTTTCTTCAAGGTGCAGTTTCTAATTTTCTGTCTTTTTGTAACCCCCAGCATTGAGCGGATCATTGCATTCTGCGTTGAATTTAATTTGTTTCTTAGTCTATTATTTAGAGTCCATGTTTGTGCACCGTATATTCAAACTGGAAGAATGCATTTGTTAAATACTGAGGCTTTCAGGTAGTTTTTGTAGGGCTTTTTGAATATGTAACTCAGGGACCAGTACTTATTCCACGCTGCTGCTATTCTCTTGTTAATTTCGTTCTCCATGCTCCCTTCCAAAGAAATCAACTGACCTAAATATGTAATTTCATCTACTTTTTCAATTGTTTTATCCCCAACTTTGATATCGAAAGGTAGATAGCTATTTGACATGATTTTAGTTTTAGAAATGTTCATAATCAAACCCGCTTTTTGCCCCTCTCTTTCGAGTTCTTCCAGCATCTCTTTTAGCTCCTGGGTGCTACTAGCAATGAGTACAATGTCGTCTGCGAATCTGAGATTGCTTAATTTCTTACCATTTATATTAATTCCAATCCCTCCCAGTTTAGCCTACGAAAAATCTCTTCCAAAGCGCAACAAAAGATTATTGGGGACAGTGTGGGTCCCCTTGTTTTACCCCCTTTTCAACACTGAAATACGGACCTTCAATTTCGTTTATAATACGAGCAACCAAATTCTTATACAATGCGATTACAAGTTCGACCAAAGCGAGGGGGGTTCCCTGATTTATGAGTGCCACTTGCATGAACTGGTGTACCAGAGAGTCGAAAGCTTTCCTGTAGTCAACAAAGGCGAGATGGAGTTCTTTTCCGTACTCGTTTGGGGGGGGGGGCAACCCCCCAAGAACCCTTTAAAAGTAAACTTTTTTTTGGGAAGTATTTGTAATCTCAAAATCGACCATTCGAATTATTATTTGCTTATCTGAACGATGTAATAGATAATAGATAAGTAACTTAGATCTTATAATTTTGTTTCTTTTTTTGTTCATTTAATGAAAATTGCACATGGTAAAAATATACCTACTTTTTATTCTATGATTTCAACCCTCCCCTCCTCCCTCAGAAGAAATCAGTAGTTATGCTACTGTTGTCTTATAGCTGAAAGGAATTTCGGAGTTTCGATTTGGAAAACATTCTAAATGGAATGGAGAAGATTTTGAGCATAGAATATCGTATGAGAACAAATAAAAATAAAACTAAAGTAATATGGTATGTAATCGATGTGAACATGATAGCTTAAATATAGATATTGGACAGGAAAAGATTCAGGAAGTAAGCAAATTTTGCTATTTAGGGAGTAAAATAATAAAATATGGAAGGAGTAAACGGGATATTAGTAGTAGTATAGCACAAGCCAAATTAGCATTTTATCGAAAAAGTTATCTTTTAAAATCAAAAATAAATCTGGAAATCAAAAAATTGTTCTTGAAAAAGTATGTTTGAAGTGTAGCCATGTATGGATGTGAAACATGGACCATAGGAAAACCAGGGGAAAGAAGGATCGTGGTGCTATAGGCGGATACTTCGCATCAAATGGGCGAATAAGGTAAGAAATGAGGAAGTACTTAACAGAGTAGGAGGTAAAATGGATATTTGGAATTGTCTGAACAGGAGAAGAGATAAATTAATAGGGCATATTTTGAGGCACCCAGGAATAAGATCACTGCTGCTAGAAAGAAGAGTGGAGGGAAAGAATTGGTAGGTCGGCACAGATTCCAGTATGTTCAACAGATAATCAAGAATATCAAAAGTAAGTGTTATTACGATATGAAAGAACTTGCACAAGAGAGAGAGAAATGGAGAGCTGCATCAAACCGGTCGTAAGACTGATAACCTTATCATCATCAGTTAGGGCATTGTCTCAGAACCGGTTGTAGGACACATGTAGAATTGTATATTGTAGGACCCAAAAAGAAACGTACATGGAGAGTGTTGTACCTTTGGATTTTTTTCAAAGAAACTGAGTTTTCAAGCGAAGTTTCGAGTTGACTCAAGTAGAATGCAGTGGGTATGTAGCCACATGTCTTGGTCACAACTTGTCAAAGAGAGGCACATGAATGAACAAGTAAAGAATCACAATATATGATTGTTATTTCTTTTAGGTTTCAGGAATGCCAGAATTCGATTTTTACCTTACTTTGAACCACATTTCATAACTGTGGCAGCAAGAATCGGGGAAGGAAGTACGAAAATGTCAGTAACAACATGTATCTATTATCTTCCAAGCTTAAAACTGCGGAAATTGTTTTCCAGCTTGTAGTATAATGGGTTTCTCAAAGTATATGACCTGCCTTCAACCGAGTGAGCAGGCAACTTAACATGGCAACAAGTAGATATGTTGGCCTGTCCTTATATTTGAAGAGACAAAGATAAAGACATTCAAAGAAATTCTGTACAGCATTAATAGAAATTTTCTCAGATTTTCTAATCAATAGACCGGTGGAACTTCCTAGTACGTAGAATATAAAACAGTTGCAAAAATGTTTAAACAATGCGTAGTAAAAATGGCTGGAAGAAACCTCCCCTCATTTCTCCCTAAATGATCATCTTCGACTCTGCCTATCGAAACCCTGTGAAGCCTCATTAAGAAGGAAATTTTGAACCCTCTTCAAAATCTGTGAAGTCTGAATGGGGAGGGGAGGGGAGAAGGGAACTTAAAACGTGTCTCCTACAGAGACACGTAGTGTAACATTTTATATGCTTTCGGTACCCTAATAAAAAATATTTCCATGGAAATTTATATGAACAACACGGTTGCAGACTGTAGTCGCACGGAAGGGCATCAAGTATCAACCACTGAATTCGTGTCGGCGGAACGTGTCGGGAGCTTCAGCTGTATTGTTAATAGAAATTTCCATGGAAATGTCAACCACTGAGACACGATTTTCGCTCAAGTATACTCAGTGGTATGACGTCATAGTAACAGGAGCGTGTCGGGGGAGCATGTCTGGGGAGCATTACCTCACCACCACCAACAACCCCACTACCACCTCCCAGAAACCGTCGCGGGCGTTTACTGAACAACTTCCCAAAGTTCCATGGCAATGGGACAGACATACATTTATTTTTATATGTATAGATTCAACATCCTCCCGTTTTGTTAACAGTTCTGTTTTCTTAAATTTATTGGCTCAGTTTGCTACTTTCCTCTCGAAGTTCCTTAGCCATCTCTTGGAGTTCCTTCTAGTCCTCACTCAATAGTACAATGTCCGAAACCTGAGGTGGTTCAGTCTTGTCCTATTTCCACTCCAACTTCTTGAATACCTCCTTGAGAACTGCATTAAATATATTAGGAGACAGGGAGTCCCCCTATCTAACTCCTCTCTTAATTTGGAACTATTTTCCTTTCCGACTCGGGCTAATTCTTGTCTCCGCCCGCCTATATAGCTTTTGAATACTTCTGATCCACTCCCTTGGGATTCTCTGCCTCTCGAAAGCTTCCCATACTGCTCTGTGTAATACTGAATCGAACGCTTTGTAGTAATTGATACTCCTTATCGATTTGAAGTTAATTAGAGGAAATAAATGGCACAAAGTCTACATCCCCCATAAGATTGTTGGGGTTATTTTTACCCCCTCCTTTAACGACGTTGGGAGGGAAATCTGAAATAATCATGGAAGACCTTTTCTGTGTAGCATTCAACTAGAATTGATCTAGGCTGTTTTTTCACGTATCCATTCCTAACTTTCAAAATTTTTGAGGGGACTCTTAGCTCCACGGGAGAAAATGTACCATTTGAATCATTGAAGAATTTTGGTATGTTAATTAGAAAACCAGTCTAAGGAGATTTCTGAAAGGAAAATATTTTTGAGAATTTTTCCAAACATAATTCCGATTTTCCTAGGTTAATTCGAAAATTGATAATAATAAATAGAAATTAATTATCTTACAATATCCTCGCTCACCTCCTATGAGAAAAAACTGGGATATTAATAAAAATAATGAAAGCACAATCGAATACGAATATAATACAAAAGATTAATATCGTTTTCGATTTAAAACTGCAAAAGTGGTACTAGTAAAATAAATTTTAATTTAAAATTTAATTATTATAAAACAAATACAAAAATTGATTAATATTAGAAAATATAATAAATTTAAGTTTTAGCAATAATTCTAGGTATATTTAATTAAAATTTAATGCATAAAAATTTAATATCCATTCCTTCAACGCCCCCCTATTTCCCAACAAATGAAGAGGGCAGGAGCGCAGATAGTAGTTCCGAACATTTTTGGTTCGAAATTTAAAAGTTGGGGAACTAGAGTTTCTTCAGTCCTCCGCATCACTAATTTCTCAGGGGCAAACTAGAAAAAAATTGAAAGCACATTTGAACACAAATAATAAGTAGAGACCATTTGAGGTCTGGTTGGCCGAGTGGACAGCGCGTTGGTCTCAGAATCCAGAGGTCCCGAGTTCGAGCCCACGTAGCAACTCGCCAGAATTTTCGACCAAGGCCGGTTTTTCGGCCAGAAGGGAAGAGGGCTAAGACAGCCCTAACAGCCTCTCCGACGTCTCTGAAGTAATGCTCGAAAGGGCGGATTCCAGGACTTGGGTGGAGAGCAAATTAGAGAAAGAGAAAGTAGAGACCATGCAGACCGTTCGGGGGTCGAATTTGATAACTAGAAGCTGCCTTACAATGTGCCCCCCCCTTGTATGACTTGAAGGGAAAGGAACATATAGAAATAACAAAATCATAATTGAACACGAGCAAAATATAGGCGATTGAGACTATTTTCAGTTCAAAATTTGAAGAAGAAACAACAGCAATTCCTCTACCCCTACACATTTTCCATCTAAGGTAGGCGGAGCAGATAGAAGAAATGACAGCATAATTGAACCCTAACGAAACATCAAGGAATACCAAGTATTGAGGTCATTTTCGGTTCATTATTCAGAGAAAAGAGCTAACAATTGTCTGTACTTTTCTTTTTTTCATTTTTCTTCCTTTTAAGTAAAGGCAGTAGTATAAACAAAAGAAATGAACGACTATAATCTTCCACAAACAAAACAACGACTGAGACCATTTTTGGTTCGAACTTTAAAAATGAATGTTCACTTCCTCCTTGTATTTTCCTGTAAAGGCCGGTAGTAGAAAAAATAATTGAACCCAAACGAAGCCCAAATGATTGAGGCTATGTTGAGGTCCAAATTCGAAAATGATGTTCTTGAGAAAATGTCGACAGTATGAGCTTGTATAGGCAGTGGCCTTATGTATACTTTATTCTCAGGCGTACAGCATAGAGGAGGTGGACACATGGAGTATTTTGGTTTTTAAGATGATGTGTCACCCATGCCTGGGACAAAACTGTATAGTTTGATTTGCGCTCTCCTTATATTTATTATAGTATGAACCTTTATGGCGAGTTATGCTGAAAAAAATTTTCGTATTACAAGTCAGTTAAATTGGGCATTGAAAAAAGTGAGCTGTATGAGTATTGTAGATTACACTGAGAGAAAATGGTGACAAAAATTACTGGAAATTTTAGATAGTCTCTGACGTTTTTGACAATTCACGTATTTCTTCACTACAAATTGTGATAGTTTTTATTAGATTCTGGAAACTTTTCATAGAATTACAGTAATTTTTCCAGAATCTTGTAAAAATAACTGTAACTGATTGACAAAGGGTATGTGAATTATTAAACTTTAAAAACTTACTAGAATTTCTAATAAATTTTGTTACAATCTTTTTGCATTATACTTTAATTCTTATTAGGCTCCGGCTTCTGCTCTATCTCCAACAAAAATTGCTAAATGACTCCAGCTCTGTTTAAATAAAATTCTAAAATTGGCTCCAATTTCAGCAAGTAAATTTTTAAGTCTGGTTGGTCGAGTGGATAGCGCGTTGGTCTCGGAATCCGGAGGTCCCGGGTTTGAACCCACTGTAGCAACTCGCCAGATTTCTACCTACGCCGGTAGGCTAAGCACCCTAACAGCCTCCCCGACGTCTCTAAGGTAATGCTCGAAAGGGCAGATTTCAGGGCTAGGGTTGAGAGCAAATTAGAAAAGAAGGACATCGACAAATCCGGCTTTCGTAAATAGTTCTATCGAGGTTTAGCCTCAACTCCAACAAAAATTTCTGAATTACTCCAACTTTGCTCCAGTGAAAATTTTAAAACTGGCTCCGACTACAGCAAATAATTTTTTGGTCTCCTGAAAAATTGTGAATCACGAAATTCCAAGTTCCGACTGCAGCCCCGGGTCCCAGTAATTTTACGTCCGATGTATAATTTTAAGAATTCTGCAAATCTTCTGTCACCCCTACATTAGTTCTGTGTATTCATTATACAAACCAACTTCAAATTTTCTTAATCTTATTATAATTTAAATTTTCGTTCCTTCTCGTATTTTAAACATCTTTACAATGTCAGTGAAGAGTGTTTTATGAACACACCGATTAAATAATTGCATAAAGTGTAGAGGAATTAAAAGAAAGTAAGACCTAGATGGGCTGTAATTTCAAAATTAAACACGTGAGCATTCGTCCTACGAATTAAAACTTTATTGACAATATTTTTGTTGTACTTTCGAGTTATTCGCGTCGTTCTACACTTGAAAACTGTTACAAGAAGCAATTATACAGAAAGTTTCCTCGCTCATCTAGTGCTCGTAATGTTAATTATTAAACGTAAATTCTCAGTAATTCTTTTTCTGACGCAGAATAAAAATTAAATTCTTGAGAGGCAGTTTCCCAGGTACTCTGCTTACTAAAAGGTAGCGTATTCATTTTTTCGCAAACGGTTTTAGAGCACGAAAAAAATAGCAAGATCCTTTTCATTTTGAACTTCGACATTTTATGAGTTTCAAAATTACAATATCCTGGGGGGAAACGATACTTATCTTTATAAATTATTCGTCGATATTAATATATTTCTTCTTCGAATAAGAAACTGAGAGCCACGAAAACAAAAATGCCTATAAAATTCCTATGTTATGCTGAAATTGAAGAAGAAAAGTTTTGGTATTGTATAGTAGGATTCTTTCTCATGTTTTCTCAAGTAGAAATTCTATCAAATAAATTTACTTGAAGTTTTCATTTTTTTTTAGTGTGTAATTACCTAACTGGGTATTCTCAGTTAAAATAGAATTATTCAGCGATGTCGGCGATTTACAAACTACACTTTTTGGGGCAAAGATTTTCTAACAAACCGGGATCAGATATATAGAGAATCTAATAATGGTTCGCATGAACAATTTTACTGAGATCAGCTTCCTCTGTCTCTTGCCAGAATCTCGTAAGTTGAAATATGGACCGTCGGACATCCTATCTATGTATTCGATTCAGCGATTACTGACGATTCGTTTAAAAAATAAGTCTCGTAGCGTAACCAGTTTTCCCGGGGGAGGGGAAACTTGGGACAAGTTGACAATTTTAACTTCTAAATTTAAATACAGTTCAGCTTAGTTCAGTGCTTGTGCCTGAATTATTTGAAGCCAATATTTGGCAGTTTCAGTGTTCCATTATTCAACCCCCTGTGGAACAATATGGGTGAAGGGTTCAATTAAGACAATCTCCAAAATGAAACCACACCTATTCAAAACTCCTACTGTAGATGTTAGAGTGTCTTTCACTCTGTAGATTTTCGAATTGTATACAAAACATCCCCTTAAATCATATATGTAAAAGTAACATCATCATATTTTCAGTTTTTTTGAATAATATTAACCCATATCTCGCATGGCTTGAAGTTAAACATGTAATTTACGTGAGGACTTCCCAGGAAACACTTCATCAATCAAAAACGACTTTACAGAAAAAAATAAGACCATGTTATAACCATGTCCTGAAAGAAGATCTAATTTTAAACATTTTCAAAAAAGAAAGTTATTCCTAGGTTGAAAATTGAATTTTTAACGAATTTTTGAATTTGGCATATCAAAAACCTCAATTTGAAAAAGAAACTATTTTACGCTGAAATCAGAGCATATCGATGTTTTAGGCCAATTTTTCAGCTGACTCATCCAAATATGACTTCGAAATTTCAGTATCAACCTATCTGTGATATTTAACAAAAGAAAGGCCGCTGAAAGAGGCCGAGATGTCAATGCTCGGATTTTTACAAAATCAGATATTCCAAGGACAGTTGTATACGCTGTTTCCAAATCCGTTCGCAAAATTTTTATTCAAACATTTTTGGATTCTCAAAAACAGCCTTTCGGAAGCCTAAAGTTGCAAAATTCAGACTTCAGAAGTTTCGTATCCATGTTTTGAGGTTGAATTCGGAATCATAACGCTGCACAACAGCATAAAAAACAATGGGATGAGATTATATGAATTTAGCTATATTTTGAATGCTGAATACAATGGCGTTAACCATTTTCTCAAGAACCTCTCGTTTTCCATATAATTCAAAATTAAAATTTTATCAAATTTGTTTCGTTTTATTCATTTTTGTCGTCCAAGAATAGCCACAGCGATACCAATAACAATACTGAACGCGCATGGTTGTTTGATCAATGGTATCATCTTGATAATACCAAAATTCGCATAAAAATTAACATCGGCATTAAATTCCTCATTGAAAATACTTATAGAATCATATGTTCTGTGTCATGTTTTTCTTTTTACAAAATCTCAAATTGTTGTGTAGTGTAATAATATTGTGGCAGTTTCTATATAAAAAGGGGTAACTTAGTTGATCCGACGAATTTTGAGTTACAGACAGTACCTAATAGAGGAATGAATGCCCATTCCAACGAGCTATCTGCGAGATTAGTAGCGTTTTTTGTTCCGGAGATACAAGCGGTCAAAGATAAGTGTAACAAGAACGCGCGAAAACACGTTTTTGGGAAAAACGCGTTTAAAGTTAGACACACCTTTTTCTCCCACTCCGTCAAGCGGCCCTAACTTGCCGCGGAATCACGTTACTAACGTTACCAGCCTCTACAAGGGCTTGTTGGAAAGGTAACTTTTCGCTCTTCTGCGTGGTAACAATTCAGAACATCGGATTTATTCGTGAGCTCCAAAAAACCATAAAGAAGCAAACACAGACACTCGCATTCTTTTCTCATTCTCTTTCATAATTCTCTTTCTCTCTCATGCGCGTAAATTTTGTCTCTTTGTTATTGCGATGTTTTTTCTATAGAAATTAACCAAAATCTCAAAATTGAGTTTTTTGACCAAAAAATGTTGTTTTTCTTTTTTTGCATTTTCTGAGATTCAAATTGATCGATAAAGTTGCCCCTTTTTATAGAAACTGCCACATTATGGTAATTTTGATGATTCCTTCATTTACTGTCCTCTGAAATGCGACCCTAATATTGTACAAACTTCAATTTTGGCACTAGTACTAGAAAATTTGCAAGATCAAGAATAGATAACGCACCTGTACAACCAGTTTTGACTTCAGTTTACTACAGGTAAATTAGACCCAACTTTTCTAGACATACTTTCCATACTGATGCCAAATCCCGCTTTGGATTTTATTCTAAACTCTCAATTTTTCCGCCAATAATTAACTACATACTAAGAAAGCCCAAAATGCCATTTTTGGTGGATCTTAGGTCTTCTCAAACTCTGCAGGAATTTAAAAAAATGGAATCTTACTTATAGACCAATTTTCGGTAATAAGGTTTTGAATTTTGCCTTCTTTCGACATAATGGCCAGTTGAACCTCCATTTTGCACTTTCGACACTACTGAAGCAAAATATCTTGTGCTCATTCTAAATTCTGAATTTAACCTTAAATATTCGATATCAACCATTTTTAATCTTTTAAAAGATCATATAAGGGCACATAGGTATGCCAACAGTTCTGAAAATTATTGACTTTCGCCCCCTTAATAAATGCGCTTGACTATGGCCCTGATAACACGAGATAATGGCTCTTCATTCCTGACATCCTAACATGATGTCTTTATTTATAACCCTTGTAATTACCAGTTGGTACTAGAATAGCCCTATCTTGAACTTGCTAAAGGAAAAACAAATTGAAAGAAAATTGATGGAAAGTAAATTTGGCTACAACTGAAAATTATAGCTACAAGGGATGTAAACTGCTCCATAATTTCAGTATGTTTTGGTTTTATGGTAGTACGAGCGAAGTAATTGTCAAACCTTCGATCGCGAAAATGTAGAAAGCAGTATCAGAAGGGTTTGCTTTCATACTTTCCTTGCCTTTTTTTCGCGCGCTACGAGTACACCTATAGTTGATAATATAACAAACCCATTCAACCACAGCATTCAACAATAAAGATTTATTGGTACGCGGTAGCAGTCGAGAACAAAGTTTTACCTTTAAAAAAATTAGATGGGCTGTCTGCGCTCTACTTGTTGGAAATGGTTCTATTTATTTATTTTCATGGGGAAACCGCAAGTATGAAAAAGTTTTTAAATTTATGGGCAGAAACAACGCGGCTTCCTACCAGCGAATAGAACTGTAGAAAGGAAAATAGTAAAAAAGGAAAATTACGAAAAATCTGAGAATAATTTTCTACTTACTTAGGTACCTAACTCGAATGTATGTGAATTGTAGGTACATGTTGAAAAATGAAACAGCAGTGTACTACGGTTGACATTTTTTCAAAAATGAATTCAGCGCTTCAATGAACATCACTTGAGGTATACGTGAAACTAATGTACGTGATTTTGAATATTTTTGGTCATATTTTTCTGTGAATCGCGAGGCAGGCTAGAAGGACATGTTCTTGGAGGCAGGGAGGGACAAGAAACGAAAGTAACGAAAATTGAAACGGTAGAAAGATCCTCGTCTCTCCAACGTTTCCGTTAGTTCTTAAAATGTTTAATACTGACTAAAATATTCCGAATTTCAGGTCACCAAAAAATGTTCCTGGCCATTTCAACGTTCCTGACCGGATCTCAGAATTGTTTGACTTTCCCTACTTTTTAGCAAATACTAACTGAAATCTTACGAATTTCTTATGCTAAGCAAAAGAAACTTCATTTTCCCGATAAAGTGTCGGAATTTTCTGATGTTTGGATATAATTTCGTGAATGGAGGGGGGGGGGGAATGTCACCCCTTTCTTCTGTAGAGCCTCTCGCCGGTTTTGGTGAACCGTTAATGGTGTAAATTCTGTTCCCAGTAGAGCTTTTTGCATGGGGTCCGATAAAAATAACTTCAAAATTAAATTCGGAGTATCTAAGAATGATGCAGACAGATTTTTTAACATTTTTATCTTCTTGTTGCGGACTGTGAAGTGTAATACGAGTATATTATGAAGTTCACTATTTCCTAAAAATGAAACTAGTACGTTGACCTATTTGCAGAAAATTTTACGTACTTGACTGTTACACTTGTGTGAATCAAATGTTTAGCTGAGATCGGGTTTTCGGAAAATTTTGATTTATAGAATTTGTTAAAACGAAAATGTGAATTTCATGATCGGAACCACTATGTAAACGTAACCCTCATTGCATGACCTCTACTGAGTCCAAAATAATGTTGGTTGCTGGGTTTTTATACCAATGATAACAATTTTAACTGATGGGAGTAAAACTTTTTTTCTTTTTCCAAAGCATATTTACCCACAAAACTATTTCAATGCTTAAAACCAACGCCGATTTGACATTTATTGTTTGACAGTCCGCTGATTTTGATAATTCGACTCTTTCTCGACGTAGAATTCATAAATAAATATAACTTTTTTTTTTACTAGTTATTTTGACGTTGAATAAAATCAGCGTAATTTGTAACTCTTTGACACCTAACTACTGGACGTCGTTATGATAAGTAAAATCGATATAGTTTTTACTATAGTAAATTCGACGTCATTTTCACGTACACATAGACATTGAATGCAGAGGTGTTTTCTGGAAAAATTCTTGTTTCGTGTTTCTTGGTATTTTGACCATTTTGTCCAGAAATTCCGGTTCTTTGTTTCCCGAAGAAAAAAAAACTTGTATTGCTGTTTCCCAATCAAATTTTCAAACAAGAATTCTTGATTCCTGATTCTTGAAAAATACCCAATCATTGCTTTTGGATGCTGAAATATTTCCTGATTCATTATATGTGGCAGTTTCTATAAAAAGGGGTAACTTCGTTGATCCGACGAATTTTGAGTTACAGATAGTGCGTAATAGAGAGGAATGAATGCCCTATCCAAGGAGCTATCGGCGAGATCTGTAGTATTTTCCTTTGCAAAGATACAAGCGGTCAAGGATGAGTGTAATGAGAACGCGCAAGAACACGATTTTTGAGAAAAACGCATCTAAAGTTAGACACACCTTTTTCTCCCACTCCTTCAAGCGGCCGTAACTCGCCGCAGAGTCACGTTACCAGCCTCGACGAGGGCTTGTTGGAAAGGTAATTTTTCGCTCTTCTACGTGGTAACCATTCAGAACATCAGATTTATTCGTGAGCTCCGAAAAACCGCGCAGAAGCAACGCAGACATTCGCATTCTTTTCTCATTCTCTTTCATAATTCTCTTTCTGTCTCTTCCTCTTCTCTCTCTCACCCGTAAATTTTGTCTCTTCATTATTGCAATTTTTTTTCCCCCATAGAAATCGACTAAAATTTCAAAATTGATTTTTTTGACCAAAAAATTTAGTTTTTCTTTTTTCGCGTTTTCTGAGACATCAATCAATCGACAAATTTACCCCTTTTTATAGAAACTGCCACATTATTATGACAAGGATTCTCGATTTCCATTTCCAAGCTTAGAGTGGTCTGTAGCAAAAGTTGGACAAACATAATTTTGGGGTAAAAAGTGAACTAGGTGTATCACTCTTAAATACAGTATTTGATTGAAAATTTTTTTAACACAATGTGTAGAAGATACTCCAAATTGTTATTTTTTCATGAAATCTAGGCATGTTTCCATTAAGGGAAAAAAAAAAACAAAAAAAAACAGAACATAAAAATTTTTCTGCTGTGCTTGAAAAGAACGGAAAATTTGGAAACAAAAACATTATTATTTTCAAGGTCCACAGTCAATTCTCGAATGTTTTCACGTTATGGAATAGCAAATTTCATTAGCTTTCTCTACAAGTACTTGAAAGTTGTGAAATAATGATTTAAAAAGAATAATGAGCGAAGCCCTTTATGGAACAAAATAAGAACAATGCTGGGGTAAAATACGAACAGTTTTGGGGGTAAAAAGAGCCTGTAATAGTTCGTATCAGTGTTCTACATTTTGTTGCATTGAGGTATTTTTCATTTTCGTTCTTCGGCAATAATGTTTAAAATAGCTTAGAAACTTGGTGTATGCTGTATTTCATTTCTTCACAACATTTACAAAATTTTTCCTTACAGCTTAGGTATGTTGTAGCATTGAAAATTACATTGAACGCATTTTGCCTAATATTCCGGGATAATAAGTGAACAGAGGAAGACTGGTGAATAACTACAGTATTATGCGCGAGATCTCCTAATCTATCAATCCAGAATGAGCAGGAAGGTCCCACGTATACATTAATATACTTTTAAAAGAGTAAACAAATAACCTCCAGTAAAGAAATTCATAAAAATGTACTTTTTGTTCGATTTTTGCCCCAGACCACCCTATATATGAGGGATCAAGATTTGGGTCGCGAGATCAGTGGCCCCCGATGCGCGAAATCCCATCAGTTACTCGGGTAATTAAAGGGGAACAAGGGGAACTACAGGGGAACAAGGGTAATCTGAGGGTAACAAATGGGTAACTGGGGGTAACTGATTGCGCATCGGGCCTTGAGCAAAATATAAAAAGGAACGGTAATCGTGAACTATTTTAATGTAATCAGAGGATACTTTTACTCAGTATGGTAACGCTCAGGTAAAAAATTCTTCTTTCGTGTTTGCCGATATTTTGACAATTTTTATCCAAGCATTCCCGTTTCTTGTTTTCCGAAACAAAAAACAACTTGTACGCAGGAATTGCTGTTTACCGTTTTCCCACAGAATTTTCAAACAAGAATTCTTGTTTCCGGTTCCTGAAATATTATTTAGTCCTTGTTCATGGATCCTGAAATCTTTCCTGATTCATTATTTTATATCGGGAATTTCCGATTTCCTGAAATGTTGATAGAAAATATCAAGAAGGCGAATTTGACACCAAATTGACGACGATTTGGGATAGTGTAAAATCGATGTCGTTTTCACGCACAAAAGGATGCCGAATGTATCCGGTGAAACACGTGCATGTAGAAATGTCGACTAAAATGTCAGTATTGAATTACAGGGCATTTTTAGTACACATTTCCATGTGCAATGCGTATACAAATGCCGATGTTTTGTTCCCTGGCGACTGAGTAGTATACATTTCCAGACAAAATTATAGACAAATGGTCAGTGGATATAAAATGCAGTTGACAACATTTTAGTCAACAAGTATCTACATGCATCGACATTACTATAAACACTGCAGTATACAACGAATTAGCAGACGTCGACAAATTTTTGTATAGTTGTTATCTCAGATGGCGCATTGTAGTCGACAAGTATCGACATTACTTATCAACATCGTAGTATCAGTGTATACAACAGCAGACCCAGTTGGACTGTTCACATTTGCACTGACATGTCTACTCGACAAGTGTTTTAGGCTGAACAATCTTCGCATAAATGAAGTTATTGTCATAGGTAGTTTATTTTCTTCTGTGATTGGGTTTAATACAATGTGTTTCAAAGTATCTGGATGCAAAAACTGAAAAAAAGTAAAAAAAAAAGAAAGATGTCGATACAAATATCGATGCTTCTGCCAAAGTCGACACTGTTTCACAGGATAGTCATTGTGATTTGTGATTCTTCCTTTGGACACCAAATCAACGTTGATTAGGTATGGTAAAATCAACATCGGTTTGGTATGACAAAACTGTATGCCGATTCATTTGGTGAAGTTGACTTTACTATTCATAGATGGAACTGTGCACAACAAGGTGTATAGGTAGGAAACCATGTTGAATTTGTAGTTTGTAAGATGAATTCTAAGGGGTGTCACATGGTGGTTCTGTATTTTGGGTCCTGAGTTTATCTGCTTTAGGGAGGAAACCAATGGTGGGAGCACGTAGTGGGTTCTCATCATGACTTTGAATGAATGATCGGTTATGTTGTTAGAAATGACGTCGAAAGTGCATTAAAATGACGGTGACTTTGTTGCAGTTTTCTTCTTCAGACTGTAATTTTTCCTGTCAAACGGATGCTTTGATCACCGTCAAAACACAGTCAATGTGATAGTTAGTATACGGTCACTAATGTTTCAGGCTGACAGTGTTTCAGCGCATCAAATCGACGTCGATTTGGCATTGAAAAAGGGCTACAGTCAGGGGCGCAACCAGAACCTTTTTTTAAATGGGGACAAGAATTTAGAAAAAAAAAAAACTTGGGCAGGGTGAAAGCTCGATTTCGTACCTACCTATTTTCATGAGCTGTGAATTTGTACGAACCCACAACGCAACCAACGTAACCGCATCAGGCCATCGGCATCAATTTTTTTTCGTTTCAAAATTGATTTTGAAAAAATTTTGAAGAATTTTTTTTTTTTTTGGGGGGGGGGCTATAGCCCCTAGCCCCCTTTTCTTGGTTGCGCCGTTGCCTACAGTTGACGTTGATTTGTGTGTGAATTCATTGTCGAAATGAAGATGATCTTACTCGTCGAATGGTTTCGTGGGTAGTGTGTAAAGTGCATAATTGAATTCAGATGCTAGCAGACTATATTTTGTTTCTATTCCATTTCTATGAATTACCGTCCTAAATCCTGTTTATCAGTTTTGTCAACAAACCTGGTATAGCCAGCCCCTGAGGTTTTCTGTTGGTACATCCGATTGTCCGCGGGTCATTTCATTGTATACAAAACAAGCTATAAATAGTTACGTAATCCACTTTGGAGCACAAAAAATCGGCGAACGATTTAGTTGACTGAGAAAAGAAGGAAAGAAAAAGTAGCATAGGTACACGAGTAAAAAGGCTTATATGCGTTTTCTTTATGAAGTCTCTTCACTGATCCAGAAAATACGATTTTGAAAGGGTATTACATAAAGTAAATCCATAATACAAGGCAAGGATTACCTACCTATAGGCCTGATTCTTATTTTTCCGACTACTAATGTTCTAAATAATTTCATCTGAGACGCCCGCAAATCTTATTTTGCGGTTGGTTTAGACGTGATTCGGATTTTGAAAGAATCCCTCCTATAAAATATTAACATTAAGACTGCAGTTTGCACTATATTCACTTACCATTGTAATAGTCGTACTTGTCCATCAAATTCAAAAGGGTTAAAGCACTTTTTTGTTATTTGTATTCGTCGTTTTTTTCCTTGGAAGAGCAACAGCGAACTGAGTGTTCTGTTTCGTTTACAAAATTCCCAAGCGTGTTGCTTAAGTTCAGCAGAACAATATTTACCATCGTTTGTATACCTACCTGTTCCGCAAATATTAGTTATACGTTTCGTAAATCTTGAATCTCTTCCACGAGATTGCCATTTTGTTATTTAGACGCTGCTGAGCGAGACAGAACCAAGCGACAAAATCTGTTTTTTGAAAACACGTGATTCGAAGTTCAAGAGCCATGTAGAAACTATATGACATAGCGTTTACTGATAAGCTTTTTTCAACATGAGTACACATTTTTGAATCGGGGCCCAATTAAAAAAAAAAAACTTTTTACGCTCTTTCCAACGATACTAATAACTCATTTTGTCAACAATTGTCGCTTGGTTCCGTCTCGCTTAACAGCGTCCAATTATAAGAAATATCGCCCAAAATTTAGGCATGTACCAATTACATATAGAAAAAGATCAATTTATTTAGAAATATATGAGGAGCTTTTTTCCAAAACGGCTTAAGTCCAAAAAAGCGATTTTATAGCAGAAGCAAATAACTGTTTCCTGTGTTACCTACAATAGTTCCAACGCAGATGACGCACCCTTGTTGCATACTCAAACATATACTGGAATATAATAAATAGGTTGAAGTTTCGTACCAGCTATGCGCTAATAACAGAGATATGACGCCACCAACTTCAGCATCTGTGGACTTAATGCATTTTGGATATGTTTCCTTTTTTGGCTTCCGACACTTCCTCTAAAAGTTATTCTGACATTTTTGTGCTCCGAGGTGAAGCGTCACATATTTCTCCACCAGATAGCGCGTTTGTCTCATTTTTGCCCTAAATGGACTTAAGCCGTTTTGGAAAAACGCTCCTCATTTATGTGGTAATTAAGTTACAAATAAATAAATGAGAAATGTGTTTATAATGAAGAATACAAGTTAGATAATGTAATTTAAATAATAATATAATTATTTATCAGGAAGATAATTACAATGAAAGTATTTTAAAGATGATCAATACACTTGACGTTATTTGAGAGGAAAGGCGCTCAATGTATGATGCTCGCATCTACACTGAAAATTTTCGTTTATCCCTGTTAAAAACTGTTGAAATAATTTTGAAATATTTCGAAATCGAATCCGTAAACAGAGACCAGATTAAATGAGAGCGACAACCACCCATAACCATAATATAATTTGGCGGGGGAGGGAGACACTGAAATAATACAAAGAAAAATTGGGAGGAAGTTGACTAAAAATAATGGAAAACAACTAGAATCTTTCGTAACGAAAAACTGTCTATATTTGCCCAAAATTGACCAAAACGACCGAAAATTACGAAGTCGAACCAAAAGTGATCAACATCACTATAGCACCCTGAAAACATGTCGAAGATGGGTCTGCCATCACGGGAGAGCATTTTCATGTCTCGATTTTAATATCGACGCGACTATACAGTCTGCAGCCATGTCTATGTTGTTGCTGTGCGACTGCAGTCTGCAACCATGTGTTGTGTTAATGTGAATTTCCATGATGATGTCAACCACTGAATTGAATTGTCATCCTGAAGACTGGCTTCGTGTCAGGGGGAGCGTTACGTTACGGTTTTTGAGCGTGTCGAGGGGAGCGTAACGGTTTTCGTTCAAGTATACCCATGGGTGGAAGAAAAATAAATTTCCATAGAAATGTCAACCACCGAACTGAACTGTCACCATGAAGAGCCTTGATTTCGATTCGTGCTTTAGAAGTAACCCTCAAAAAGAAACACTCTTTTCGTTTATGTGCCAAAGCTCTCGATCAGCTGTTTTTTTTTCGTTTATATGCCAAAGCAGACATGAAAATGCCAAAAAAAAAAAAAAAAAAAAAAAACTTGAACAGGGGGGAAAGCTTGATTTGTACCTACCTGTTTTCATGAGCTGTAAATTTGTACAAACCTATGATGCAACGTAACCGCATCAGGCCATCGGCATCATTTTTTTTTCGTTTCAAAATTATTGATTTTGAAACAATTTCAAAGAATTGGGGGCTATAGCCCCTAGCTCCCCCTTGGTTGCGCCCTTAGAAGTAAGACTTCTTTACTTGAAGGCTAAGTGAATTAATTAAGTTGTACCTACATTGTTCTAATCAGATGTATTATTAATAAAATTGATATTCGTCGCTATTTTCTATAAATTTATTTACTACAGGTAATTGAAGGGTAAAGAATCAAAACTCACATTCGCCATTTTAATTCATAGGCGCAAATAGGCAAAATACTGTACACGGGTGCAGGAATATCGTTGCTGCGTCTGTGAAAGTGTGATATGTATAACATACTTCACGTTCACAGGCGCAGCAAAGATATTCTTCTGCACCCGTGTACAGTACTTTGCCTATTTGCGCCCATGAAGTAAAATGGCAAACGTGAGTTTTAATTCTCTACCCTTCAATTCATTATGATGTGAATGAAGAATTTCTGACCAAACTTATGTTACCGCAGAGTTCTTACATAGTTTTCTCGACTAGTAGGCTATGTCTTCCTATCCAGTTCTTTCCCTCAATCATTCCCTCCAGCAGTAACAACTATATCCCTGGATGTTTTACATTATGACTTATCATTTTAACTCTTCTCTTTGATTATATTTCAAATTCCTGTTTTCTTTCCTATTCGCCTCAGTATACCTCATTTCTGATGTTTTCTGTCCATTTGATTTTTAACATTCTCCGATAACATCGCCGAGTCAGTCAAATTAGGAATAACAAAGAAAGAAAGTAAGATAGAAGGAAAGAGAGAAAAAAGAACGAGACGTGGTTGGCAAAATTACCGACTAAAATCTTACAAATTACAAGAGGCCGCCTAAAACAATTTTCCAAGTCTACAAGCTGATTTCTACAGTTTGCCAATACTCATAAGCCTAACGTCGATTTGGAGAATTACTGGTGGAGGCGCCATTCTCTGCTCTTTCCTTCAAATAAGCCCAAGGGTTACTTCGAGCCACATCTCTATCTTATCTCTTGCTTTACGTTTGTTTATAGTTTCACAGTAATGCCCCCCCCCCCCCGATAGAATACTTACAGAGTGTCTTCAATACACCTACATCTAGGATTTTGCTGTATTTCAACTCTTTGAGCTCTAGGTTGCGGTTACTAATGGCATCAATATATATATATATATATATATATATTTTTTTTTTTGAAGAAGGAGGGATCATAAAAATTTGGGCTCATAGCAAAGTAGGTTTCTTTGTCAGAAATGCGGCGGATTTAAATAAGTTTACTAGCAAAGAAAAGTTTATGACATTTCCTTTCTTAGGAGGGGGAAGGGGAGGAAGAGGAAGACTCTAATGTTCTCCTGAACCACATCATTCCAATGCCACTAACGGTTACATCGGATTTCCAAACGGTGAAAAAAATCGAGTGTCTAACAGGTGGTATATATCGAGCCAGGAAGCTTTAAAAAATGTGAAACAACCAAACTCAAAGGTATTATAGAAAAGTTGAATTTCGGCAAAAATCCGTTTCCAAACAAACCAAGAGTCTTGGATAATCAATGAATTTTCTCTCCGGGAAATTTTTGAAAAGTGCTTCTAAATGGTGAGTGCCGCAACCGTCGCAAGATTATATTCGATACGGTTCGGCGCTGACATTTCCTTTCAGAACACAGAGAGCATTTCACGATGGTTTATTCTTACAGAGAATGGCGAAGCTGCGGATGTTATACTTCATTTTCAAGGTCCTAGTATTTCCAACGACACAACCTTTGACAGAAAAGCTATATCTGATTAATCTTGTGGGCTAGGATTTCCAACGGTGTTGCGATGGTGGCGGTTGTCGATACTGCATTCTGTATCGCTTTTTTGAACAAATTTATCTAATGTTTAGTGTTCCGCAGTCGAACATAAATTCGAATGAGTTTTCATTTCACAAAGAGTTTCGAGCTTTCTCGAACCCCAAATTTTTCAGTTCTTTATTCTTCAACTTCAGACTTTGATGAATATCTCCGCCTCTCTGCCAACATGAACTGATTGCGAATTCTCGATTTTTCAAATCACAGTTATTTCTCGTCGGTAGTGGCAGTCTGGGAGAGCACTAGGTAAGCACGTGAAATCAGTTTTTAAATATCCACATTACATTACTCTAAATACCTATAACTGTCTCTACTTACATCTACCATCACTAAGACCAGTACAGAAAAATGTCATTTCATGTCCCGACCCAACGACTGCCCATTTAAACACGTGCTAAAGTAGTTCTGTTCAAAATTGATCTACCCCCTCCCCCCTTTCAAGATGAAATTAGAATTGTAGGTGCCAAAATTTGTAATGTTCAATCTTTCAATCCAAGTCCATTTTGCCCATGTGATGGGAAGTTCAAATCGGGACTATCAAATATGTACCTATCTGATGCTATATTTAAAATCAGCATCCCCCCCTCCCACATACACACAATAAATGAACAATTCTGTAATTCATTCAGTATAGTTTTGACCCGTCTTGGCTCCGAAAGGTGGATTTTTTGACCCAAATCAGGGCCGGATCAAGAATATAATACAATATTCGAAATCAGAAACCCAGAGAAACCCTACTTTGTTATATTTTCTTCATTCTTAAACCAATTCAATTTGGACCCTCTTTTTGGGTCCAACCCTGGGAAATTCACGTTGGTGACGTTGGACTTGAGAAATAAGAAGACTTACATATTTAGGCTGAGGCGTCGCTGGAAATTTTTTTGTGGGGGGGGGGAGGGGGGTTAATTTTTTTAGTAGTGTTGACCTACATTCATCGGCGTCGGTAGATTTTTGGGGAGAGCGGTGTAGTATGTTGTATCAAAGTATCTAACAGTCATTTAAATCATTTATTTTCAGTCATGGTCATTTAGAAATTTAAGAATCAGCAAATTATACCTTGAAAGAGAAAACAAAGAATTTAGAATTGGAAAATTCTATTATAATGACCAGGGCTGCAATTTTTATGCGAATACATATTTTTATCTATGGCGTATAGGTATAGGTTTCAAAATATCTACGAATCACAGAATACTGAGTCAAATGAGCGGCACTTCATCCTGCATATTTCGCATATTTTGGCATTTACCGCATATTTTGCACCAATTCCGCTTATTTTTCAACCCCCCCCCCCCACAAAAAAGTTATTTCTTTAGTTCTGAGAATGATGTCCGACTCCAAAACAGAATTGAGAAGACTTAATGGTTAATGAATCAGTAGAAAAGCTTTTAGAAAAATATGTTCTTTTGCCCGTGAGATAACCTTTCTCTTGCCTGCATCACATTCTACAATCAATAAGGAATTACGAATAGGTGCATTATCTCTTAAGTGCTATTAAAAGAAGATTGACCTCTTAAGGCGATACTTTGCTGGATTATTTTAAAATATAATAAAAATTGTCTCGGTGTATCCAACTTAATTTTTCCTTTGAAATTATATACCCATATTGTATTTGCATATTTTACAATTTTGGCGCATATTTTCGGCAAATTATTTAGACTGAATTTAGTGCATAAAATATGCGCGTATTCCGCTATTTTTTGTGCATAAAAATTGCAGCCCTAATATTGACGATAAATCGAAATATCAGCTTACAAGAGTCTTCGCATGTATGACATGCTCATGTGAGTTGTGATCACCATGCGCGTATCAAGGTAGGTGAGGTGAATAAGGCCATAATTCAAGGTCTTGGCTCTCCAGACTTTCATGTAAGTGATTTCATGTTTTACCTTTTTGTGTTATAGTCGTTGACTGCAATATTTAAAAATTGGCTAACTTGAAATTTTTCTATACTGCTCCACGTTCCTCAGATCTTCTAATAAAAATAACCCTTTTTCAAAACTTAATAAGGCCAGCGCACCAAAGAAGGCTCGGCCTAACCTAATAAGACCCAACCTAATACCTGATAAGCCTGACCTGAAATTCGGTAAATAAAAAGTTAAGCATGATTCAAATAGAAATTTATGAATAATTCATAACTGAAATGATAATCAGTTGATCATACCAGGTTGTGCTTTATTAGGTTACATAACACTATTTTTCGTGAGTATCGCATACCTCGGTTCCAAATTGCTCAAATTTCACTTTTCTGGCGTCGATCGTTAAGCAACTACCACTACAACAACTATTCAATGTTTGATTTCTGGATAAATTCCATTTGACTAACATAATACTCGTAAATCCTCCCAGTTACACAAAAAACATATCGGAGCACTTTTTGCGTTATTGGGAAAATCATCAACCGGCATATCTCGCACTAGTGGATTAATATCTTGATAAAAACAATTGGACAGTGTTGCCATATCATGACGGAACAACTTTGCTGTACGTTGTATTGCAGTCTAAAGCATATAGCAGTCAAGATTGGTACAATTGGCCTTGTATTCGGGATCCGGGCCTTATTAGGCTCATCTACCTTATGCCATAAAATTAGTTTTTCCCCCCATGAAAATGTAGTATTATTGACAAAGAAGTATATTTAGCATTAGTTTAATATTTTAGCGCATTCATATCAAATGGGGGGGGGGAGGTCATTTATTTTCAGATTTTGATTTTGTTAGATACCCTGCGTATATTGCGAGTTAATAGTCCAGGGGAATTAGCATTTTTGATGGAATTACTTGCAGCACAGCTGAAACTTGGTACGATTGTTTAGTACCCTCTTCCGAAAAGCCCCGTAATTTCTCCTCCTCCCCCGGTGTGAGCATCGCCCCCCAGAGTCCAAAAAGTGCCCCGGGAAAGAGTTTTTGGCTTGTATCTAGCTTAAAATTGAGTTATAGTTAAAAATATTCCTTACCTAAATTAAAGAGTGTAAAATTCTCTACAAAAATGTCTATGTTTTTTTTTTTTTTGTGAATCCCATACCAACCGAGATAATTGGCGTTCAAGATCACCCAAGCATGTAAATGATTTTGAACGTTGATTATCTTGGTTGGCATGGGATTCATGAAAAAAAAAAAAAAAAAAAACATGGATATCATTTTTGTAGAAAATTTTACGCTCTTTAATTTTGGTAAGGAATATTTTTACCCATAATTCAATCTCAAGCTAGATACAAGCCAAAAACTGTTTCCGGGGGCACTTTTTGGACTCTGAGGGGTGATGCTCACACCGGTGGAGGGGGGGGGGGATCACGGGGATTTTCCGAAGAGGGTACTAAACAATCGTACCAAGTTTCAGCTGTGCTGCAATTTATTCCATCAAACACCTCTTTTTTAGCTAATTCTCCTGGACTATAAGTGTATGGTACGGTACTACTATTTGCAGTGTCACATGACACGAATTCGTTTACAAATTTTTTATAACTGCAAGTATAAATATATATAATTATTGACCTTCGAATGTCGGGGGATAATTTTGATCATTTCTACCCCCGCCCCCCAAAAATATTGGGGGAGGAAATAAGTATACCCCCCCCCCCCCCCGCAGTGATATCCATGATAGCAAATAAAAGTTTTGGAAAATGGAGATTTCATGACTATGAAAAACATAATTCTCGAACTGAAAAGCTTAATTTTACTAACTGGAGACTTGACTAACTATAACGGTAACGTAAAATTATGACAGTTCTGCATCAAAAATGTATTCTTACCTGTTCATTAGGGAGATCTTCTTCAGACGCCATTTCCTGCCGGACGATGGTGGTCGTGCTGTTTTGACGCGCGACTCTACTGGGTAGGTTAACCAGGGTAGTTTGCCGTTGATGCGTTTGAGTTTTTCTTCTCTGTGTCGAAGAGTGTACAGCTGCAATTCGCTTACTAGTTACGTGTTTCATGACGGCCAGCCACATTGTGCACACACACAGTACCATTCTTTCTGATCTGGTGGTAACACGTCCTGCAGTTGTTAATGTCTTGTTCGTGTGAACTAGCGGGAGTTACAGGACGCCTTATATTTCCACCTCGATTGATACTGGTGCTAGGATGTGAGTGGAGGTATTCGAATATCACTACCTTTCCGGCGTTGGTGGGACTTAAATCGGGCACATTACCTCTTGGCCACACAGCGACTGATTTAGTAGATAGGCCAAAGAAATTCGCGAAAAATATCCTAATTGGACTTTTTGTTCAACTTCGCTTTTTTTAATCTAATTTTCCTGCGCTATAAGTGAGTATAAGGAAGTGAAGCCAACGATCTTAAGGAAAATAATTTTTATCATTCATTCGTCATTACTTCAGAAAAATTAACCAAATATATAATAGGTGCCTCGGTACTCGTAACCATTAAGATAAATGGGATCAAAGAAATTCGAGAAATAGTAATTACAGTCTTCGAATTTGTTTTCAAGACTCTTATAGACAAGAGAAAAAATTAACGAATAATGAATGACTGAACACCAATGAAACCAACATATTTACATATTTTGGAATTACCGGTCGAAAAATATCGAGTTACATGAAGGTGGTAACACTGCAGACGGCATATTACTTTATCGTCAACCCACGAATATGCCATGCGCAGAATAGCTACACGTGCTTTTAAGCCGAAATTACGTTATCAACTGGTAGCTGCAATTGAATGGGAGATCCCAGACCCAGTGAAGTGTTCGTCGTTCGCGGGGCTGGTTGGTGTCGGACGACCGCGGAATGTAGTCGCGAAGCATCGAACGAAATGTACGAAGAAAAAATAAAAATCGTATATTCGTGCTCGAAAATGAAAATAATGTCGTAGCGCGAAATTCATTTTCAAAATTGAAAATTGGATCCTTCGAAACGATGGTATCTGTGGTGTAATTTTTCGATTCGCGTTAATCATGTGCTTGTGGATAATTTCGGTGGTGTTTATTTCGGTGACTCATTCATGCTGGGGGCAATTTAATTTGTTCATCGGACAACAGGAGGTCAAAAAATTATTGGGTATGTACCATGCAGAAATTTTATAAGGATGGAGATATAATTTTTCGTTTACTGTACGACGTTTTTTTTTTTTTTTTTCAAAAGATTTATTGGCGACTATTGTATAAACAAAAAACCAAAGATAACAACTATAGTAGCTTAAAGTCAAAAAATTTACTGTAGATCTGTCAGAGTAAAAACTTGCAAATTATTCCCTTAAAGGGCTAAGTAAAAGCTGCATAGTATAAGAGCAAGGGTCCTTACTTTTATTTCACCTATAAGTGTAGATGGACCAGTGTAACAAAGGCCTTCGCCATAATGCTTTTTATGATTTAGGTTTCTCTGAGTCCATTCTTGTTTCGGTCTATTCACAGCGGCCACGAATATAACATGTTGCCGGCTTACACATCCCTGTTTTATACTGTTCCCTTTGTGGAGGAGAGTGCCACGAAATAACAGGTATAAAAAGAAAATGTTACTAGAACATGTTTTGTAAATTTTCATACATTAAAACATATATATCATGCCAAACATCGCGAATGAAATTTTAAAATAATAAGAAAGAGTATCGAAAAATAAAAAAAGCAACTGATTCGATCATCAGCTAAGAATAGAAAACAATAGCCCCACGTATCAAGAAGCTAAAAAATCATTATAGTAATGAGTTAGTAACTCACTTGCCCGTGAGTAGGCAAGACGTGGGTACACGGGAGGAGAAGATGGCGCAACTGCTCTTTATAGGGAGAAAAATTGAAATTAAAAGTATTTCGAATATGATCAAGTCTTTTGCCAAGTCTCAAGCATTATATACTATAGTTTCACAGAGTCCTAAGAAATCCCAAACAAGTATAAAATACATCTGAAGTATCGTAATGTGTTTTAAATAAATCTAAAAGAGTCTTACAGAGTCTTCAATAAGTTTTACGAATTTTAAACGAGTTTTGAAAACTTCTTAAGAATTTTGAAGGAGTATATATTAAGAAGTAGTAGTGATCAAGTCTGGAAGAGTTCTAATAAATTTTTCGTCAGTCTAGAAAAGTTATAAAGAGTTCCGAATAAGTTTTGAACAGACTTGAAGAATCTGAAAAATTTTGGAAGAGGCCTATAGAGCGTATTTTTATGTATGTAGAATCTGTGTAAGTCTTGATAAAGTCTTGAAGGTGCTTAATGAGGTCTGGATGTTTCGTGAAAAATCATAAAGGGACCGTCGATAGTTAGGGAATTATAAACAAGAGTTTGATAGCATCTTGAACAAACCTGCGAGAGAATTTTAAATGAGTACTAATGAGTTTTAGTTTATTTTAAAGAGTTTTAGAGTCTTATACGAGTCTTGAAAAGCTTTGAAAGTTCGAAATCATTTTGAGCAATCCAGGGTGGGCCGAAAAATATGATGTCCAAATTTTAAACGCAATAGGGTGAAGAAAATGTGTATTTTATCACGTAAGAATGCCCATATTTTCTCTTATTTTTTGTATCAAGTCATATGTTCTTTATCGGGCCAACAGAATTTATTAAAAAACAATATATGTATGTAAGATCTAGTGTTTGATTTTGAGAACGCAAATGGGAGGGGGAATGAAGGTGTTATATCGAATAAGTCCTACCCAGACACTCAATTTCTTCAAAATTGTGGTACCTATTTTAGAAGGAAAATTAAGGGCTTAAGCTTTGATTTAAAAAAATTTATTGTGATTCGATGCAATACCTGTTTTTTCTTCCCAATTGCTTTTTTCAAATCAGAATTTCATATTTCAGAAAAATGTTGCAGTTTTGGGAAATTTTATTATCCTGTAGAGGGCTCAAGACTTCATATCAGAAAGGAAATATGGGTGTTTTTACTCGTTACAATACTCGTCTCTTCCTTGCTATCGTGTTTTCAGGTCTAAAATTATCACCAATTCGCCATCTATAAGAACGGCCCACTTTATTGAGCATAAGCGAGTCTTGAACTATCTTAACGAATTAAAAAGAAATCTAAAATATTGATGAGTTCTAAATAAGTGTGGGAAAATATAAATCAGACGAGTATCAGTACTGAAGGTTGAAGAGACCCAGCTAATCTGAAGGAGTGCTTCTCGGCCCTCTTACCAGGAAAATTTGGAGATTGTGTTGCTATAAACGGTGAAAATTCTGAAAAAAGTGTGGCTTAGTTAAAAATTAGTGAACTGAAGACATTTGACAGCAAACTTCGTAAGGTATGTTCATTTCTGACGTTAGTGATAGTTTTAGTCAGCCATGAATCGTTCGGAACTTGAAGATTTCTTATCTACTCCCTCCATTATCATAGTGAGAACGAAAAAATGATCGAAGCACTCAGGAGAGAAAGAGAGAGAAAACGCAATAGCCATCAAATTTTCATACATTTTATATGGCTCTTCCTATAATTACTTCCTGCGATTGTGAATAGATACTAACAGAAGGCTATTTGTTGATAAAATTCCTAATTCTTTGTTCAGTATTTGAATTTCACGAAATGTTTATGTTTCTTTAATATTATTATTCATTATCTAACTGCATGACTCGCTCAGTCATTCCAAGTTTTTTTTTTCTTTCTCTTCTCGTATGTAGCACTTAACAGTTCCATCGGAATGAGAGATCAAGTGTGAAACTATGCAGATTTTTCATCCACTTATAAACAAATCTGAAAATTTACAATGTACTGAAGGGACGGGCGTTTGAAAACTGTTTTCTTCACGCAGTGTAATCAATATAATAAATTAATAAGGGAAAAAATGTTGCTCATTTTTTTTTTTTTTCCGTTTTTACAAGCGAATAGCGTAACTCTTGACTCGAAAACTGTTCACCCTTTTGGTTTTGTTTTATCATACAGTATTTTCCCCCTGTACTTCACTCGATCTTAATGGATAAGTGTATAAAGATTGCTTGTCCTTGCTCTTAAGCGTAAAAATTAATGATGTTTGTACGTTTTATGTGGTCGGTAATCAGTTGAATTGCGCATTCAAGAAGGGTGCTTAAAATGTGTTTCGAGAACCGTTACTGTAAGATCTTGGTTGAAATTTGAAATTTTTTCTTTGGAACTACTGAGGTAGCACTATCCAGTATCCAGTACCGTAAGAACGGAAGGTAGGGTACAGTGTACTCCTCACCCTTTCCTCTCCCTCCTCCACCCAAAAAAAATAAGAAGAAAAAGAGACAAAATAAAAAAATATTTAGTAAAAAAGTTGGATAAAAGACGTTTTGAAAGATGAAGCGAGATTTACGAGATTTTCTGCTTACTAACAGGGACGTACCGTTAAGTTTTTCCTGAGGGGGAGGGGGTGGGGGGCAAAATTTGCGAAAGTCCCAACTGACTCAACTCAAAGTTCCCAAGTATGAAAGCAAAAAAAAAACCTTTTGACTTGTTGGATTTTTCCAACTTTGGTCTTTTGTTCTATCTATTGAAATTGCCCAACTCCGCCTGACTAAAATGGTAAATTTTCCAAACTGCTGAGTTAAAAATTCCTACAGGGAGGGGGAGGTGGGTCATCACTTTCCATATCAGTACGTTCCTGCTTACTAACTCAGCTTTAAGTGACTTTTTCTTTTGTTTTTGACTCAAATTCTCGTGCTTCGACGTCACTGGTTCTATATCATTAGAGGCACCGGAAAGAAATTGTTTCGTAATAAAAGATATAATAATGGCGATGTAATATGACATTAATGATATTAATTTTATAATTATACTCCATGTCACGGGCCAGAGGTTAGAGGTAAATGATTTTCTGAACATATTTGCTCTTTATCTATTCTATAGAATTCCGTAAATTTGGTGAGTACATTCCTAATTAAGAGCAAAATGATAAGATGTAAAATTTTGAAAAAAAAATGTACCGCTCGTTCAGTTAAGCTAGACATTCATTCACACGGTAAATTTGGAGCTCAGAATTTTCAGAGGTAAAAGTTAAAGCCGTTTTTCGATTAAAATTTCTCAAATTCGTGGAGTATATTCCTAATTGAGGGCGAAACGATGAAATGCGCTTCAGTTTTAAGTAAATAAAAAAAGTACCCATTTTTGAGTCAACGTTCCCATTTACGCATTAAAGGAGAGATCTAAAAATTTTCAGATCCAAAAAGTGACGCCATTTAAAATGTTCAAGTCAAAAACCGAAGTCATTTTCTTTCAAATTTCTCATATTTGGGGGATACTTTCCTAATCGAGGCTAAAATAACTATTTGGTAGGTATACATACATCTAGAGTATAGAATTTTAACAAAAAAGGTCCTTTCATTCAGTGAACATCGTAAAATCGAAAGGCGAGCGGCGAGGCCATTTTTTTCCCGCTAAAATTTTTCAAATTCGGAGGGGACGGTACCTACATTTTAAATTGAGAGCAAAACGATAAGACACATCTAAAGTTCTAAATTTTCAAAAAATAAAATATCCCTTATTCAGTTAGATTACACATTTATATGATGTATGACCCAAAATTTTTGAAGGTAAAAGGCAACATAATTTTTTTTTCTTCAACATTTCTCACATTTGGAGGATATATTCGTAATTGGGAAAAAATGATGAAATAAGTGTAAAATGTTTGGAATTGAACCAAATTGTATATCAAGTTTTTTCCAACTACCACTTCTTATAGATGGAAAATGGGAAAACCAAAATTTTCAAAGGCAAAAGGCAACGTCATTTCATCTTCAAAATGTCTCGAAATTCCAAAAGTATATTTCTAGTTGAAATCAAAATGATTAAATGGGTTTCAAGTTCGTAATTTTCAAAATAATGTACCAATTATTTAGCCAATCTTCATGTATATATCAGCGGCAAATTATGAAATTCAGATATTTTATGCAGTGGCTAGGCATGTAATGAAATGCCTAGTCATTTTAGGCAATTATAGAAACATTCACTATCGGCCTAGGAAATATTTAAAATGATTAGGTATTATATAAAATGACGAACAGGTGTCCCGCTAACTGTACACATATAATTACAAAATTTCAATAAAATGGACAATTTAAAATTAGAGTCAAAACATAAAACGAAATGAGATGTTCACGAGTCAGAAAAGTATAGGTGTGAATATTAAAATAATAAAATGAACGATTTAAACTAAAAACATAGAACGAAATGAGAGGTTCACGAGTCAGAAAAGTAGGTGTGAGAAAAAAAAAATGAACAATTTAAAATTAAACTAAAAACATAAAACGAAATGAGAGATTCACGAGTCAAAAAAGTAGGTGTGAGTATTAAAAAAGAAGTCGAAACCGAATTTACAAACTTTGGAACCAATTACTCGTATTGGATACCCATATAAAACTTTACAAAATACTAGAACCCCCCCCCCCCCCTAATTGCATGAGCCTCAGTTTCAAATACGGGGTAAATAGATGAAAGGAGGGAGGTGAATAAGCCCCATAAACGATATAACTCTGCGAAGTGGTAAAGTAGCTGAAGAAGATGATTATTACCTTCATATAAGGTCTGTGCATCTGTGTTAAAAAGTAATACTTCTTAGCGGGGATATCTTGAGCTCCATTTTGAGCAATTCTAATGCAGATACAAGAAATTTCTAATGACCTTTTTTATGGGAAATTTGGTGTACAATCTGTTGCAAATAAGAAAACAGTGACCTAAGAGAACAAGTTTCACTGTAAATTGAAAGAATGTGAAAATTGTCAGATATAATTTGCACTGAAATTGATTTTATGAACACCCTGTTGAACCGATTCCGACCATTTTCTTTTTGTGGTTACCACAACTACCCTTTACTATTACTTACTGGTATAATTTTTCTGTCTATCTCCAGTCGTAAGAAGAAGAAAAAAATTTAAAGATAGAAAACTTTTTAAAATTTGAACATAACTCGGCCCCTTCAAAAGGAGAGGTCTGGTTGGCCGAGTGGATAGCGCGCTGGTTTCGGAATCTGGAGGCCTCGGGTTCAAGTCCACGTAGCAACTCGCTACATTTCGACCTAGGCCGGTTTTCTAGCAAGAAGCAAAGAGGGCTAAGACAGCACTAACAGCCTCGCTGACGTCTCTGAGGTAATTCTCGAAAGGGTGAATTCCAGGGCTCGGGTTGAGAGTGCAATTAGAAAAGGGTATCTTCAAAAGTAAGAGTATGCAACCATTTCTATATATTCTCGGGGTAGATTGCTTACTTACCATGTGTAAGGGGGCGGGGGTCATTGCAAGAGACACCCTGTATCGCCGAAATGGGTTTTAGTCACTTTATAAAATGACTCGCCTTTTGTCAATCATTTAATTGACGGTTTTCCTACACAATTTGCCGCTAACATATGTATGATAAACGGGTGATCCAAAATTTGAAAGTTGAAAATTTGACGATTGTACGTATGTGCACAATTTCGAAGAAATGGGTCAGTTTTGACAGAAAAATCTTGCGAATGTTGTCTGGTATGATTGGTGAAAATTTGTAAATTTCTACTCCTTCTGTCTTCCCGCCTCTATGAAGTTTCTTTTCTTTTTGAAGCAGAATACAATTTGAACGTTTACGTAGATCGGTTACATTCGAGAAAATGATGATTTTAGGCATAATTATTGTGAAACGCCGGATATAGGTCAGCTAGTCAAAAATATACTTGACTGTAGATGATAGGTGGCTATATTTGAGGGGAATTCACTCATAACTAATGCTTATTCTAACGGGCAGTACCGCTCATATTGGGTAGTACCAAAATTTGTTGAGTACTTCCAAAAAAAACTTGATTTGAAAACACAATAATACATAATAGTTGAAAAATCACACATTTGAAATTATATTGTTTTTTTGGGGGGGGGGGTGGTAGAGGCGAAGAAAAATTTCCGATTTAGACAGTTAGAAAAAAAAAACTTAGACTAGGCGCTGCTCATAATACTATTGCTTTTCAGAAAAAATTCAATTATCGAGTACTCATCCACTTGATACCAAGCTATTTAGCTACTTTCGAACACCGAATGATTAATCGTCGGTCTTCGGTCGAAAACGATCCGTGATGACTTTAAACTGTGAAATTTCCGATACGATGAATAATACCGCCGAGCGGACATCAGACTGTGGGCTACACTGACCTTATTGGGAATATATGCAAACGATGGATCCACACGAGAAACTAGCTTTATGATGAGTTCCGAGATACGGCCGCAGAAAAATTAATGCAACCTTTTGAATAGTAACTCTTCTTTTTCGTCTGCATCCTGTTCTATACTCGTATCTCTAGCAAACTGGGAACTTATTCGAATAATATTCACGAAAAAAACATTACCTCGAGGTAAAATCAGATTCCGTTCTTTTCAGTTAGGCTTAAACCTTTTACAGCAAATATCGAAGATCTTTTTTTTTTTTTGCAATATTTCAATACGTAGTTTCGTATCTGAAAACATATTTCACTTTTTATTATAAAACCGAAAAAATAGCGAGACCGTAATCGCCGTTGTAAAATCCAAAAATAAAGTTCGTAGATGAGCCCTCCGAAGGAAAATAAATCACTGACCAAAGAAAATAATTCGGATACAGTGAAGACATAATCTCCGACGTTTGCAGCTGTTAATCTTTTTTTTTATTTTTTATTTATTCTTGTATAAAGAGGAAGAAGACAGTGACAGATAGTTGAAGCCATCATTATAAGCGTTATTTAAGTGGAAGTATTTGGAGGGACAGTTGACACGATAGGCGTCTTTCATTCTAAATTTCGAATAAAATAACAAACCTTGTAGTATTTTTTTTTTCTTCAGCTGGTGTCATTCTTGGTATTTTACTGGCTCATTTTTTGCTGATGGTTTGGGAATGTGGACATAGCGGAAGCGTCTTGTTAACTTCCAATACTTTGTTGGTTTAGTTTCAGTTGTAGCATCTAGTTAAAATGTTGATGTAATTAAGAATGACTGCTGCATTAAGTGGACGAAGGGACACCGATGGCATCGTGGCTACTGTGAAGAATCAAAAAAAAACAACGAATGTAGTCGATTTTCTTGTCTTCCTGGTTTGGGACCAAACTGAGCTCAATCAACAGAAAGTACCGAAATTCTATAGAAGGATATTTACAATAAGGATAACATGGTGTGGTGGGACGTATGGCGATGCACACATGCCAAAGTGGCCCCTGAGACACCGCACCCCCAGCACCGGAAACTACCCTTTCGGGCATCGCATTAGTGCCGAGGGGATCAATAAGGATAATATGTTAGATATTCTACGATCGTCACATTATTCTGTTCATACCCAGTGAATGATGCAAGACAAAGAGGTTTACGTGGTTTCCCCATAAGAAATTATAGTGTATCACATAATGAGGCTGGAAAGTGAGTAATTTTCGACGAGTCGGGGACCAATTGAGTTACAAGCACTGTTTTTTCAACAGATGAGAGAAAAGTGTCATGAACAAGTGTACATCATCAGATTTATGGAAAGTTCTCACAACATGCGAGCAATTCGTGATGAATAGATAGTATAACACCAAAACTCGTCCGATGTGGAAAAGCAAGAAACACCTGGTGTGGAAAGTACACTATTTTGTAATCATTTTTGTCCACTGTCAGTGTTTTTCTGTATTAGTTTCAGAGGGATGCTAGGGGGTGCTGAGCATCCTCTAGCGCTTGCCGGAGCCTTCCTTGGAAAAATTTCGTGATCTTACATTTTTGTCGCTAGTTTTGTTCAAAACTTTTCTTTCCATTACATTTTAATGTTTATAAACCGTGCAACTCTGATTTTGCTTTGAAAGATAGACGAATCGTGTGTTTGTCGTTCTTTATACGTGACATGTCACAAGAAAAGGGCTTGAATGTCCAACCAGCAGTTTCAGATACACAGGCCTTTTTTTTGGGGGGGGAGGGGGTCACATTACAATTCACATTGAATATCGATGGTTAAATGCCTGAATGGATGTTTGAGAACTGGTAACTTGATAAGTCCACAAAAATAGAGTTTTTTTACTTCCAAAAGTTCGAAATTTGATCGTTGTAAAAGTGTTGATCATTTTTCACGCGATATATTCAGTTTTATTCAATGGGTTGTCGGTAAGTTGAAAATCACCAGTTTTGATTATGAACTTTGAGACCAAATTCAATCAGTGGCGTAGCCAGGATTTTCCCTAGGGGGGGGGGCAAAGTAAGATTTTCAAGGGAGAAAAGGTCGAAAATTGAGGTATTTTTTAAAAATCGCCGATATTAGAGGACTGTTTTATTAAAATGAAGGTAAATACTGACAGAGTGAAAAATTTTCATTTCAGGTCCCTCTCCCTCCGCTCCCTTTGGCTTCATCACTGCCTTGTAGAAATCTTCACATTATATACTATGTGTATCCGCAAGCCCCCCCCCCCTCACGGTAAACAGTCAGCACCCATACCGCAGATGGCTGACTACGGGCTTGATTAAATTCGAGCAGCTAGTGCGGAAAAGTACGCTATTTTTTAGGCAATCATTTTTGTCCATTATCAGTGTTTCTGAATTAGATAGAAAAATCGTCGTATCTCCCAACACAAACGAGACATTATTGATGCACTATCTGATCGCCCATTGATGAATAGTACATTTGGCGACAAGGGAGGGAAGGAAGAGTCTTCTGGAGTGCGAAGGTTGCAGTGCAACCCGTAGCAGGCATAGACGAGCGACCTATTTTCCTTCGTCTTGTACGATATTTTTTTCAAAATTTTAATAAATTTCCAACTGGAAACGTAGCTTTTTTCTGTCGCTTCTTTTCCCTAGTAAATCGTTAAGAAAGTAATCACCCCCCCCCCTCTCTGTATCATTTCATAGAGGCTATCTAAGAGAAACCTCACTTTCTGAAGGCTACACTAATGAAATATGATGAACGCTGTTCATACATTTCGAAGGAAAAAAAAAAAAAAGTTTCTGGTGTGGTTTTATAAAACAATTTCAACTAAGTTCATAGGTGAAATAGAACGAGGAACAATTTTTGTTTAAAACATTTTTCGATAAAATCTATTTTATAGTGACATGTCGAGAAATTCTCGAATCCGGGTGGAGGCTGCTTTACCTCCTGATGGGCGACGCTCCCTTTGGTTTCTTGGCTACTTACAATACGTAAATTAGAAGACTCAACTGACCAAGTACACCAAATTTCAACCTTCGAGAATTTTTCCATTCAGTTTTCTTATTTCTGTGTAAATGGATCGGTTGAATACAAAATAATTAGAAATGGGTCATTCTATCGGGGTAGAAATTTGTTTTGGCGTTCATATTCGTATGCATAAAATATCTTTTATAGAAAATACAAATAAGTACACGTATTTTTTCTCTTCACTGTAAAACCATCTTTTTTTTTTCTTTTTTTTTTTTGTAAATAAAATTCTAAATTATTGTGATAATTTAAATTTTTTCTCTCGTACGACTGTTTTTCTTACGAGAGTAGTACCCTCAAAACTGCACGGACCTTAAATGGACCCTAATTTTGTTCTTTTTTAATAATTGCTGTAGACAGTTGAGTTCAATTTTCCGAATTTGTTCGTAGAATTTCGATCGAAGGGACCCAAAATTGAGTATTTTCCAGTAAGTGGAACATTTTGAAAATTTTCAATTGCAAATTTATTTTCCTTAAAAATTTTTAAATCGATACATAAATCTAGAACAACATATTTCGCTAATTCTCGAAATCTTTTGTTGAAGGGTTGCAAATTTTAAAACTAGATTTCTATATATTTCTTTTATTTTGCACTTTTTCATATATTTAAGGTAATGCTGATGACTTTAAAATGAAAAAATAAAAATAATAGTACATGAACTACGCTTACACAGAAAAAGGAAACGCGCAAATATAATTCTAGCCAATTGTATACTGTTAGAACAATGGCGTAAAAAGGGGCCCTTCATCCAGGAAATAATGATGATTTTACAGTTTGCGGAATAGCATTTTAGACTCTAGACTTTTCTTTTTTTTTGCTTCTCAAATTAAAATTTGGGGAAAATTTTGATCAAAGACCTCTTTCTTTCTTTCATTTTTCTTTTTGCATGTTAAGTCAAAGTCTGGGTTGAAATTTGGTGGGTCAGCCATTTTTTATCTAGTTCTATTTACGCTAGTGTGCCAAGACGTAGGATCATGAACCACCGGTTGTGAAATAAAATTCATGTTCTGTTAAAAATCAAATGTTTTAAAATAAAATTAAATTGTATTCTTAGAGGTCCTGCTTTTTGCGGAATTACTATTCTATTATTTTTATTTCTATTAAAAAAATCATCAGAACCTACTTAAATATGTTTAAAAAATGAAAAAAATTGAAATTCTGTTTAAAGGACTGTCACTCTGGAGCAGAACATTTTTTCTAATAATTCTGTTGAGCGTTTCAGAAATGACATCATCGACATTCAAGTTGGTAGAAACTACAATAGAAAAACGCGCAAAAAATAGTTCTTATCGAACCTGGTCACGATGGGTGTCCTATTAAAGAAGATTCAAAATGATACAAATGATATTCTGAGGATATTTTCATTTTAACTCATGATTTTCGAGAAAAACGCATTGAAACGGTATTCCTCCATATACTTCTAGCTCAAACTTCCTACCAAGTTGTTTGGCTGTGACGTCATGGTGTCGTCATTTCTGAAACGATCAATTATCCGTTTATCGACGAAAAAATTTTCAAAGAAAATAAATTTGCAATCGATGCTCTATGTTTTGGTACTTTGTACTCAATCCTTCGAAATTTGGTGACCAGAGTGATAAAGCAACCTTAATTACCTACAGATAAGTTCAAGTTAGAACATTTTTGAGGGTGCTACTAAAGTTTGAAAAGTAGTCGCCTGCGAGAAAATGAAGATGAAAATTGTCGTGAAAATCAAAAAATTCGTAAATGAATAGGAAATGATTTTACAGTGACAAGAAAAAATAGAAGTCTCTTTACCTATTTTGTATGAAATAGTATATTACACTGCAAGGATTGAAAGCGAGCTTTATCACGCCGAGTGCGACTGTTAGCGGAGCGAGCCGAAGGCGAGTGAAGCTAGTCGTGCGGAGGCGTGATAACTCGCTTCAATCCTTGCATTGTAAGATATTTTGTATTACAAATGCATCGAACAGCTGATTGTACACATCTGTGAAAGAAAAATACGTGACGTCATCTCTTTTCAGTCCCTTTACAAGTCCTAGGACTGAAAAGAGTCTTCTGCGCACGTGACATAGCGTTTACAAACGCAGCTGCGATCTATCGTGATAACGTGAACTTTCAATCTGCAAAATGAGACTGTTAAACCGTTGTTTCGATGCATGTGTAATACAAACATTTTTGTATTACACATGCATCGAAACAAAGGTTTAACAGTCTCAGTTTGCAGATTGAAAGTTCACGTTTTCACGATAGATCGCAGCTGCGTTTGTAAACGCTATGGCACGTGCGCAGAAGACTCTTTTCAGTCCTAGGACTTGCAAAAGGACTGAAAAGAGATGACGTCACATATTTTTCTTTCACAGATGTGTACAATCTAGGTACAATTAGCTGTTCGATGCATTTGTAATACAAAATATCTTACAATGCAAGGATTGAAGCGAGTTATCACGCCTCTGCACGACTAGCTTCACTCGCCTTCGGCTCGCTTCGCTAACAGTCGCACTCGGCGTGATAAAACTCGCTTTCAATCCTTGCAGTGTAATATACTATTACGCAGGTACAAGAAACATCATATTTTTATCTTTTTCCCATACAGATGACGTTTGAATCACGTTAAGAAAAGTAAAATGAAGGCGAGAACGTAAAATTCTTTCACAGTTTCCTGTCTCAGCGTGCTGAAATTTTGCAAAGCCCCTTTTTTTCGCACATTTGTGAATAAGAGAAGCATTTATGTTACATGTACGGAACTTCTGACAAAACCCCATTTTCTGCACGTGTATCATAATATTATATTACTATCCTGCACAGCCTTGACGATTTGAGGTGGAATGACTCTGTAAGGGGGCGTACATTAATTATGTGAGGTGTTCGGGGGTGGGTCGAGCTGAATCTCACCTAATCTCACGTGGGGAGAGGGGGGTTTCGACAAATATCACGTAATTTTTTCCCTGTCAAAAAACAGTGTAAAATTGTAAGAAAATTGGGTAAAATTAAAGTAAAACATGTTTTTAACTAAAATATGGCAAAATCTGACACGATATTATTTATCGTTGTTATCCAATGCCGCAAAATGAGAGGGTCGAGCCAAATCTCACGACATATCTCACCAGGGGGGGGGGGCAGAAAATCGTCAAAAACGCCTCATGTAATTAATGGATGCCTCCTAAGTACAGTTTCGTAAAACAGTTTTGTTTTCCTGCAGTTGAGTTCATCAGCAACTTATGATACACTAATTTGATTCCTTCTATAGAGATTCATCGTTACTCGTAATGGGAGAATGTTAGAAGAATGCGACCAACAGGAAGCGAAAAAGCAGTTTTTAAACTCTACTAGAAACGATAAAACCCTCAAATAAGATTGGCTCCGGTTGCTGGTAATCATTTTTTTCAGGGTCAGGCTCAGGTTCTGGCTCCGGCTCCCACACAAGATAATCAGTTCCGGGTCTCCGAGCTCCGGTTCCGGCTATGCGATTGATAAAACTTTCTCGATCTCGACTTTCCTTTAAGATGACTCATTTTCATATGCAGCTCCAGTCTTCTTCTGAAGTGAGTGTAAGATAATCCCAGAGGGGAGTCAGACCCTTTACTGGGTAAAACATAGGATTTTTCGTAAATAAAATCATACTACATTACAAAAACTTACGTAAGTCCACAAAAATTAGAAAAAGTACGGTTGTTCTCGAAAAGATAATATCGTACGCAGATGCACAGATGTGTAAATCAGCTTTGTCAAAAGTGATTTATGAATGCATTTCAACGCAGTAACCGACACGTCACCATGTCTCCAGCATTACAACTGCATTCTGTATTTACATTACCGCCCTTTTTTCATTCTCGTTTTAGAAAGATACACGAGTCTGTTTAAACAAAATTCACGCTTTCTTTCGTTGTTGAAATAATAAATGCAAAAATGTCTGATTTGCGAAATCAGAACCAGGGGCTTTCTGGGCCAGTGAATTTATAGAACCCCTTATCTATGTACAGATTTATGAAGAAAAATTCGCTCGCTGTACTCGTGATCAGGGACCTATCAGAAGGGGCTGAAATTCTAAAAATTTGAAAATGCTCCAAACATAGGTATGAAACTCATAAGTACTTACTAGAAAACATAAGTAAAAGAAAATTTGAACACCAAAGTTCTGGAAACATAGGAAGCAAACAATAACATACAAATTGCAGTTCTGCCAGTACAGACTAGCAGTGCTTGTAGGCCGTTTTTGTGAAGAAAACAGGGAGAGGAGGGCGATCCCGAAGGGGTAGTACACACATATTCATTCCAAATAGGCAGATTGGTTATTTGGGTGCGAAAAACTTCGTACGGAATGCACAATATTGCCAGACTGGTTTACATTATTAGTATTATAGTGAATGGTATAGTAGTGTGACTAAGTTGATTTTGCTATATAGTGGAAAAGGGACCTAAAGTAAACGTGTGCTTAGCTCTCTGTTCTAGTTTTCTGTAGCGTACACTTAAGTGGGCCATTCTAGAAGAGACGGGTATTGTACCGGAGTAATTACATTCGTATTTTATTTTATTTTTTTACATCAAGTTTTGATCGAGTATCGTCTCTGTCGTTACTTCAATTTTTCTAAAAAGCACATCTTTCTCTGCGAGCTGAAAAATCCAAAGTTCAAGTTTGAAAACGCAGTGGAGAATAGACGTTAATTGAATCGAGTTATGACACCCATATTTTATTTTGTTTTTTATATCTAGCTTTAACCCCTCTACTTGACCCACAATTTATCTAAAAATTCTACATAATTTTTTTTTTTTTAAACTGAGGGTCTGGTAAAGCTCTCACGACTTGATATGAAAAATAAAATGAAATATGGGTGTTATTACTCCATACAATACTTGTACTTTAACTTTTTGAAAAATTGTGGCATTTTTAGAATAATTGAAAATCCGGTAGAGGACATAGGACTTTAGTGTCCGTGTTTAAGTGTGAGTGAACTTGGTAAATTCTGTTTGTATGGTGTACCGATTCACATCAATTTCTTTCTTCTGTAGTCCAGAGCGCTTTTGTCTGTCATGTCATCTTCAGTGGAGTATCCTAATACTTTTCCCTTTATCGTCCTCACTGTGACATGACCTACATAAGAAAAACAGGCAGAAAATTCACAACTAGAATAAAAAAACATGGCAAATCACTTTTTGGAAAGCACTGCAACGACCAGGGACACAGCAACCACAAGTTGACAGAAAAATACAAGATCTTACACATAGAAAACAACACAAGAAAAAGAAAATTAAAAGAACAACTTGAGATAATGAAGGCAAAAATAAAACAAAGAACCTAACAAACACAACTAACTTCCAAAGCGAGAACCAGTGGCGGCTCCAAGGGCGGCATAGGGTACATGCACACCCTGGTTGAATATTTTTAACGCAATAATAGGGAAAAATGAATAAAAATGATGAATTGTACGCTCATTACACGCCACAAAAGTGGTCACCACCGCTTCTGTACCCCCATCTCCTTTTTCTAAATCCGCGCCTGGTGAGAACCTATTCCAATTAATAACATAGACTCACTGATTGAAAAGATTTCACAACCACAGACAACCAATAGTAACGCCCCAAATAGCTTTACCATACGGTACTACACATCACTATAAGTAGAGGACGACAAAGAGAAAAGTGTTAGGGCACTCTACTGAAGATGGCATAACAGCTAAAAGCGCTCTGGATTGCAGAAGAAAGAAATTGTGAATCGTTGGCAAACTCCACATATCGAGTGTCTCATGCACACTTGACCTATGTGACATTTTGACGAAAATGAGTTTAATACACATTCTTATAGATCTCGGTGCTCTCTATCGGGCTACCTCGCAAATGATGAATTATTTCCTTTTTTAGCCCGCTAGATGGCGTAAACCATTTGAGCCACGTATATAACACAACGTTATTTATAATTTTCAAATCGCTCTCCTGAAAAAAAAACAACATTTTTGTCACTTAGGTCAAGTGTGCATGAGACACACGATATAGAACATAGGATTTTGTATGAAAGATAGAATGAAATTTGGGTGACAGTACTCATATTTTTCCCCACTGCGTTTTCAAATTCCAACTTACAATTTTTCGGCCCACCCTAGTTTCGATTTCGAGATGCGCGAGTGTAGAGTTGAGGCAAGTAAAGAAGTTGGCTATTTTTATTTTGGAAAATTTTGAATGTTTACCGTATTGTGTTGAACTAATGACCATTTTCTCTCAGTTTTTGAAAAGAAATTAAGAATAGAGGGCCCCTATTTGGTTTGGACCCAGTGCGGTTAATCCGGTCCTGTTTGAAGTTAATCTCGGAAACTTTTCCTCCTAGTTCTTTCGCTATCGGTTATTGACTTTAATCCTTTTAGAGAATGGTCGGTCGAAAAAAAAAACTTCCAAGTTATCTTTTTCTGAAATTCGCCCAAATCGAGCATCTCGTATTTTACGGTGCACAGAAAATGTAATCCCTTCTCCGACAATATAACTATAAATCTCGAACGGATGGAAATAAATAAAAAATGTATCTTATGTAATCGTTTAATTATAACAGAAAAATTAGGGATTTTACTGAAATTTATAACCCTGCGAGTCGCATGTTCGAAGACCATTTTATAAGTTTATAACGTTATTAAAGTTTAAGGGCGTGTTTTCTTGACCAAAACACCGAAAGGAAACTTGGAAGAAATATGTAGTGTCCACGCTATGACCACCCTTTGTGCATTAAATCGACCTGTAATGGTAATGTCTTAATAAAAAAATAGTCGGCTATCTTATTACCGAGCCTATTGTCGAGTATTAGCATAAAAATACGGGTAAGAAGGGCAAGAGATTTACTTAGGGGGACGCGGCTGCACTGCGTTAAACCAAAAGTATTCATAAATCGTTTTTCTTATCGATGTTAACCGTACAGCAGTTGGTAATTTATATTTTATACATTTCGTGTAAAAGACGCTACCTACGACCGTAATTTAAATTAAATTAAATAAAAAATTTGGATTTTGCATCGATCCAGGGTAATGTGTTTCTTCAGTTAGACAATTGATTGATATTTTGATTAATATTATTGTAAAACTAATGAGCTACAGATATAGACCTCTTTCATGGTCCGGTCTTGAAAAAACGTTACAAGCCTGACTAAGACAGTGTCCAGTATTGGACTTTCATGAGAAGCCAAAAGGACAATTGGCCCTGGGTGCTCGGCTGGAAAGAGAGGCCTCGGAAAATGAAGTAAAGCAGAAACAGAAAGACATAGGACTGAGTGGACTCTAACCGCAAAGTATACCCAGTAGTAAAAGCATATAAGATAATGACGGCATCATAGTAACAGGAGCGTGTCAGGGGGAGCGTTACGGTTTTCGCTCAAGTATACCTAGTTGTAAAGCATATAAAATGCTAAAATCAAACAAGATACTGAAATAGGTTTGCTTCAAGTCACTTATTTTTAAGAGCTTCAGACTGTTTAGCATTTTATATGCTTTTACTACTGGGTATATTTGAGCGAAAACCGTAACGCCCCCCCCCCCACATACGAATTCAGTGGTTGACATTTCCATGAAAATGTATTTTTCTTTTAGCCATGAGTATACTTAAACGAAAACCGTAACGCTCCTCCCGACACTAATTCAGTGGTTGATGTTTGCTGCGCCCTGCGCGACTGCAATCTGCAGTCGTGTTGTTAATAGAAAATTTTCATATCCCCGACACGAAGGCAGTCCGTATGATTTAGCTTTTCATGGTGACAATTCAGTTCAGTGGTTGACATTTCCATGGAAATTCATTTTTCTTCCAACCATGTGCTTATTGATCTTGATCTTGCCTGCGCCTTGCGCGGCTTTAGTCTGCAGTCGTGTGGTTAATAAAAATTGCCATGGAAATATAGGGTACAAAAGCATAATATAAAATGTTACATTACGTGTCTCTGTAGGAGACACGCATTTTTTTCTTGCCCTGTGAACTGAAGTCTCCCCCCCCCCCCCGCTGACATAGCTCTACAGCATTTCTTCGGCTCAGGATTATGAACCAAGTGTCGAAGTGAGAAATTTCTGACACTACTGGTGCTAATTACTCGTAATTGAAATGAACCCTATTTTTGCCGTGCAAAATTCTACAAAACTTTTTTTCTTTCTTTGAAATGAGTTTGAAAGTCAGTCGTTATTCGGCTAGCACAATATTTGAGACGTGGGTGGACCTATCAAGAATTCGAGAACTGGTCCCAGTGTTGATTTCGCATTTTACCGCTTATAGGTCAAATTATTTTTCCCGCCCATCACCTCTGGTAGAAAAAAGAGGGTCAAGAGTGTTTTGAAATTGTAATTATAAAAATGAAATCATACCAAAAAATGCATTGCTAATTTTAATGCATCAAAATGTATCATGTCAAACATCACTGTTAAATAAAAAACAAGAAACAATACCAAAGAACAAAAAAGTATGTAGTACATTTGTGGCATTAGTGTCCATTTTGGAGTGTGAGTGAACTTGGTTATATTCCTTTTGTAGGGTGTGCCAATTCACTTTTCCTTCTGCTGTATTCCAGAGCGCTTTCGGCTGTTATGCCATCATCAGTGGAGTACCCTAAATGAGACTTGTCTCTTGTGGTCCTGTAGTTATAGTCGAGGGTAGTACCGTATGGTGAGCCTGTTTAGTCTTGCGTTCCTATTGGTTGTCTGTGAATATGCAGTCTGTCCAATCAGTGGACCACTGATTAGTTTTGAGATTTTGGTTGATTTCTATAGAAAAAACATCGCAATAAGGAAGAGACAAAATTTACGCACATGAGAGAGAAGAGGGAGAGAGAGAGAAAGAGAATTGTGAAAGAGACAGAGAAAAAAATGCAAATGTCTGCATTCGCTTCTTTGCGGTTTTTGGACTCACAAATAAATCCGATCTTCTGAATTGTTACCACGTAGAAGAACAAGAAATTACCTTTCCAACAAGCCCTCTTCGAGGCTGGTAACGTGATTCCGCGGCGAGTTACGGCCATTTGAAGGAGTGGGAGAAAAAGGTGTGTCTAACTTTAAACGCGGTTCTCCCAAAAACGTGTTTGGTGTCACACAGGGTTTCTAGATTTCGGTTTCTTTGTCCCCCAATTTTAAAAATTTCTCGACAATGCAATTGTGAATTTATGAACACATTTCTTTTAAAATTTTTGAAATTTTTTTGTTGATGGCGTGTGCCTTACTGTTCTAGGCAAGGACGTGGGACGGTCCTTGGCAATGAACATTTCTCAGAAAGTTTTTCAAGTAGAGTTGTAAGTGAGATTGGTTTGGAAGTGAGTATTCAAAATTAGTCATAAAAATCAAACCTAAAAAAGTATTTTTTTTAATCTTTCAAAAAGTCAACTTTGGATACGGCAACAACTTTTGTTCTTGAAAATATTTAAATGGCAAGGGTTTTATCATTCTTGACAGGTTCGAGCAATAAACAGCTTTTTGAAAAATCTTTATGTAAATATTGGTGGAAGCTCTGTTCATATTTTTGTCCGAAATTTATATAGAAGGAATAAGCAGGAGGTTTGGAACATAGGGAAATGATAGCCTGCGAGGGGCACGGGGTGGGCTATCAGTCCAATTTCCAAAATATTTGAACACTCTATAGTACATTATATCGAGTATCTCATGCACACTTGACCTAAGTGACAAAAACTTATCTTTTTCAGGAGAGTAATTTGAAAATTAAATAACGTTGTGTTATATACGTGGCTCAAATAGTTTACGCCATCTAGCAGGCTAAAAAATGAAGTAATTCGTTATTTGCGAGTGTAGCCCGATAGAGGGCATCGAGATATATAAGAATATGTATTAAACTCATGTTTGCATGAGACACTCGATATGGAGCTGTCACCGGAATTAGGTCAAACATTGGTAAGTTCGTTTTTGACATTTTCATGTCTTTACTTCGGCACACGGGTATAACACAAACGGGGAAAACGTTATATTTGAGCAGCAACGAAAAGGAATAACGAAAAGGAATTATCATTTCCATGGAAATCGTTTTGACATTTTTATGTCTTTACTTTGGCACACAACGGAAAAAAGCGTTACTTTGGAGCGTGACGAAAAGAGCATTACGAAAAATAATAATAATAAAATTACTGACTGACTGGACTGACTGAACAGACTGAACACTTAATTCGCCTGCGAGTACCACACTCCTTGTATCAGTCTGTATTCCCATGCGAGCATCCGGTTGCAGGCGGATTAAGTGTTAAGTCAGTCAGTTTCGTATTACTCTTAGGGCCGGATCGAAATTCTCGATCGAAGGCTTAGAGCCTTTTCTTGAAGACAACCTCTTGCCACCGGTTAGCTTCGAAAACCATCTCGTAAATCGCCACCTAGTTCCTCAGTTTATTTTCTCTTTTCCTCTTCGACTTTTCCTCTTCGAGTCAGATTGAAGAAACCGTAGTAAAATAAAGAGTCTACACTTCTAAGAATTTTTCTTAATTTCTTGAAATTTCCTCAATATTTTGAATGTTTTAACGAATTTGGAAATTTATACCTGGCAGCATTTTTTCTCGGCTCCAAAAAGAAAATACTTTAATTCTGAAATAGGACAACGATCGATTTTCCAAAATGCAAACAAAATTAATTTATGACACGTAAATTATGTAATTATATTTTTTTAAATTGATCCCTGTTTATAGTGTTTGTGAGTTTTTACTTTTCGGTTAAACAAAAAATTATTTATCCTCTGAGGACGTTCCCAAAAAGCTCTAAATATAAAACGGGAAAGGCATATACAATGCGGTTGCGTCATCAATATTTAATTATATTTGCTCTTGTACTTCATTAAAATCATGATAAGCGCGGCGGGTATACCCATCGAAATGTCAGTGAGGTTTTCAAAAATGTACCTATACTTGTTTTCATCAGATCAGCGGTATAGCATATTTGATGAGTCTCTTCTTTTCCGATGTATGAATTTTAATTGTGTTTTCCAGCTAGGTTTCGCACCTTCGCCAGGCGAAAATAAATATTAAAAGCCATATATAGCCTGATGCTCCCTAATGTAGCAGCTAAATACGTCTTACCTTTAACTTTAAATTGATATTAATGAACGAGAGCGAGAAAGAGATGGGGGAGTGAGTGAGGAAAAAGGTGTACGGGAAATCTGTCTACAAATAACACTCCGAACTACCATCGTTTGAAAGGTGAATACATTAACTGGAATTTGATAACGGAAAGGCAGAAGGCAGGCTGAAAATTCTTCCAGCGTTTTGCATATTTTTTCCAGCCCTCCTTAATTCGCAGATAACTTCGTCAGAATCATGGGCGCGTAAAAAGCCTAACTGGATGTTATTTTTAATCAAATTAACGCGCGCGGTTAAAAAAGTCGCAATCAAGAAAAGTCAACGCGTTAAAGCGTGCGCGAATTTGTTATGTTACGGAAATTACGCGGATAAAAAAAAAAATTTATACCCGTTTTAAAATTATAAAACGTTATAGAAATAATGTATCACGATTACCGCGCGCCCGAATCAAGCAGCGAAAAGTTCCAACTTTGATAATTCGTATAATTGTTTACTGGTGGATTTTGCTAAAACTTAATTAATGTCGACGAAAGTCGGCGAAGAAATGCCGGCGAAAAAGGAAATAAAGTTACAGACATTTCCAGTTGCGGTTTTATACTTTTGCAGCTTCTGGCAGACTCTTAAGAACGTAGTTAGACGAATCCAAATTTTCATCCTGAGGATATGAAACACTTTCGAGATCTTAATTAAATGTGAAAATTCTGCGGCGTTATTTATTAGATTTTTTGTAAATTGAGTGGTCTAATTTCATGAACCCCATCGGAGAGACTGTATTTGACGCCTGTGGACTTCTAGCCGCGTAGATTTAAACTGATATAAATCGCAGCCGTAATTATTCACATTGAATGATTTAACTGAAATAACTTGTACTCTACCCCTAGCAAAAGCTACAGTTTGGGATTATTAAAGCAACTTTTTTGGAAGGAGGGGGAGGAGATAGGAGCTAATTTTAGTCACGCATGTCACTGTCAAGACTTTGGGTTATATCCCTCAGTGGCCATGCTGAGTGGGAGTTACAATTGATGTACTTCAGAATTCAACTTAACGACTTACGAAACCCTATTTTCCGTAATATCACTGATGTGCCCGTATGCTGTGTGGCTTTCAGAATTTTAAGTTATAACCCGCAGTGGACCTTATTGGGTGGATATTACAGCTGAAATAACTTCAATAATAAACTCAGCGACTCAAGAAACCCTACTGTCGATATACATGAAGCGGCTATCACTAGCTTTTAGGTTTCAACCCCCCGTGGATTCTTCAGTGGTAAGAGTACATCTTAAACAACCTCAAAAATGAGTTCAGCGTATCCAAAGATCATATCAACAAATTATGTGTAGGCATTTTTTTGAGTTCTGTTGGTAGGAATAAGTAGATTCAATAAACAACCCGTAAGGTACTCATTTTGGAACCTGTGTGCACTCCCTGAGAGTAATTTTTTCGTGTAGTCGTGTAGTCTATTGTTATGTTATAAAAAAAACAATTATTTTGGGTAGGACCACTTTTTTTTGCAAAACTTGATTTAAAGAATTTTTAAAACCAAAATTGCAGATATCTGTATAAAAAATCTTATGTTAACTTCATCTTTCTTGCGCACCCGGTTCAAACTTTTTTTTTTTTTTTCAAAAAGTGTTGGGTACCGTGTTTTCATACCAAAACTTACCACTTTTTCTTGTGGGAACGAAAGTTTAAAAAAAAGTCAAATTAGTGTCACCCTTATAATCACTTATAATAAAACATAAATATTGAATGGACTCCGAAATCTCAAATCTCTCTTTGTCTTCTGAAGACTTGTGCTCTTCGTCCGCCTTCTCTGCCCCCGTTTCCGGAGAAAAAGCACTTGGCGGGTTTTCTACCAAAAAATTCGAAAACTCACACGAATAGGCCAACTTGGACGCCGAGATATCAAGTCATAAAGCCTAACATATAGTCTTTCTCAGGACTTAGAACATAAAGGCAGACCAGACGCAGTGGCGGAACTACGATTTTTTTTTGGGTGGGCACGGAAGGGCCGGATTGTTAAGGACGGGGATTTTTTTAATAAAACACCGGCTTAAATGAAACTATGTACTTGTTATAAGAATTTGTATATGTATGTACTTACATGATATTAACAATTAATATAAAAGAATACGACTATTTTTATGATGAAGAGCAAAATTCTCTACAAAATTATCTAAATTTAAACTTTTGGCAAATCGATTATAAGTATTTTATTTTTGAATTCTTTTCGTCTATTGTAAGTGAGTTATTTTTCGTTAAAAAATTTCAGATCGTTCAAAAAAAAATTGGGCGGGCCAAAAACATTTTTGGAAGGGCCTGGCCTACCCAGGCCCGCCCTTGGTTCCGCCACTGACCAGACGCCCGGTAGATCGCCTACGTGATGAATACTACATATAAGGGCCAGCAGACCAGCTGCCTCGGACTCCGAGATTTCAAGTCTCAAATCGTGCCATAGTCTTCCTTAAGACTTAGGACATAAAGACAGACCAAACGTACCTCGGACTCGATAGATCGCCTATCTGATGAATACTACAAAGGCCAGCAGATCAGCCATCTCGTACTCCGAGATCTCAAGTCTCAAGTCATTACATAGTCTTTCTCAAGACTGAAGGCCTAAAGACAAACGTAAGTTTTCATGAATAAGGAAGACCCGCTACCTTAGACTCCGATTTTTCAAGTCCTTGTGACGTTATCATAATCCTATTAAATTTGCGCTCCTAGGATCGGTGACGGCTGCATGACTGCTCGGTTCCATGTCTACATCTCATCGAGGCAGATACAAGAATATTACTGATATAGCTGCCTTCTCCTCCTTTACTTGTAAGGTATGAAGACAGACATGAGACTTGAGACATTGATCTCTTATCCATCACCTAGTATCATTCTGATAGCTCAGGTGTATGTGGAGACGGATGTAAATTATGGGACTCAAAAACTGGGGGTCTGATTAAAAATTGATGTGATATTCGGAATCAGTGACCTAGGAAATCCATATTTTAATACTTTGTTTTCGATACATTTCTATTGAAATTTCATTGTGACGCCCCCTCCTTCTAAGGCACAGAAAATATTTTCAGCTACAGTTTTATGCTCAACCAGGAAATAGTAGACACATATTATTGTTTGTTGATCCAGCTTTATGCGCTGAAAGTTTTTTTGGGGGAGCGCATTTTATGAAATGTTCTGTCTGTATCAAAGCAAATAGAAAACTGCACATCTATTTGTATCAAGTACTACATGGAAATTTGTACAGTTATCAGAAACCAGAAAGGAACTTATCACAGACCTGATTAGATTTGGCGTAAGTATCTATCAGGTACCAGGCAGTAAGCTGTAGGTATATCTATGTAGTACTGAATAGAAATTAGCATATCTATCAGGGAGTTGAAAAGATTCTGTGGGACTGTTACAGACCTGATAGGAATCTACAAATCTACCGGGGTACCAGATACAAAGCTCCGTATCTATCACATGATGCATATATAAATCTGCATATCTGTCAGGGATGTGATGGTAATCTGCATAGTGCATATCTGTTGAGAGTCTTAGAGGATTCTGCAGATTTATCGGGCACCAGATAGAAAGTTGCATGCCTATCAGGTATTGAATAAAAATCTGTGTATCTGTCAAACATGTGAAACGTGAAATGGTTCTATGTAACAGTTACAGACCTGATAGAATTCTGAAGAATTATCTCGTCTGTGCTTATCTATCATGCCTATCAGAAGTCTGATAGGATCCAGCATATCTACGCGGTGCATTAAGAAAGCAATGTAATGAGCGATGAAGCGATTCTAAGAATTAAAAAACCAATTAACGTGAACAGAATTGATGGTAGAACTGTATTAAAATACTAACCACATTTAACTGGATGCTAAGCGAAAGAAAATTGATATTGTTAACTTTTTCTCTGTTTTCGTTTGATAAAATTGCAGAATGACTCGACGCAGTAAATTTTATGAAATAAAACAGACAGAAGACGAAAGAAGGAAAGTTGACTGTAAGAAGAATTAGATTCACTTTTTTTCGAGCCGCGTAGTCGTGTTTCAAAATGCGAATTTCTTTTTGCCAACGCCCGAGACAATTTCCAATTTTTACTTATTTACAAAAACTGTGTCGGATACGTCGTTTAAAATATACTGTACCATCTCGATTATTTCGAGTCAAGTCGTGTCGAATAAACTTTTTCGCATTACCCAATATAGGTTTGGTCCCAGTAAACTGAAATAAAATTGAGATTCCGCTGTATACTTTTTATACCTACATGCGTATATTTCATGACGCGTTATCTATTTTTCCATGATTTCGATTCTGTATAAAAAATATGGATGACACGGTTTCCTAGATACATATTTTTGGATTATCGAAATAGATTGAAAAAAATCTTGCATTTCCTTGAGCCTAAAAACTTGTGCAGTTGATAGAAGGAGCGGCGTGGTTTTTGTAGACAGAATGTACATATAATTTCAGGAAGATTTCCGGCTCCATCTTCTAGTGTCCGTATAGTGATGACAGTGAGCTTCACATATACATGCTTTTAGTCGCGGATTGAAAAAGGAGGGGAGGGGAGGAACCAGTGACGCCGAGAAGGGGGGGAGGGAGGGAACTTCCCCTGGGCCCGAACTATTTGAAGGGCACTCTTCAAATACGTGATACAGAGCTACATAATGTACATTATGAATAAACACAAATGAACAGATGAAGCAAATATTTGAAATACTTTTGTCACGTGCGCGCGCACCTGGATGCCGCCATTGCTACGAGTGTTATACCCAGCAACTTAGAGACCCCTACAATAATTTACCCCGGGGCCCGAAATGGCTCTCAGCGCCGCTGGTAGGAACAACTGTTGCCTCCACTGTATCGGTATTATTTTTTAAGTTTTAAATAACCAGTAAATCGCAGACCTAATGGTTAAAATAAAGAATATTCAATTAGAAAACTTGATGTTACCAGAATCTGAATGGCAATGAAGTTCGAATGAGTCGTCAGGTGAAAAATTTAAGAGTTTGAATGGTTTTAGAAATGTTCTATGAGACTAGGAAGAGTTTGAAACTGAGTCGTAACATAGTCTAAGGAAAACTAGACGAGTTTCTGTAGAATCTGAATAAGTTTCAATATTCGGTCGCGTCACGGCGATGGAGCGCTAGTGTATCTCATCCCGTTTTGTGTACTTCCACTTTTGGCCACCATTTGTAAAGTAGATGGCGCGCTATGTATTTCATCCCGTTTCTGTCACGTTTCGGTAGCTTCTGCATTTGTCCACCTGATGTGAGCCACTTTGCTGACGCGTCCCAATAGCCTGAATATGTCCCAAAAGAGTTTGATGGTTTCGTGAAAAAATTGAATAATGCCTCTAATCCAACTGAGCTCAATGACGGAGGAGTCAAATTTTTCTTTGTCTCTCCTCATTCTCTTGTGGAACCACCCTTCCCATAGATGGGGATTACTGATCCGTACTTTCAAACTGTTTGTACATGATCAGCATCACATATTGTGGTGTTCTTCATTCACTCTTGATGAAAAAATTCATGTTTTTGATCAGGCATCTTCTAGCTCGATTAAATGTATTTAAAAAAATTGGTTTGTAGTTGTTTTTCTTCTTTCTTTTTAGCGCAAAACCAGAGAAGAATTGGTTAAAAGCAACTTGTGCCCCAGGAGAGTTGAAGTCCTCGTGAGAATTAACAGTGATTTTTAGAATTTTACATTCTCACACAAGCCTCGCTATATTTGTCTAAAGATTACTCGTGTTATTTTCTTACCAAATATGGCTGTTTTGAAGGTAACCAAATTCATTTCTAAGGTCATTTCTTTCTTCTTTCAAGCCTTCCAGTGCAACAGGGGACCAACTTTCATTTATTCCATTCCTTACTCTGATAATAGGTTTTTTGGATCGCTGAAGCCATTTCTAAGATCCTGTCCATTTGTCTTTAACTTTCCAGATGCTACTGTGGACAAAGCTCTAATAATTAACTCAACTTGAAAGTTCTTTACACAACAAACTGGGGCTTGTGATTACCTAATTCATTTCTGAGGTCCATTTCCTTCTTCTTTAACCATTTGAGGCTCTACAGGAGGTTAGAATTAAATAATGATGAATGAAAAATGTACTATAATTTTGAGGTTACAGTGAAACAAATATCAAAATCAAATTAAATGCCTCTGAAACGCTTTCAGTCGGTATTGATTCGGCGATTCTTGCTAATGGAAATTTTAGAAATCGTTGTAAACATTTCATTTTTCATACTAATAGATGCAGAAAAACAAATATTTCAAAGTGCGATCATCTAAGGATAGGATGGGAGAAGAGAGACCTATTCCTGAACTTGTAGTCGGTCAAACCAAAAATAATAAAAATTCCACGTTTTCTCCTAGCTCGTGTTAATGTATGGCAACATAAAGGGTTATATTGAACCGCTGTTTATGGCAGTTTGGGGGCATTCAACCGTCTGGAAAACTTAGAGACCCTAGGATTCTTTGGTACTTTCAGTCACATTGTGCCAAAATTCAGCTTTTCGGTAATGTTTCCCTTTATTTTGCCTAATTGTACTGGTGTAGTTAAGCTTAAAATCAATTTTGAAACCAAATTCCATACTCATATTGTTATTAGGTCAATCTTCGCCTCCCCTCAGTGGAGGAAAATGTCAAGTTAGGGTGAAACATATTTGAAAAATAAATTTAGTACCTAGCCTGTAAAACCTAGCTGTCGATCTATCAATTTTTTCTCGTGCTTTTCACGTTTCAAAAAAATTTTAATTCAAGTCTCAAGAAATTGGACAAAATATGAAAAACGCAATGCTGTTTATGTGGTATTCAAGAGATGGGGAGTAAAGAAAAAAATAGCAAAAACGGGTAGATACAAGGGCTGGGAATCGTATCCGAAGATGTTTTGCACCCGAACTGGCTAAAAACGTTAATTACCAAAATTCTACGTTTCTCCTATAAAGTCTCGGTATGTTAATGTGTAACCGTGTAAAAGACTATTGTGTCTCCCTTCTTCTCTATAGTTCTAGAGTAGTTACGAAAATATTGAAAACAATATATAGTATAAGTAGAAAAGACAAAACTCCAAGACAAAATCCCTCCCCCGATGTCTTGGAGTGTTGTCCTTTCTACTAGTATACAATTTTACGAGAAACAATAATTATTTAAAATATATTTTTCTAAATTTGATAATTTTTTTCAATACTGTTGCTGAAAACTGATGGAGGGCTTAACCACCTACCTCAAAATTAGCAATGCGCGGATTTTCAGTGGATTAGTTTGAAAGCTCACCCACGAGACCCATACACGCGCTTTAGGTTAAACTCTCACTCGTTACACAAAATTTATTTTTCAATTTTTCGCAGTTGCTAGACTTGAGGCCATCAACCATCACAGGTCTCTGTAACACTGTTTTTTTAAGCCATATTCTAAGTATTTTCTTCTTAGGCTTAGAGTCACTATATCCGAGTGCGCGCTTTATATATGTCTTTCCCTCGTCTGGCTTCTCAGGGACGTTGGAATTGGAGCCAATGAACTAAAGGATACTGTTGGCAGGAACCCTCTTCCCAACTGCTGATCTCCAATTACCTCACTTTTGACATAAAAAATGCTTTCTCTGAAGTATGATTCTCACATAGTGGCAGGGGAAACATTTTCCTTTACCCTCCAACTGTCTCATTTCCTTAATTTATCTTCCTCCTGCAATGCGCAGATTTTCAGTGGATTGTTTCAATACTCACTCAGTAGACCCTTACATACACTTTACGTCAAACTCTCGCTTGTTACAAAAAATTTATTTTTTAATTTGTCTCAGTTGCCAGATTTGAGGCAATCAAACATCAATACGTTAAGGTTGTAACACTTTTTTTTTTTATAACCATAATTTACGTATTTTCTTCTCAGGTCTAGAGTCACAATATCCGAGTGTGCGCTTTCCATCTATCTTTCACTCGTCTGGCTTCTCGGGCACGCTGGGATCCAGGGCAGCAAACTAATGGATGCTGCTGGTAGGAACCCTCCTTCCAACTGATCTCCAATTACTCTCACTTCCGACAAAAAATTCCTTCTCCGAAATCTGATCCTCACTCAGTGGCAGGACAAACATTTTCCTTTATCCCCCGGCTGTCTTATTTCCTTCATTTATCTTCCTTCTGCAGAATTGAAGAACTGTATCTACTAGCTTGAAAATAGTCATGCTAGATTGATTCACTTTTTCCCCTTACGTGCCTAGAGCCACACACTTGCACCCTGTCATTCAAAAGACCCACTTTATTATTGTATCGTATCCGGTCGACATTCTAAATTCCAGCCTCCGTCCAGTGCTGTAAAAATTTGATAATTTCCCCATCTATATCCTGGACTATTTTCGCCGCGTCAAATTTTCCAAATATTGGGCACTCGAAAACGTGTCCATATAGTCCTACTGGCCGCAATCGCACAGATTGTCATCTGCTTTGCCCCATTTAAGGAAATTATTTCTCGTGCGCATGGTTCCGCTCCTTATTCGGTTCAAGGTCCTCCTTGGGAGCTCTTCGCTGACATCGCTGCCTCTAACGGCCTTCCAAGCCGTCATTCCTTCGGTATCCTATCGGTTTTCCAGGGGTTTGACCGTACGAAAGACACTATTTCTTGACTTCAGGCGTGATTCAGCGAGATAATTTTATAGCCTTATCTAATTCGCTTGTGTAGATTGTGGTCGTTGCAGCGTTCGTGGAGGCTCATTCCGTGTCTCTCCCCAAAGGTCCACTTATCGTGTGCCACGTATTTCTCTCCTTTCTGGCTTTCGATCCTCTTCATAACCGACTAAAACTCCCTGTCTCACTACTTTTTATGTCCTTAGTCCCGACATCCAATCTATGCTCCTCTTCCTCACCCACTTTGACATCCTACACCTCCTGTAATTCCCCAAATTATACGGCACATAGCTCTCAATGCAGCCAGTGTCGGAAAAAATTGAAAATGATTTCACTATATACATAAGTGGCACTCTAGTTTCTGTTTTAACCTTCTGCTCGTTTTTTGGACTCCAGAGGATTAAAACGTAGACTGAAACTGATTTGCTGTCCCGTTACTTGGATTTGCGATTTTTTTTCTTCTTAATTCTGATTGAACTTTTACTCTAATTTCCTTTGGCAACAAAAATCAACCCCAACTCTCCGACACCAGACGCTGAAATTGCTCGAAGCCTTTCACTTCTCGTTCGTGCATTTACACGGTGCCTGATAGAAAAGTCGACTCCAATTTGAAAAGTCGTTAAAATATGTCAATTTTAACTCGATATTAACTGAAAAAATTTTCTGTATACATTTTTTCCTCCCCGAAAATGACGTGACGTTAAACGAAGAAAAAATGGGGGAAAGCGATTTTACAAAGTGTGTGACAGTTCAGCATAAATATGTGCTACAAACAAGAGAGGCAAAACTTTCTATACTATTACAGACTGTTCAAAGTTATTATTAAAACGTTGTTTCGTATATTTCTCCACTTTTGACTTTCCGCCATTCATGTTTTCCGAATATACGTACATACATGTGTAGGCGAGTTTCCACGTACATTCTTTTTTTCTGCGCCAGTTTACTTCAAAGCAAATTGGAAATACGGGGAAAACTGAAATTTGAAGATATTGAAAAGTAAACTGATAGATCTGCGAGCTTTTCGTTTAAATTTGATTGCTTCTTCGCGAAAGACGAAAACGAATACCGAGATAGAAAGAACGATATATAACTTTTTTTTTCTCCATCTAGCACGTGTTTTCATGTCGATTGCAAATACACCAGTGTGTTGATACATAGCTGGCGAAACCCGAAATTTCTAAAGGGGGTTTGTATTATTTTTAAAAATGATCGCCGTCGTGTTTACGTTCATTAGGCGAAGATTACAAGACTATGAATCCGTTATAGGCGATACGTGTTAGTTGTTAACACGACACATAATGTGGCGTAAACGTGGCCAGCAGTCCGGAGTTATTTTTCTTTTCTCCGGATCGTATTTTAGCTTCTTGCTGAAAAGTATACCCGAAGACCCGTTACCCGTGTTTACACCCTCCGGTTGACACTTACATTCGAGAAACCACCCTTTTCTGATAAAACGGAAATTCTTTTACAGTTATGAACGGATGCGTTTTTAACATGTGATTCTCATAAGTCGCGTTCAATTCGTTGAAAAAAGGGATTCTGCTCGACGGCATTTTATTAGGCGAAAACGGCTTTCTCCTTTTTCGTACGCCGAAAAGAACGTTACACATTGAGGATACTCCCGGCATTCGCAAATCAGATCGTTCAGTTGGCATTAGAGGCGAACCTTGATTTTCAGCTTGGGGGGAGGAGGAAAATTTGCCGACAAAATTTTCTAAAAATTTGAAAATTCGCCGGTTTTTTAATCAAAATATTTTTTAATTGAAAAAAAACAAACAATAATAAACAAACAACGTTCTTAGAAAACAAAAAATTCAAATAAACAGTTTCAAAATTTTCTGACTGCCTAATTATTGGGGATGTTTCATCATCCCCTTCCCATAGTTTCGTCCCTGCAACTGCAGATTGGAACCTTATCCCCCAAGCACTCACATTTGCGCGCATGAGCATACCCTATTCTGGGAGGGTAAGGTGGAAGGATGTTAGGAATGCTTGAGAGGAACACACACAACTTCCTTCACACATTGAGGTGGTCTTTGTTTACTGTTGGTGATCTTTTTTTTGAATTTCCTCTGATTCTTCTCCTAAATTGATTCCAAAAAATCAAATCCAATCAAATCGAAAGGGGGAAAAAAAATTACAAAGTTCCCTTTCGTTCTTATGGGAAATAAATGGAGTTGTGACTTTTGTTCCAGACTAAATTTCCTTCTTATTCGGGCCGTACAGCGCTAGTATCGACAACTCTTATCAGCGACCAAAAGATGAAGTTTCTGACACATGTAGCAAAATTTTGGAATCTAGGTATAAACATAGTCTTAATCGAAAGAAAATTCGTTATTCGAAAAATTCGTGTCTCTTTAAATACTTCAAAAAGGTCTTAATTCTCGAGATATTTCAACTTTAATGAGTATGTAAAGTAATTGGGAAAATGTATCTAGATTTACCTTTTGCTACTTATCTCTTCGACTCGATAGCGACGCGCTCTGACGGATGTACGGCCCGATATTCAACAGGACTAAAGACCATAAATTAAACAATAGAACATTTGCTATCGGATTCAGCTTGTGACATTGGAAGATAAGTCTTTTGCTTTCAACTTTCAGATTTTAATAAAATGTTCAACTTTCTCAAATTTCAGGCTCTAGGTCAAACAGAGAATCTAGTAACATCAGATTTCGGGCTGCTCAAAGCGATGGCGCGCTGTAGTTGTTTACAAATGATTGACTGAGTGAGTTACTGAGTCACTGAGTAAGTGATTGAGTAACTGTGTCAATAACTGAATAAGTAAGTGAATGACTGAGTGAATCACTAAATAAGTATGCAAATGACTGGCTGACTGACTGAGTGAGTGAATCACTGACTCGTTGGGTGAGTGACGGAGTGAGGAAGTGAATGAATAACTGAATTAGAGAATGAATGAATAACTGAGTAAGCAAGTGAATAACTAAATAAGTAAGCGAGTGACTGAGTGAATCACTGACTTATTGAGTGAGCGATGGAGTGAGGAAGTGAATGAATAACTAATTAGAGAACGAGTCAATGACTAAGTAAGTTAGTGAATCACTGAATCACTGAGTAAGTGATTAAGTAACCGAGTGAATCACCAAATAAGTATGCAAATGATTGCATAAGTGAGTGAATCACTGAGTCACTGAGTAAGTAATTGAGTAACTGTGTGAATAACTGAATAAGTAAGCAAGTGACTGAGTAAATCACTAAGTAAGTAAGCGAATGACTGAATGAGTGAGCGAATCACTAACTTAGTGAGTGACGGAGTGACGATGCGAATGAATAACTGAATTAGAGAATGAATGAATGAATGAGTGAGTAAATCACTAAATAAGTAAGTGACTGAGTGAATCACTGACCTACAAGTCGCTATATAATTTGTAGTTTTTCCAGTTTCACCTAACGGATTCAAAAGAGGAGAAAATGGACGCGTCACGGGTTGATTGAGACGTGATGTGAACGATGGTCATGAAATTATGGACAGGGTGAACTCGTTCTACAAAAATACGCCGCATTAGCTAAGAAAGGCAAAGGGAATTATATGAAAGCAGTCGAGTTCAACTTTCTCAGAGAATCTAGTAACAACAGATTTCGGGCTGCTCAAAGCAGTGGCGCGCTGTAGTCGTCTACCTCGTAACCCAGATCGAGGGGAATATTTCATTTACAGGCATATCAAGAAATCTCAAAATATTATGAAAACGAAAGCGTTTATCGAAAAAATGATTAGGACAAAATTTATAGTACATAAAATTTTCCTTCCATTGAGACCATCTTCATTTCAATCTGATAAATTTTTGCTCGCAGAAGGGGAGGGGTTTTCCGTGCTCAAATTTGGGGACCCGGAATTCGAAATCTGCCGTGTTTGTCAAGTTGATTCCAATTAAAAAGGGAGAAAAGAGTTTTTATTTACTTGAATTTACCGATCGATTACATAAATAAATTTGCCAGCCTGTTGTTGGGTTTAAGGTATGAGTGAAAGATTAGCTACCTACAGTTTTTGAAGTTTGAACCAGTTTCGCTCGGAAATAGCGTATTTTTTTCAGATCATTTTCCGGTATTATTCCATCTCCAGTGATATAGAGAGAGCAAATAAAATGGACAGGAGGGTAATGTTTCTCTTAATTTGCAAATATTATGTGGATCATTAATAACTATAACATATGGATTTTTAATCTCATGTTTGTGAACTTTTTGAGTATATATTGTATATAATTAATGAATTACATACTTATTTCTTGAAAAATAATAATAGTAATAGATTTTTTTGAACACAGTGCGGGACCCCCATTTTCTCAAGGCCTCTGGGCCTAAACTTATGCGTTAATACAGGCCTGAATTGGTATCTGCAAAAGTCCGAATAAGTTTGAATACAGGCCTGGAAATATTTTTGAACGAGTCTGGAGAAAAATGTTAGAATATTTTAAACTGTGGCGTAGCATCGGGGTGGGGGGCACAGAGGGGCACGTCATCTCCTCTAGGGTGCGTCATACATGCACACTAAATTTTTTTGTTGGAAATTTTGAAGTCTTACCCCGGGATATTATTCTCTATGTTGACAAAGTAATGTATATAAATTTTCATGCATATCTGTAAATATTTAGAGGTCGCTCAACAAACCTGCAGTTTTGTTAGAATAGGCGCATTCGATACATATTTATTAGAGACAGGTGCAATGCCTGGTGAAAAGCGCGCAGGCGCACTCTACTGCAGACATCATATGTGGCAGTTTCTATAAAAAAGGGGTAACTTTGTCAATCGCTCTAAGTCTCAGAAAACGGGGAAAAAAGAAAACAAAATTTTTTGGTTGAAACAATCAGTTTTGAGATTTTGGTTGATTTCTATAGAAAAAATATTGTAATAACAAAGAGACAAGATTTACGGGTGTGAGAGAGAAGAGGGAGAGAGAGAAAGAGAATTATGGAAGAGAATGAGAAAAGAATGCGAATGTCTGCGTCGCTTCTTCGCGGTTTTTCGGAGCTCACAAATAAATTCGATGTTCTGAATTGTTACCACGTCGAAGAGCGAAAAATTACCTTTCCAACAAGCCGCGGGCGTGTTACGACCGCTTGAAGGAGTGGGAGAGAAAGGTGTGTCTAACTTTAGACGCGTTTTTCTCAAAAACGTGTTTTTGCGCGTTCTCGTTACACTCATCTTTGACCACTTCTGTCTCATCAAAGAAAAACGCTACAGATCTCGCCAATAGCCTCTTATGGCAAAAATTATATTCTTTAAAAATATATTTATTCAGATCCCAATTTAAACTGACTAAAAAGGAATTAACTGCACTTTGCGAAGTGAGTGTAATCGTTATTAAAATTTACTTGAAATTCTGGTTCACAGCCCAATTATCTGTAATGGCTCCAAAAAATGATTTAGAGCTAGTAAAATTATTAAAGGACTATGAAGAGGAAAATGAAACTGTTTCTAAAATTGCATTGAAAAGTTTTCCAAACCATTTATGGTATCTTGACAAAATATTAGTCGCTCTCTCTTTTTTTGATGATTGTGTCACTGATGAGACAAAACGTAGTATGCTAGAAATTTTGTCAATAGAAGAAACTAAAAGTGAATCAAAAGGTCTTCCGCATGTGAAATTTAACGACACAATATTTTTCAATGATTTGCCCGATTTTGTGAGCCGAAATATTAAAAATTTTTTTGAACTGTTGAACATACCACACGACTTTCTATTTCAAGACCCAGCTTCATGGAGTGAAAATGAAAATGATTTAAGCGCTAAGCAGTTGATAATACAAATTAAAGTTGTGAATGACATAGCAAAGAGAGGAGTCGCACTTATTACGGAGTATAAATCAGTATCAACGACTCTGGAAGACCAAAAACAGTTTCTTTTGCAGGTAGTGGAAGATCATAAGTGGAGGTTTCCTACGGCTAAGAAGTCTGATATCTTGAAGCAATATTAAATACCTATATTATCTATATCGAGTTACTATCTAGTACCTACTACACATGTTACATACATTTGTAAGATTCTATTACATCTCGAAGTGATAAGACGAAACGAGAGAACGAATGCTTTAATTTGCTAAAGAATTCGAACAGAAAGTCGTTTCGCAGAATCGAAGGAAAGAAAGCGAGTACAAAAATTAAATCAAATCAAATAAAGGAAAACGAGTACAGAATTAAATTGACGCTCAGTCTAAAATAAAGCAGTGTAGCGAAGGCTACAGGACAAGTACTGCTCAAGATTTTCAAAGTATGCACGAACACAGTACGCTTATCGATAAACGAAGAAGTAGTAACTAACGCTAGATTACAGAGAGGGAGAAAGTGCGATAGGCTGCAGAGAGGAATGAAGGAAGGAAAATCTTACAAGTCCCCCCCCCCCTCTCATTGCGAGATGAGACGGAGCACTTGCGAGGAGAAATGTGAGGTTATACACAAAGTAAAGAGTATGTTACATGGGTTTTACAAGCTTTGAAACATGGTAAATACGATTGTGTGTCGGACTTAGTCCGGCTTGGAGAACAAATACATTATTCGATAAACGTTGAACGATCGGGAAGGGTCCGATTCGGATGGGGTCGAGCTTTGAACGGTTCAGCTTGCTCCCATTCTCCACGAAGGCGGTGTCCCCAACGTTGAAGGAGATCTCAGACTTAGACTGATCGTAAATACGTTTATTATATTCATGATACAACATCGTGTTCCGAAAGGCGGCTTCCCTATCCGAGCGTAGGTTGGGAGGATTGAGTAGGTGATTAGGGATAAGGCAAGTAGTTTTGCCTAGGAAGAGATAAGACGGTGGGTATTTGGTTACGGAGTGCGGCGTGTCGTTATACTGTTTCACACATAGCTGCGCAATAGTAGTCCAACTTTTCCGCCGGGGAGAAGTAGGATCGTGTTTCACACATCGGATCGCGTTTACGAGCGTTTGGTTTAAACGCTCATTTAAGCCATTCGACGCGGGACTGTCCACAGCTGTGAAAACGTGCTGGATATTGGAGGAGGCACAGTAAGCGTGGAATTCGTCGGAAGACAATCCCCCATATTGATCCGTCAGAAGCGTGCCGATCGGCATGCGCTTCTGTACCGAATCAACGAGGGAGATCATCTCAGCGGCGGACTGCCCTTTTGTGCAGTGGATAAAGGCGTATCTGGAGAAATGGTCGATCAGGAGATGTAGGTATCGGGAAGAGGAGTTTTGTCCCCCGAAACCGCCGATGGTGTCGAGAGACATTATTTCGCCGGGTTTTGTAGCTGGACCTAAAATGCCCAACCTGGCGCTTCGGCGTACAGTTCGTGACTTACATGTGACACAAGTTACGCATTTCCGACATACCTGGCGCACTAAAAAGAACATACGAGGGAAGGTAAAAGATTTACGAATTATGGCGAGCGTACGCATCTCACCTGGGTGGCAGTACGTTACGTGAATTAATTTCGTTAACTTTTCCCCAGCTGTCTGGTCTAAAAGAATACGTGGTTGTCCTTTTATTTTTCGATAAATTACGTTATTTTGAGAAATATCGTCAGGAGACGCAGTTACGTTATCTTGAAGGTTGTGCAATTCACTGGAAGAGAGGAAGTGAAATTGTGGAGAACATGGTATGAGGGGTTCGGGGTTGGTGTCGTCAGGAACTGGCGAGAGAACGGGATTTCGGGAGAGACAGTCGGCCTCGGTGTTCGAGGAGCCCGGGTTGTATAATATGTCAAAGTCGAATTGGAGGAGCTCATTGGCGAGATCGCCTAACTCCTCATCAGTTCGAGCCTTGAGGTTGAGGTGCTGGAGTGGCTTGTGATCGGTATAGACGACAAAGCGTCTGCCGATAAGCCAATAACGCCAGTAACGGACGGATTCCCTAATTGCCATGCTCTCGATGTATATAGCCTTTCTTTTCATCTGAGCGCTTGAGAGTTTTCTCGAGAAGTAAGCAACGGGCTTCAAAGAGCCGTCTACTTGCGTCTGTTTAAGTACAGCTCCTATTCCAACAGTGCTGGCGTCAGTAAATATGGAAATAGGCTTATCCTTGTCGAAAATAGCAAGCACAGGCGATGAAGTAAGAAGACGTTTGACTACGTCGAAATTAGCTTGGCACTTCGGAGACCAGGAGAACGGAACATTCTTTCGAAGGAGGTTGTGGAACGGTTCCAAAAGAACGACAGAGTTGGGGATGAACTTGCGATAAAAGTTCACTTTCCCAAGGAACTGACGGATTTTCTTTTTTGAATCAGGAATGGGGAAGGAGTTAATCGCTGATAAGTTATCCTGTAGAGGTTGAACAGAGTTTGGCCCCAGGATGTGGCCCAAGTATTGGATTTTGGATTTCGCGAAATTGCATTTTTTAAAGTTGAGGCGAAAGCCTTCATCGTAAATAGCGTCGATGACGCGCTGGACATGAACTAAGTGTTCTTCGAAAGATTTAGAGTAAATAAGAATATCATCTAGATAATTAATGGCAAAAGAATCAAGGTTATTGCTCTTGAGGGTATTAGCTAAAATTCGCTGAAATACAGCGGGCGAAATCTTGAGGCCGAATGGCATATTATTCCATTCGTAATGGCCCTGTTGAGTAATAAAAGCTGTTTTGTGGCGATCCGACTCCTTGATGAGGATGGACATAAAAGCAAAATTAATATCTATGGCCGAGAACCAAGAACAACCACTTGTACGGACAATTATGTCGTCAATTAGGGGAAAGGGGTAACTTTCCGGGACAATAATTTTATTGAGATCACGGTAATCGGTACAGAGACGAGTCTTTTCTTTTTTTCCTGACAGACCCTCTTTCTTAAATTGCATAGTTACGGGACTGGCAAACGGAGAAGAGGAGGGTCTGATAAGATTATGTTTAAGAAGTTCTTTTAACTGTTTTTTGATTTCGGCTTGATCATGATCAGTACAGCGATACGGTTTCTTAGCAATATACATATCTGAAGTTAGTTTTATGCTACATTCGTGTTTAGTTACATTACCCACATCAAATTTATGGGAGGCGAAAACACGGGAATTTTTTTCGATTAAAAAGCGAATAGAGTTTGCTTTACTGACATTAAGGTGGGCGACCTTCTCTTTGAATAAACTGAACGAATTGTAGTCGTTCCAAAGGGTATTGTTAAAATTAAGTGAATTTACTTTATCAACCATATTAGTCTTTGTATTCGTACGTTGCAAATTACGTTGTGATAAGATAAGATTGCTGTCGAGTGACAGGCCAAAAAACGGAATCGAGTCGAGGCCTATAATAAAATCGTACACATCACTATCAATTATATGCAATAAAATACGCCGGGTAACGTTCAGTATTGTTATATCGACGATGGTTAAACCTGAAATGTTGCCCGTTCCGCTCGTAGTACTATATGTCAAATTAACTGGTATAAACTTGAAATCTTTTATATTTTCCGAAGCTCGTCGACTGATCGCCGACGCGTTCGACCCGGGGTCGAAAAGACCCTTACCAATTAGGTTTTGCCCGTATTTGACATCTAGAACTATGAGCGGGGGCCTCACTGGTTTTTTTGAATTTCAGAGATTTCGGACTGAAGGTCCTGAAGAGAAATGGAATTAATAGCTTTGGCCGGTTGGGCGAAACCTCGAGCCTCTGCTTCACGTTTTTTATTATTACAGTTAGTTTCAGAGTGGTTAAACCATTCTTTACCGTACCGCTTCTTACAAAAAGCACAAGGGGAGCGCTGAATAGACGCAAATGCGTTCGAAGATTTTGAAGTAGAGAATTGTTGTGAGCGAGAATTTGTGGGTCGAGATTTCTCCGCAGTGAACGAGTTTATTTTTTTAACTAAATTACTCACTGAAGTATACTGGGCGATGTCGATGCGATCCTGCATGTGGGAAGGTAAGCCGAGGGCGAGGTGAGCCATCTTGGAGAGCTCCGTCATTTTCGGGTCGAAACAGGAGAGCCTGAGTAGCTTGGATTGGCAATATGCGTTAAGGTCTCCGGAATAGTAACGAAAGGCGAAGGCGGAGCGCGCAGCCTCGAGCCCGGTTTGAGTGAAGTTTAGGAGGAAGGATTCCTTCCAGACTTCCCAGGCCGTAGATGGGTTGGTGAGAACTGTAGTATCGTACCATTTTCTCGCGTCTTCTTCGAGCATCAAACGGAGAGCCTCCCAGTGTCTGGTCATAGGGATGGCAAGACGCGCGCACTCGCGTTCGAAGGTACTGAGCCAGGCTTCGGCATTGACATTCTTACCCGAAAATCGAGGAAGTACAATGTCCTTGGCGAGAGAAGCGAGGGCCTTCTGAGTAGCGTCTGCATTTGTTACAGGTGGAAGAGTAGCTTGCACGGACGTCGAGGGAGGCAGAGGTGTGACGTTTTTTTCGTCGAATAAATCAAGCGGAACTCCCATAAATATAGGATTGCGATTCGCGTCGAAATATAGATCAGCAACAGTTTTGGGAAGACGAATACGAAATTGGCGGCGAGCCCAGCGAGTCTTGGTTTCTCGCTTGAAGTTTACCGCTTCAGGAAGAGCAAACAGAGCGTCGTGGTTTGAAATCGGCTTAAATTCCTCTGGGAAGGCGTATACGTCTTCATCGTCGTCATCGAGATTTTGAATGGACAGCATTGTCCAAACGGTAGTCTTGCCCGAAGAAGCCGGAGCGGGCTCGGCACGAAGAGTAAACTTGACCAAGGTGGTCATCTTGAAGATTAACCGTGCGGAACACGAAAGAGTAGAATAGCAAAGGCGACGATTCGCGTTTGAACACAAACAAAAGTTAACACGAAACTAATATGTTCGAATTTGTAAGATTCTATTACATCTCGAAGTGATAAGACGAAACGAGAGAACGAATGCTTTAATTTGCTAAAGAATTCGAACAGAAAGTCGTTTCGCGGAATCGAAGGAAAGAAAGCGAGTACAAAAATTAAATCAAATCAAATAAAGGAAAACGAGTACAGAATTAAATTGACGCTCAGTCTAAAATAAAGCAGTGTAGCGAAGGCTACAGGACAAGTACTGCTCAAGATTTTCAAAGTATGCACGAACACAGTACGCTTATCGATAAACGAAGAAGTAGTAACTAACGCTAGATTACAGAGAGGGAGAAAGTGCGATAGGCTGCAGAGAGGAATGAAGGAAGGAAAATCTTACACATTTATTTAAAAAAAAAATAAAAAAATTACAATAAATACACTTACTACTTCTTGCGTTGAAGTCTGATTCCAAGCAATAATTACCTACACCGGCATACAACTTTCACATACCTTGAGCGACCTTTAAATCTTGATATTTTTCCCTGATATTTTCTGAGGATGAGTTTTTGTCGACGTAGACCACTTTTAGGGAGTAAGACTATCATTTTTCGGATTCTCAATTTTATGACGCACCCTACCCCCCCCCCAAAAAAAATATTTTTACGTAGTCCTCTAATATCGGTGATTTTTAAAAAATACCGCGATTTTCGACTTTTTCTCCCTAGAAAACCTTACTGTGCCCTCCTTTGGGAAACCCCTAGCTACGCCACTGATTTTAAACATATGTGGTGTAGTGTTACAGTGTTTTAAACATTGCTGCAGGAATCTAGAGGAACCTAAAACACTGCTGTATTGAACTTTTTACACAGTAAATAAGTTCGCAGCAGTTTTAGGAGCTGTCAAGTATGCAATTATGATTCCACCTCTAAAGTTATTGCTTTTAACCATGAAAATTGAAAATAACGTGCGGTAAATTTCATTCACAAATACTAATCATTTCGGTTTCGCCCCAGAAGTTGAAATTTTAATATCTAAATAATATGTATATTGTGTGAGACGACAGTTTTCAACATTTTAAAATTTTGCCGTGGATATTTGTTAACTCTGTGAGATGTTTGGGGGTGTTTCCTCCCCCTTCTCCGTTCATCGGTAAGACTCCGTGTATCTCCTGCTCCAACAGATTCGAAGCATAATAGCACACTGCGAGATCTTAATTGCCTGTCTGCTTTCACAGGACGAGGATCGAAGAGCATTTTCCTCACCTTCGTCACTCGTAACTAAGGCACTGAAATTAAAATAATCAATAAGCCACTTTAAAAGTCGTATTATTGCTTTTATCCAAAAAAAAAAAAAAAAAAAGTGGCACAGTTACTCGACGCGTGAAAAATATAAAAGCGTTGGAACCGTTATCAAAGAGCTGCTTGCAGCCTTCACCTATCGAATGATATATTTCCTCTTTTATGAAAAGCCCGGGCGAAAATTAATCTGGAACTTTTATAAATTTCTATTGTCAAAAAAAACTTGACGCACGCTATTCGGGAAAGCTGATGTATGCGGAAACGCATGAAATCAGAACTTTTTAACGGAAGCAAAAAACAGATTTCACGTTTGATCGTCGTATTCAATTTCAAATCACAATACAACTGTTTATTGATATTTGAGAAGAAATCGAAAAGGAAGCGGCGAAAGGATGGAAAAAAATTACTCAAAAACGTGATACGCGAAACGACGAGAGAACACCGGCTAATAACTGAATTTGCTCCTCGTCTTTTCGGCTTGTTTGACTCTTGAGGCATGTGTATGATTAAAACTTCCGAATTACGACCGAAATAAATTATCTTCATTATTTATAAATCATTCTAACATGGGGAGACCGACAAATATGTTTACAAACCTCTTACCGAACCTTGCATGTACATTTCTTCCATTACTGTTTCTTTTTTCTTGCTTCGTTAATTGATTATACACCTATACGAGTTCATTTTTCATTTACTGTACACCAGGATACATTGAATATGTCCGACGCTTTTTATTTTTCGAGTTAAGTACCTGCGCCTAATTGTCGTGACAGCAGGTTGAATAACAGGTGAACCGTTCTTCATTCGGTTTTGCTATAAATACATCATCCCAGAGCCATTACCTTAGTGAGCTCAGGTGGGTAGTGTCCGTTCTTGATTTTAGAGTCATCTGCGACTGGAAAATTCTTGCTGTGAGCTGAGATGGATTTTTCATATGCCTGACAGTATCTTGAGGCAGGAGCGGTAAATATATGGAAACGGCGGCAAATTTCAATTTTTTTTGTAAGCTGTTGGCGCTTGGTGCACCTGTGGGTGTCTTGGCGCTCGAAAAGAGAGGGGACTGAAATAAGTACAGCTCAACATTAACAAATTATGTGTCCTGCGTATATAAATGGACATTCCCAAATTCTTAAAGCATTCTTAACTATCCATACGCATATCAGGGTTGCAAACGCCTACAGGGACACCGGAAAATTTCCCGGTGGTGCGCAACATAAATAGGCTCAATTGGGCCGGTCCGAGCTGGTCTTTCAAAAGTTAAAATAAGAATGACTATATAACTGTTTCAGATGAGCTTATGCGCATAACATTGTAATTTATCATCAGTGAATAAAATCAGTGACCATTAATTTATACTGGCTGTAGAATGATAATCCCTTTATCTTTTATTCCGAAGTCTGATCAACTTGGGTCACACTGGGTCTTCAAGTGGCAAGTGAAGGTGCAGAATGAAGGAATGGTGTTGTGGGACGTATGGCGATGCACGCATGCCAAAGTGACCTCTATGACACCGCACCTCCGGCCCCGAAAACTATCGTTTCGAGTATCGCATCAGTGGCCGGGGAGACACTTTGGGGCTGGGTCTGAGCCCCCACTTCGCCGTGCCGCTTCCAGTGCGCGCGTCCTACAAGGGCTACCATGGGGTTCCCTACTGACCGAGGTTCGCGCTCCCCAAGTACTAGCCTGGAATTAGGTCTCCCACAGCCGGACGCGCTTCCTCTTCACTCACCCCTCACCTCCTCGTCTTGGTCGGTGTGGCGACGCAGGCAGGTTGTGACGAGGGGGAAGCCCTGCAAGGGGGTCCGCAGCGCCGCTGCAGCAGCTCTCCTAGGATGGTACAAAGTTATCCTGTTCGATGGTGTGGGCTGAGCCTGGTTCGTCGGCCCTCTGCCTCGACCACTCCGTCTGCATCTTCCTCTTCACGATGGCCGAGACAAAGGCCGACACCCGGTTTCAACTGCTCCGACTCTTCGTCATCTCCGGAACCAGGGTAGAATGAAGGAATGCATCCACCCATCAAAAAATGAAGATTGGACCATTCTTAAACTTTCATTCATGAATGAGAAAAGAATGAAAGAATGGCATTACTTTTCTTTCATTCGGCATCTTTGATAGCAGGACTAGTTCGTTTTCCGTCAAAAAATTTCTTTCCCCCAAAGCAGAACTAAAACTTGTCACCAACTTGAAAATTTTTTATATGATCAAAATAGGAGGTTGTTGCTGATTTCGAAAATTCCTGTAGATTTTTCTGTAGACCATAATTGAAAATGCAGAATCCAAATTTGAGTCCTACAGTGCTCAAGTTTGACTCTTCTTAGCAAATCGAGCGAAATCGCGAATTATCTGAATAGCAATAGTTCCTCGCGTTACTGAATTCGGAAACTTCATCAGTTTCCTTATCGAACAGCGATTCGAGCTCCAACGGTTGAAACTGGCTCTTGAAATAATGAAAGTGAAATCGAGAAAAATATCAGGTTAGGAATTTTCTGGGTCCCTGAATTCGAAAATGTTATCAGAATTCTCTTGCATTTCCGATTTAGACTTTAGAAGTCAAAATTGGACGTTTGAAATGATAAAGATTGACTTCTCAAACCGAATCAAGTATCAAAATAAGGGAGAAAGAGGAGAGGGTTCAATCGCTCAATTCGAAAATTTCATCTTCAGCTGGTTACATTTTTTATATCGGCTCGGGTAGGACCCCAGATCCCAAATGAAAGCCGAAAGTAGTAGTGGAAGTGGATATGTCTATTAGCTGGCTCTTCCATCCTATTTCCGACCGACACCAATTTCAACCGTCACTGAACTTGATTCCAGTTCAGTTGACAGTTCCGTTCAGTTGACAGTTCCGTTCAGTTGCGCGTATTGTGTGAAGCCAATTAGTATGATTTAGCCCTTCATGGTCACAATTCAGTTCAGTGGTCCACATTTCCATGGAAATAATTTTTTCTTCTAGCCATGAGCTCATTGATCTTGATCTTTGCTGCGCGGCTGCAGTTTGCAGCCGATTAATTTGCAATGCCTAAAAGTTTGACATCTTACAGCCATGGGTATACTTGAGCGGAAACTATAACTCTCCCCCGACACGCTCGACGCACTACCCGACATTCTTCCAGCCATGTGCTCATTGATCTTGATCTTAAATGCGTGACTGCAGTCCGCAGCCGTGTTGTCAATAGTAATTTCCATTAGGGTGTGATACACTCCTGTTACTATGACGTCATATTACTGACCTGAGTATACTTGAGCAGGGTGACCAGATGCTGGTAAAGTGAAAAGTCGCCTTTGTCAACACGCAGTGTAGCCCAAAATTTTCCCTCGTAGCTTATATGGACGCTGTTGAGCGTAAGGGAACCAACCAGCGAAATCTGTTTTCTGAGTACACGTGAGATTCGAATAAGTTCAAGAGCCATGTAAAAACTATAATGACATAGCGTTTACTGATAAGCTTTTTCAACGTGAGTACACATTTTTGAATCGGGGGCTCAATTTTGAAAAATTCTACTTTTTATGCTCTCACCAACGATACTAATAACTCATTTTGTTTACAAATGTCGGTTGGTTCCCTTACGCTTAACAGCGTCCATATGTAATTTAAACGGTGAACAGAAGAGATCGTCTGTCTTGCAATCTTATCAGCTAAATACTTGAGTGAAAACCGTGTTTGTACCAAACTGTACGCCCCCTCCCCCACATTCTTCAAGCCATTTTCTCATTGATCTTGATCTTTGCTGCGCAACTGCAGTCTGCAGCCGTGTTGTTAACAGAAATTTCTACGGAAATTTCTTAATTAGGGTATGATACACTCCTGTTACTACGAATTTGATTCAATACTCCAACATTTTCTGAGCCATCGAATTATTAAATTCGGACTGGAGAAAAATCTCGAAAATTGTCCGAGGACGATTGTCAGGAAGGCTTTATTCAAGCCTTTGAAAATTAGAAAACTTCAAAATTAAAGGTTTTTGGGTACTTTAGATGCAATAAAATAATGAATATAACCAAAATTCGGAATTATGGAAGCAGCTATTTTTATAGTTTACATGGGTTTTTAATTTTGATCAATTTTTGTTAATCTTTGGACTTTAAATGTGTTACAAAAATTGCCAGTCGATCCAAAATGAAGTTCAATTAAAAATCCATCGGAATCCCCCCCCCCCCAAAAAAAAAAAATAAATAAATAAAATAAATGTATAAAATTATTTTCATTACGATAGTTTATTCGATTTTTATAAAATCATATGCCGTCTCTGAAAGTTCGTCGCTTAACGATTCGAAGTTTTCTCAATAGATTTGGATTTTTGTGATGATGTAAATAAGTCAGTGACCTTTAACATTTTTAAATTTGAGTCTTGTTTAGGTGAGACAGCAATAGTCCTATAATTTGAACTCAGTAATTGTATAAACTCTCCGGTTTAGTAGTCTGCTTGATTTGTAAAAACTAATCAGTGCTTTTCCACTCAATTCATAGAATCTTCTAAACTCGAATCGGATCTAGAATTTTGCGCATCTTCGAATTTAACGACCTCTAGGTTCCATATGATTTTGATAGTTTGTCCACTTTGGGATTTCATGTTGAATTCTTGGGTCCTACTGTTGTTGATATCAAAAACTTGACGAGCTAATTTGATGTCATCGAGTACCCTAAATATTCCAATTTTTTGTATGCCACGTAAATTTTGCCGAATTTGAGCGTGAAATTCAAATTATGCCGTGCAAATCTAGTCTAGGTGAAAATTCGGTAAATGAGCGTTAAGAAAGTTCCTGTTTCGATATTTTACCCAGTTTTCTAAAAAATGTTAATGTTCTTCACCACAAGTCAAATTTTAAATTTTGGGGCTTCTTCAAAATGGAGTTTGAAATTTAAACTGTATTTGAGCAATAAGAAACGAAATTTCACGGGATGTTTTCCGAAGCATGTCTAACCTTGAGGCGTACTGACAGTGAAAAGTGCTGAAACATCGAAACATTGACAACATTTACACTGGTACAAGATCTTACAAAAAATTTTAAAAAGTCTAAAACATGCCTTCCATTTTTTGAGTTAGTTTGAAATGAACAGACTAATAAATTGACTTTGTTCAAAAGTTTATCGTGAAGTTCTCGATTATCTACCTGAAACTAATAAGACTAATTGAATTACTTACAACCAATACATAAACAAGGTACCGAAAAAATTTAGATCTGACACCCGACTATGTTGATGTTTTCTTGGAAACGTTGTACCCCTCTTCATCTAAGGTCGTTGCAGATGAAATTTGTAATTTCTGAAAGCCGTGTAGTGTTATACTACACACCATAATATTGAGAAAGTAATAGAATGTATGAAAAATGAGATACAGTCTGTTCAAACTTTATTCAAGTAGCATTTTTCCTCAAAACCATCATCTACTTTACTATTTTACATTTTAATAGTAATATTCATTGTATCCGGACTCAACCGTCGAGGAAATTAAGTGTTAACTTTTTTGTACTAAATCCATTTTAACCTTTTGAAAAACGATTTAAAATTAACAAAGTAAATCAAGTTGGATTCATCATGTCCAATTGGTCTACTTTGTACTGTCGTGTAGTATATAATTTGAGTCATATTTCAACTTTTCCCCCCTGCATTCTACGCGTGTTCTGAAAGGCAATTTGTGCAGTGTGCATCGGCACAGAAGGGGCAATGCTTCCACTTGCCCCACTCGACGCTATGGGCCTGTTTCCTCTAAAAAATACAGCACCCCGTCTATTCGGGATCAGTCGACATCCACATTTGGAAATGTCTGAAAATGTTTTTCCGAAACCGTATATTCTTCACTCTAGTGTTTTCTTCTTTAGAATACACCTTTACACAGCCACATGATGTATTAGGTTGAAAATAATATTTAAACTGGCGCGCAAAACCGCACGGTAATAAAACACAGTCTATTGTTAGGGTATAAAGGTTTGTAGAAACAATTTAAAGCGGATTGCCAAACAATGAGGTCGAGCCCGCAAAATTTACAGTGAAAAAGGCAGAACGCCTCATTACCGACCTAACGCCCCTGCTAACTACTAGCCCTCCCACCCACCATTAGCCCCGCCGGTGAATAACAAAAAGCGCAAAATAAACTGTCATTCACAAAAACCGAGCCCAACGTACGCGCTTAAAATTTTCACCAGTCTCACTCGATTGTTCGAATTCGAAAAAGGTTAGTTAGAAAATTAAAAGAAGCGTATTAAGATTTTTTGTTCGCCGCTACCGGAATTTCGTTCGTATGTAAACTTCCGACTAAATTGCTTTGGTCGTGTTCGGTCTCCTTCTTTATGTGTAGAAGTCTTAAAAATGCGAACCATTAATTACACGTCAGTAGCATAAATTTGAAAATTGAAAAACGGAGGTCGCGAAATAAGGAGACTTTCCACTAATTAATTAGCCTACCGTCTCCGATTGAATCAGTTTTTGCGCTGGGTGGAAAAGGAGTACAGCTGATTGATGACAAATTCCAAAAGAATGGTATCATTCATCCTAGAAGCATAAAATTTGGTATTTTTGTCCTGACAGACATAAAACGTCAATCTAAGGGTTGGAACTAACCCGCCAGATATATCTTTGGATCTACAATTGTGGAAAAAATAGATAAAATCGGAGTTTGGCTTGTGGATCCACTTCAAAAATGCTGCAATAGGGGACCAGTACAATTAGTCATAATAGTGGGATGAATTCCGGGACAGCTGAATTGTGGCACCCTATACTCCGAACGTTCCCAAGTCCCGTAGGGGCTCCCCCCCCCCCCCGAGGAAAAATATCTTCGAGGAATTTTAGAGAAATATCAACTGTAGAGAAAAATTTTTCAAGCTACAGATGCTCCTCATTGAATTCTACCCGAAAAAAGTCTCCAATAATTTTTTCGTAACTATATTTCAAATGCCATAAATGGGGGTCCAATATAACCCTTTATTTTGCTCTACATTAACGCGAGCCTTCTATTGGTGGAGCGTATGGCGATACACGAATGCCATATTGGTTACCCAGACACCACTACCCTGGCCCGGGAAACTACCTTTTCGAGTATCGCATCGGTGACCAGAGGGACGTCTTGAGGCTGGCATGAGTCTTCGATTGACAATTTAGAGAGCACTCACACAACATATCACAAACCAATACCGTTTTGAGACTTTTGGCCAATCACATTTTTTTGTGTGTTCAACATCTCATCATTTTGAGATAGTGTGTGTGAAGTGTTCGCTCAGCATTAGTGTGATTACTGACTGGAGTTCACACATGCACTCACAACTGGCCTCATTGCCAATGGGGTCGTTTCGCCTCTCCGCTTTGAATTCGCGCTGTTCTGCCAGGGTCATTATGGGATACTCCACTGACTGAGGCAACGCTCGCCCAGCTTTAAGCTGGAATTCGGGTGCACCACAGCCGGATGCGTTATTAACGCAAGCCTTAAAGGGGGCGTAGAATTTTCGTGTTTTTTTTTGTTTTTCTTTGTCTTGCCGACTTGAGTGAACAGTAGGGATGCAAAACACCCTCAGATTCGTATTTTACATTCACAATTGTCATTCCCTGAAATGGCTCCCCTCCTTTCTCCCCAATCTTAGATTCAATTCAATTCAAAGCCTTTATTAACGGAGTAGGAGGACATGTGGGTCCATGAAATCAAACTCCTGCCGCGCTCAGCCCCGCTTTTGGGCGAAGGCCTCCTTCAGCCTTTTCCATTCAAAATTTTCAGTTACTATTCTCTGATTTTTTTAAAGGAATTTGTCGAAGTCATCCTGTCACCGGATTTTTTGTTTTTCTATTTTTGTTTTCTTTTTGTATTGCCAGAAAGTCAGTTTGTAGGTCCATTTGCTAGAATTCATCCTTGCAATATGCCCGGCCCAGTTCCATTTTCCTTCCGAGAATGGATCTCCCCATACTATTTTGAACAATTTTTAATTAATTTCCCTATTTTTTTTAAATTTTTTTTTCAAGGGCCTACGTTTGGGAGTCATAGTTAGAGTTGACAGGACACAACTGCTGAAAATTTGACTTTTTAAATAATTCTTAAAGGAACCCTTAAACATATGTTCACTCTGTCAAGCGGCCCTAACTTGCCGCGGAATCACGTTACCAGCCTCGACGAGGGCTTGCTGGAAAGGTAATTTTTCGCTCTTCTGCGTGGTAATAATTCAGAACATCGGATTTATTCGTGAGCTCCGAAAAACCACGAAGAAGCGAACGTCGACATTCGCATTCTTTTCTCATTCTCTTTCATAATTCTCTTTCTCTCTCTCCCTCTTCTCTCTCATGCGCGTAAATTTTGTCTCTTCATTATTGCGATGTTTTTTCTATAGAAATCAACCAAAATCCAAAATTGATTTTTTCGTCCAAAAAATTTTGTTTTTCTTTTTTTGCGTTTTCTGAGACTTCGATCGATCAACAAAGTTACCCCTTTTTATAGAAACTGCCACATATACTAGGCTAGTTATATAGCTGGACTTCGATTTTAACCCCCTGTTTTTTCCCAATTGTGAACGCAAAAGAAAATCTGACAGTCAGGTTCCAATTTTAAAATTGATTCTGTGTCTGCCAGCACTGACGTATCAAATTTAATATTATTTGTATGACAAAATTCCCGATTTTCCTTCGATCAGTCGTGCTCAAGGGCAAGGGAGATGGCTCGAAAATTAAGTTATAGAAGACCCGAAAAACGTATGCATTCTGTACCAAGTGTCTGTCTCATCCCTAGCATTTTAGCGAATTCAACAATGGGTTAAAGCGACCACGTTAAGATAGAAATGCGAATTTTAAATCGACGTCTATAAAAAAAGTGTTAGTAATCCGGCAGCGCACCGAGGCGCTAATCTCTGGGGTCTTTTCGTGCGCTCTGCTCTGCTGCATCATTTATTCGCCCTCCTCTCAGGAAAACGCATTTGAACCCCCGCAACTGCAGCTTACGCACGTTGTAGGGGTAAGTGCAGACCTTTGCCAAACGTATCCATCAATAAAACTACTCATGTATGAGTTTAGAAAAACCATTTAACGAACTACGGTGTTGCAATCATTAATCATATGATAAAGGGGGCCGATTGTCTCTCTACCTTTTTTTCTCTTTCTCGTATTCTGTCTCTGTTTTTCTCTTTCTTCCTGTAAAATGGTCAGTGAAAATGCAATTCAAAGGCTTACGTGTTATTCTTTCAGAACATCGTGTTTTTTGGGGTTATTTTTTCTGTCGGTTCGTCATTTATTATCGTTGTCAGTTGAATTCTGGATTAATTCGTGTACCAAATCAAAACAATTTAAAAGCTGCCCAAGTTTCCGCCGATCAGTTCAAGTCTTAGTGGAGGAAGATTCACTCGTATAATGACGGCGGTATTCATTTTTTTTTCTTTTTAGAATTGCCGGCGTGCGTACAAATTGCGCCAGATTGAATTTGTATTTACTGGAATGGCCGACGTCATACCTTGTAAGATTATTGTTGTTGGCTTCGAAAGCGGAGTTTTTTCGGTATCCCAACGCCAGCTCTGTTTTAAAATAAAATGCGAAAAAATGTCTGCCACGTTTCAGCTGAATCGAATCACCACAAGTTCCCTCCCCTTCGTATGAGAAAACACGTACAATTGTGAAGGAAATACGTATTGTCTTGGCCCTTCATTATTTTGAAAATTTATTTTCATAGATTTTAGTTAGCACTATGATGCTGATCAATTATAAAATAATTTGACTCTGCTATCTCGGTTATAGCTCCGGGGGCTGGCTCAGAAATGAGAAAATGAGACATGAAAAAATGCCGTTATAGGTTTTCGTTTCTGAATCCGATTTTCGGAGTAAATTTGCAAGTCCGATCCTCCGTAGTGCCGCTAAAAAGAGTTAGCAACAAATATTGTTCATTTTTCTAAATGATACATTTTTCAAGGTCACTGAACTTGATTCTAGAAGTGACTATACAGGGTGGGCCAAAAGTTAGTATCGGGAAAACCCATTTTCACCATATAAAAAGCATTAGGAAAATGGGTTTTCCCGATACTAACTTTTGGCCCACCCTGTATATTCTGATCAATCTGAGGCGCCAAATGGGATTAAACCCGAATGATAATCAAATGTTTGAGTAGAGAATACTTTCTCGGAAAATTAATGATTATTTCGTTTTGACCCCTACTGATGCCAAACTGATGGTTCGATCTAAGAATTACTCTCAGAATTGACTTCGGCGACCGTAAAGCCCTGTAAATGGAGCACCATTTTGACAAAAATAATCAGAATTTAATCTCAATCCCTCGGGATAACCTTGGGGGAGGGGGGGAGGGTGTAAAAACTATCCTCATAATTGAATCTAGCAACCTCAGAAACTCATACGTTAACTTGTACATGAAATTTTCCTCACCTCTCCTCCTCGCCTTTTGGAGCTACCTCCGAGATGGAGGTTATTGACCTACTATTTTGAAGTATTTTATACGTGATCAGTATCATATTAGGTGATCTTTATTGACGCCTGATGAACATTTTTTGATATTCTTGGTTGTGGCACCTTCCAGATCGGTTCCATGTATATATTTAGAAAAATGTAAGCAGTTTTTTTTTTTTTTAATTTATTTTACTTTCAAAGTTTGAACAGAATTGATGAACGGGTAAATCCGGATTTCAAAAGGGTTCAAGTTTTTATAGGAATTAACATTTATTTTGAGAATCACAGAATCATTCTTGCACAACTGCATGAAGCTTACCCATGTGAGTCTAAAAATTATTATTTTTTCCAAATGGAGTTTTTATTTGTCTTCGAATTAATTTCTGGGGTCTTGTCTCTTTCCTTTCAACTTTTCTGGTGCAAAAGAAGGCTGATTGTTAATTATTCCAATTTCTAATTTCTTTACGTTCATAACACGTTTTTTTGAGCTACTGAATGCCCTATTAATACTCGTAGTATATCAAATTGACGTTGGCATTACTCTCTCAAATTTTCGTCGAATTCTACGGTCAAATTAGACGACTCTAAAACTATTGATGTCAAATTTACGTGAAATTCACGAAAAAAGCTGCATCAGTTTTGTTGAACAAAATCGGAAGGGAAGAATCATAAATTACACTGAATTTTATTTGTATGTAAAAATGAAGTCAAATTAAGTAGTAAAATGACGTCGATTTATCGATGAATTCTTTGTTCAAAAAGAGTCGAATCGACAGGCTAAGAAAAGAGTTGGCCGCAAAATATTATTTGTGACATGAAAACTTTTACAAGACTTGGCGTATTTTTATTTCGGTTATGTCACAAGAAATAACGAAAAATCAAAAAATTGTATTTTGAAAGTAGGTAACTATTTTTGAAGAAAAACGGGAAGAGATTTTGCTGCCAGTGTGGTTGAAATCGAGGGTATCGAGAGCCACGAGCAGGCGCGGATCCATGAGAGATTCCCCCTCCCCCCCCAAAAAAAGGGGGAAATTTGTAGGAGAAAGAGAAAAAATCTTTGGGGGAGGGAGGGAATCTATGGGGGAGAGGGAGGAAATCAGTGGGGGAGAGGCAGTAAAAAATTTCCGCGCACTCTGCCATTTCCCTCCCCTAAATAATCGTTTGGATTTGCGCTTCTGCGTCACAGCTGGTCGAACTGACATGAAATGACATGGTTAGGCGAAGGGCAGCCAAATTTCTATCATTTTTTTTTTTTTCACAACAGAAAGTCAGTGCTGTGTCCAGGTGAATTAGCTAAAAAAGAGGTGTTTGATGGAATTAATTGCAGCACAGCTGAAACTTGGTACACTTGTTAGTACACTCCTTGCAAAAGCCCCGTGATCCCCCCCCCCAGGTGTGAGCATCACCCCTCAGAGTCCAAAAAGTGCCCCCGGAAACAGTTTTTGGCCTATATCTATCTTAAAATTGAGTTATAGGTAAAAATATGCCATGCCAAAATTAAAGAGCGTAAAATTCTCTACAAAAATGATATCTATGTTTTTTTCATGAATCCCATTCCAACCGAGATAATTGGGGTTCAAGATCACACAAGCATGTAAATATGGAGTAACCTACAACGTATGTGGTATACAAACGCTATTATTATAAGAATTCATCTTCATTCGAATCTAAATGTGGCAGTTTCTATAAAAAGGGGTAACTTTGTCGATCGATCAAAGTCTCAGAAAACGAGAAAAAAGAAAAACACAATTTTTTGGTCGAAACAATCAGTTTTGAGATTTTGGTCGATGTCTATATAAAAAAACATCGCAATAACGAAGAGACAAAATTTACGGGTGTGAGAGAGAAGAGGGAGAGAGAAAGAGAATTATGACAGAAAATGAGAAAATAATGCGAATGTCTGCATCGCTTCTTCGCGGTTTTTCGGAGTTCACGAATAAATCCGATGTTCTGAATTGTTACCATGTAGAAGAGCGAAAAATTACTTTTCCAACAAGCCCTCGTCAAGGCTGGTAACATGACTCCGCAGCGAGTTACGGCCGCTTGAAGGAATGGGAGAAAAGGTGTGTCTAACTTTAGATGCGTTTTTCTCAAAAACGTGTTTTTGTGCGTTCTCGTTATACTCATTTTTGACCACGTGTATCTCCCCAAAGAAAAACGCTACAGATCTCGCCGATAGCTCCTTGGAACGGGTATTCATTCCTCTATTACGTACTCTCCATAATTCAAAATTCGTCGGATCGACAAAGTTACCCCTTTTTATAGAACCTGCCACAAATGTATACAATTTTCTGCTTTTCTCCTCTACAAACGCGAGGCTACAAGAGATACCCACTTTACGGCAACCACAAGCTCATGATCCCAATGCGGAAAACTTAAGTTCGTGTCAACTCGCTCAAGACCCTTGGAAAATCGACCCTCGTTAGCCCTGTCTCAACCCGGTATGTTTCCCCTCCAGCAGCCAATCAGAGCGCTCCATTCGAGGGGAGCCATCAGGTTAGCGAATCACAGCGCTTCATTTACGTGTAGCTCTCTCACTACCCGAGCTATACACCGGCGTTGAGATACCCGTGCTATACCCTTTATGTATGCCCTTTGTAGACCCGTCATATAGCCCCTCTGTATGCCTCTAAGTATCCCCTTTGTAAACTGTCGTAGAGCCCCTCTGTATACCCTTATGTATGCCCTTTGTAGACGCGTCGTATAGCTCCTCTGTTTCCCCTTGCATGGATCCCCTCCATAAACCCGGGTAGATCCCATCTTGTAATTCAGATACATATGGGAAGAGATGATGGGCTCTCAGCCAGTTTAAAAAAGTTTGAACATCCCTTCTATCATGCTGCATTCGTGATTCCCTTTGTTAGTTCTTTATGCTGAGCACTTGTTTCTGGTTGACAGTTTGTGAACTTTTCCAAACCTTGGCAAAGATGAAGCATATGACAGGGGCGCTAAGAATCCACTACTGCAAAACGCTAGAGGTAACACCACATCGATGAGTCAGTTTGCCTGAACTTTTCATAATTCGCATGAGTGTTTGTTCGATTCGCGTTTGGACGCTAAAGAGTCGCTCTCTGGCGGCCTAATGAAATGCGGCGCGCTGATTGGTGTATTTGGACAAAAAGATGATCAGGGACAAAAATGTTCTGCAAAAAAACTCAAGTTGGGCCCATCTGAAAGGAAACGATAAGGGCTGACACTTTAGTTCTCTTCAATACTGAAAATGCTAGAGCTCATGTCACCTGTACTACATTGTTTTGTGGTAAAAATACCCTGATCATCTTTTCATCCGCTACACTAGCGCACTTACCGGAGTGTCCAAACGCCAATAGTCATGTCACTCCGTATCTATTGTCTGTCTTCAATCCGGTTTCTAAAACAAGCTGGTCCATCTAGTATAGGGATTTAAAATTACAGCGTTCAACGCTTCTCGCATGAGTGACGAGATCGGCGTTTGTATACCGCGTACATTGTAGGTTACTCCATATTTACATGCTTGTGTGATCTTGAACGCCAATTATCTTGGTTGGTATGGGATTCACGAAAAAAAATATAGATATCATTTATGTAGAGAATTTTACGCTCTTTAATTTTGGTGAGACATATTTTTACCTATAACTCAATTTTAAGCTAGATACAAGCCAAAGACTGTTTCCGGGGGCACTTTTTGTACTCGGGGGTGATGCTCACACCGGGGGAGGAGGGGAAATCACGGGCCTTTTCCGAAGAGGGTACTAAACAATCGTACCAAGTTTCAGCTGTGCTGCAATTAATTCCATCAAAAATGCTAATTCCCCTGGACTAGTCGTCTAAGTTTGGCAGTCGTTTCTCTAATATGCGCCGATGATAATCGTCGATACTAAAAATTGTCAAATCAACCCAAAATTCGAGAATAGCGAGCACGTACTTTGTTTAATTTGCTGCCGAGTAACTGAGTTAGGCAACACAACGGTCTTCTCGACCGAAACCATAAGATTACCAATTCCAGTCAGTATCAAATGATTAAATCGAGATGACATCATTTGGACACTTTTTGTGTGTACAGGGCTGTGTGCGGATGAGTCGGGGGGCATTTTATTTCACGTTATCAGCCACGTATTTGGTATAGTCGTATCTCAGAATCAAATTACATTCGGCGGTAATAAAAATAATTCAATTCGTAAATTTATACCAGATGGTTGATGAGAATTTAGACACGTTCGAACTGGACCCGGTGTATGCTGATTAAGTGATACACATCTACGAGAACATTAACGAGTCAATTGACCGTTCGTAAGTCGAAACGAGCGTACAACTCGAAAAAATCGAAACGGTTTCACAGTTCGTTTAACGATCTTTATGCGCTGAAAAATTCATGAGAACGCTCCGTGTATATAAACAGAAAGGACAATTTGTGTCGGCTTCGGCGACGCTAATTCGACGTGCGGATTCGGAGCTGCATTTCAAATTTACGGTAAATTTGATGTCGGATAGCGAAACGGAATGCGTGAGTGCGACGCGATGCTATCGCAGTTCATTTTATTTACTTTCTGTTGTCAAATGTTAATTGGCTTAGTGTGAGTGGAACACTAAAGCGACTGAGAGTAGCTGATAAACTTCAGAGATGAAGACTAATCCGGGGGGCCGAAGCAAACATGGTGGAAGGAGGTAGACTACTTTTCCAAAAAATGTCTAAAACTATAGTTGAAAATTCAACGCCTTTTAAGAGGCGGGCGAAAAACACGAACAAGTTGAAAAATTGAATTGGATTCTCACAAATTGCAAGCAGAGAAATCTCATGAAACCATTTCGACGTGAATTCGACGGATAAAATCACCATAATTTCGAAATCGATTTCACGCGTTGAAGCACTGTCAACTTGAAACGTAATGAAAGCTCACGAACTGTTAAATTGATGTCAAAACGTACAAAAATTTTCGTCCAATCGACGTTGATTTCACAGTCAAACTTGCTGTTAGATCAACGTCGTTCTAACCGTCCAATCGACTTCGTTTTCGCCGTTATATGGACGTCGTCTTAATATCCATTTGGACGCCATTTCCGACGATCGACTCCATCATTCATTCAAAATCAAAATCAATTAAATCAAAACGACCTTTATTTCTACTTAACTTACACCCATATGTATAGAATAGGTTAAGTTGCCCTCTGTCGGGCAAAGACCTCTCTCAGACGCCCCCATTCCCCCCTGTTTTGCGCAACCCTGTGATATTGTCTGTGTTGGAACATTCTATCAAACTCATCCCTCTATCTGGTTCTTTGTTTCCCTTTTTTCCTCCCCCCTTTCAGAAACCATTCTGAGATTATTTTTGCCCACCTGTTATTGCCCATTCTCGCCACATGTCCAGCCCAGTCCCACTTCAGCCTCCTTATAGCATGGAGGAAGTTAATCTCGTGTTTTAACTTCTTTTTAGTTTTAGATAAATTAATCTTGTCTTTTCTCCTTATTCCAAAGATTGCCCTTTTCAAATTGTTTTGGTGAATGATGATTTTTTCCTCCTCAATTTTAGTGAGCGACCATAGGTCTGACAACTATACGAAGGGCGGGAAAGACGCTACTGTTCAAAATTTGTCCTTTTTGTTTTATTGAAAAGTTCCCCTTAAATATTTTTTTTTCAGAGACCAAAATCTTTCCCACGAGTTGGCTATTTTTATGTCCAATTCTAAATTTTTTGTTTTGTATATGCAATGAAAACCTGCTGCGTATTATTGGATTTCTAGACTCAGGGCTTTTGTCAAGTTGAATTCAAAATACCAAATCATAACGTGAGGTTGTTCCTTGTTCACCGTGGAAACTGAAGAGTCCGTGTTCCTTTCCCTCCTATGTACCATGTTGTGCACAACTTCATTTGAAAGTACTAAAATACATCATTATATTCACTCGACGGACAAAACTTCCAAATCAGCGTCGAAATTGATATTTCAAGTCGACTTCAAAACTAATGATTTAAATCGACATCAAAATTGATTTTTCAAACTGACGTCAAAGTTGATGTTTCAGATCAACTAACCGACATCAAAATTGATTGTTTCAAACTGACGTTGAAATTGATGCTTTAAATTAACATTGAAATTGATGCTTCAAATTGATATGGAAAATGATGCAAGAAAACGACTTCAAAATTGACGCTTCAGATTGACTTTCAAATTGATGCTTCGAATCGACGTCAAAATTAATATTTTAAATTGCGGTCAAAACTGATGCTTCAAAACGACTCCAAAATTAATGCTTTAAATTGATTTTAAAATTGAATATTTAAATCGGCTTCGAAATTAGCGTTTTAGATTGCCGTCAAAATTAATGTTAGTCAACGTCAAATTTAGCGCCAATAGTAGATAGTCTGCCAAACTGTGGATGTCAAATTGACGTCGAATTTACGAGAACAAGAAAAAACATTAATCATGATTTTACGTGGATTGAACTTTTTTCCTTTTCACGCTCTCACAACTCGTGCATATTGGGAGGGTAACAGTTCTTTGTTTTTATTTTTCATGGAAATAAAGCTTTACTATTTAAAAGCTTCAACAATGTGAGAGCAGAAACCGGTCTTTTTTTTCCCGAACCGGAGGAATTCACCTCTTGTAGAGACTTGGACCCTGAACTTTCGAGACAATAAAAAAATTATTGTTGGAGGCAACATATTGGTTCATGAAGAGGGTGCCCTCTCTCTTCAAAGTTATGGGTTAGTAGAGTTATATTGTGAATAGGGGATGATGGTTCATTGATCATTCAAGGTCGTTGACCTTTAGTGTAGGATTCATTGACCTTTATAGATCGGCTGACTTGAGAAATAACCTAACTCATTTCTCTCACCCCTGTAGAACCCATGCCCAGGTATAGGGCTCAGTGCTCGGAATTCGGAAGTCCCGGATTCGAGCCTACGTAGCAACTCGCTACATTTCGACCGAGGCCGGGTTTTCAGAAAAACAAGAAGAGGGATAAAACAGCCCTAACAGCCTCGCCCCGACGTCTCTGAGGTAATGCTCGAAAGGGCGGATTCTAGGGCTCAGGTTGAGAAAAGAGGGCTCATTGAACTTTTGAAGATCATTAATCTATTCCAGATTTAAATGAAGTTGCTGTTTGGAATGATATCCTCAATCAGTGACCCTTAAAAGTTTAATGAACCCCCTTCCTGAATATACGTCCTATAGGGGTAAGGGAAATTGTTAGATTACACGCACCACAGGTATTCACATTATCACATTAAAAATAAATTTAGTAATTAAATTATTAGAAAAGTTTATGTAAATTCTTTTAATTAAGGAATACCTTTTTAAATTTTGTAATTAAAATAACTATTAAATTTTATTAAATTACTCTAAAGTGTTAATCATAAACGTAGGATCAAAACAGTTAGCTGATAAATAAAGGTCAATGAACTATACATTAAAGGACAGCAACCTTGAACAGTCACTGAATTAGCTTGAATTTTCAATATGCCACTACTTGGACTTTGCTGAGTTACCCGAATATTTAACAAATCGGAAGATTTCGCCTCCATTTTCAAAGAAAGCGTTCTGTAAGTACAGAATCAACTTTTTTCTTCCATTCTGCACGAATATCATTGTTTTCTTTCCCTACAGGGCATCACCTTTGTTTTTTTTCTTTCCTCGAGACAAAAGGAGAAAGTCATTATTTTTCTTGAAAAATGAGATTCAAATTCCCCCTCTCTCATTTTGAAGATTTTTTTCACTTTTTCGGAGAAAGATAAAAATGACTAGGTTCTCCTCAATGAGACACACGTTGTAAGTGATAGGGCGTATGGCGGTACATGCACACCAAATTCGCCCCGGGAAACCACACCTACCCTGGAATTACCCCGATTGGGCCTGCTTCAGAATACGGGGAAATGCTTTGAGAGAGGTAGACAATCCTTCTACCCCGATTTCTCCTCTCGTCTCTTTTTGACGGCGAATCTACCTCGTCCTACTCGTGCGCCGGACCTTCCTCCTCTTCTGTCTGCAGTAGCGACATCATCATTGTCGTCGTCGATGTTGTTGGGATGGCTAGTGCCGGCATTGAGTGCTGGAACCGCTGCCTTTGTTTTTGCCACTCTATTTCAATCTTGAGATTCAATATCTTTTTGACAAAGGCCACTACCTGATCCCATCCCGCTTTACTCTTCAGCATTATCGGGACCAGGCTTTTGGGTGTAAAGGGCTTAACGCCCTCATTTCGAAAGGCGGCCGCCGCTTCTTCCCTTTCTCGGTCGCTGGCGGACACTCGAACAGTGTGTGCCAGGCATCACCATCTCGCCCTCCTCCGGCGCAGTAGGAGCACCGCGGGCTTTCTGCTATGCCCATCCGGTGCAGCTACTTGTTGAAGACACCGTGGCCGCTCATCACCTGTGTCAGGTAAAAGTTCATCTGGCCTTGGCGTCTACCCAACCACGCATCGAGGTTGCGTATTAGCAGACGGGTCTACTCCCCTGGTCTATGGGAGAGCCGCTCTTCCCACATGCGGAGCGTGGATTTCCTAATATCTCGCTTGGCTCGTAGCGCTGCTCTGCTTTTCGGTAGCGTCTTTCGTGTCGAGTATTATACCCTCTTCCGCTCGTCGGTGGCTAACTCCACCGGTGGTACACCTTAGCGCAGCCTTCCGTTGGACCCTTACCTGATCGATTCTTCTGTACTCCTTGGCATCGATGGCGTCGGACCAGATTGGAGCCCTGTATAGCAGGACCGACATGGCAATGTTTGCCAGCAGCTTACGTTCCTTCTCTATCGACCCCGCAGGTTCGACATGAGTCGACTTCATCCGGCCAGGACTCTCTCCACTTTCTGCGCTGTCTTCCTAGCGTGTTCTCGAAAGATCAGTTTCCCATCGAACCACAGCCCGAGGTACTTCAGGGGCTGTACAGGGCGCAAAAGTGCTTTCTTATGATGAATGAGAAGAAACGTTTTTCTTTTCTTTCTTGCGTGGATAATTTTTTCTTCTTGTATTGAGGTGAAGGTAGAAAACGCGTTTCTTTCTTTCCTGAATAAAGAAAGCTACTCAGAGTCTTAGACCCTCAATTTTCAAAATCAGCCAGATGAACATGGTAAAAAAGAGGCAAATAATCGATTTGGAAGGATATGCCTTTCCCCTACTCAAAGTTGTAGTTCGGTGGATTATCTGAACTTAAATTTGAGTATTAAAGTAAAATGTTTGGTCTTGAGATTTTTTTAGCTGTAGGCGATTTTTGAATTAGACTTTTGGCGTTATTTTTTTTTTAATTTTTTGAGCTAGGCAGTGTTGCAGACGCATTAACTCAAATCAGGACAAAATTTTTATTCCATGAAAAAATCAATACTCATCGAACTATTCGATGTCGACGTTTTTAGGAAAATGAACGAGTCGATGAAATTTAAAAAAAAAGTCTGTTGCGACTGTTGGTAACATTGTCTGAACAAGTCACCAGGGTTTCGCCTCTTCCAGATGAGTTACAGTGTGAAAAGTAGAAGAAAAAAACCTGATGATGAAGTTTTTCGGTGATACTTAGTGGATTTTAAATAAGAGGGAGGGTTTGTGGCGGGTACTCGCCGTTAGGGATTCAATTCAAGGGTCAAATTTTCATGATCTTACCTTCTCATCAATAGGAACCAATATCAACCAGGTACTATCCAGAATCCAAAAGTTCTTTAATAATTGAAAGATACAGATACAAAACCCACATTTGCCATTTTACTTCAAGGGCGCAAAGTGGCAAAATACTGTACACGGGTGCAGGAATATCGTTGCTGCATCTGTGAAAGTGTGATATGTATAACATACTCCACGTTCACAGGCGCAGCAAAGGTATTCTTGCACCTGTGTACAGAATTTTGCCTATTTAAATGGCAAATGTGAGTTTTGACTCTTTACGCTTCATATCGGCTCCGTGTAGTATAAATTTCCTGTATTAAAATTGAAGGAGCTGTATTTCGCATATAATGGAATACTCGATCAGTTTTGTAGACGTGTTGCATGCACGTAATTTAATTAAATGGTGGTTACATAATTTTTGAAACTGAAGGAGCTACCGGTTTTCAGAGTTTAAGATACAGAAACCCTCACTTCATTTTCACAACGAGATGAATTTCCTGTCGGGATCTTATATAGTAAACAATTATAGAATTTCACTCGTTGTACCCTTGAGGCTAGCGCACCACGGGGTCGAAGAAGCAGGGTGAAATTTGGTAAATATCTCGCGAAGAAGAGATTTTAAAAATCTGAAATATGTTTTTTTAAGAGAATTAAAAAATGTATACCAGGGAAGATGTAAGTATAAAATATTTTGTATTAATTAAAAATCTTTTTTCGTATTACTGCGCTGCTACTCTACTGTTAATGTTTTACCCGAATTATTAAGTAAACTGTGAGGGATCTGAAAAGCAAACAAAGCGTTATTAATTCGTACGGAAAAACGAAAAGAGGATAGGACGTGAAAGATAAAAAAAAAGAGACTGCTTTAATTCTTTGCCGCAACTCCCTTGGCCTGGGTTTTCAGACTGAAAAAGGGACTGACTATCCCTTCGCCATCTGCGGGATATAAAATATGAGGAAACAGTGTAAATTCTTTTGAGTTAACAGAAGCTAAGTCACGTGTCGGCTCAGCATTACGTGTAATAATGCGACTGAGAAGTGTTATAGGCGTAATCACTATTTGGAATACTTCAAGGGGAAAACGACTCTTGCGAGCGACACTATACGCTCCAGCAAGATGTTTGTACGCGTATCGTTAGCTGTGCTCAGTGTAACGTACAATAATTTCAGAAAAGTTTCTCCGGGAAAATAAAATAATCGGTGCCGGCGCTACCGACCCGAAACTGTCAACGATTACCGAGCATTTGTTATATGATTGAAAAATGACAGAGTACTGGCACATGTACCGGCTATCATATAATAAACGTGATAGAAAATAGAAAATTACGTACCTCGTACCTCCTGTAGTTATACCTCCAAGTTGAATAAACTTTCAAAAACCGAAGTCTGTCGGAAAATGTGTCCAAATTCTGATGTCGGAGAAATGTCAGAGTCATAATTTTAGTTCATTGGTATTGCCCTTAGCACAGCAGAGTTTGTGGAAAAACAGGGTCGATCTCATATCTCTGAAATGTTCCTGTATTTTTTGGATATTATTCTTTTAAAACGATATGTTAAGTCCGTGGATTTATTGCTGCTCGAACACAATATACCGTAATTTTATCACGGAACGTTCAGAAAGAGAGAGAGGGATTCCTCACGTTCATAGAATCGCGATTTCTACAAACGTCTGGTTCGCTAGTAGCAAAATTCATCCATAGGCTCCATCAGAGACAACGAATACATTACTAGACGCCCTACATTTTCATAAAATGCAAAAAAAAAAAAAAAAACACGCGTTTTTCTCCTGAAACAGATTCTCCTTCAGAATCGTCTTGATCTTCTCCATAATCGAGACAAAGTTTGCCAGCGTTTGTGAATTCATTTGTTCCCAAAACTGGTTCGTTTTTCAGTCTACTAGAGTGAACGTTTGCTAAATCAGTTTTTCAGTCCGACGCCGGCGGGTTTTTCCAGAAACATTTCATCATGAGAGAGGAATAGCAGAGCAGAAAACAAGTTGTTAGATTGCTTTAATAAAATACATTTTTACCCCCCCCCCCTCCAAACAAAGTTTCCAGGACCGGTTTTATGTTTTTTTGACGCTCAGAGGCCGAACAGTATGTTCTGCTCGCAGGGTACACGTACAGCACAGTCAAATAAGAAAATATAAGAAAACAACTTGAATGAGCTGAACGACTTTTTTTAGTTCTGAAATTTTGCGACGCACTCTATGCCCCAGTCTGCCTAATTGTAAATCCAGCTCTTTGAAATCGACTGGTCTCCCCCTCGTTAAAAAAAATTCTAGTTGCGTTTGTGAATTTATCTCCTCCCGAAATAGTTCTTCAGTCTGCTCTAGCAAAGGATGCAAAAGTCGGTTTCTCGGTCTAAGCTCAGAGGTTCTTTTTCCAAAAATATTTCATCAATTTTTTCTGCAAAGCATTTCATTGTGACATTGTGAGCGATGACTTATTATACTGCAGGCAGTGTTTCAAAGCCGTAGAGTTGTGACTTTGGCTTCGGGTTGAATAATTTATTTGACTTTGGCTTCAGCTTGGCTTCTTCTGGCGTTTTGACTTTGTTTCCGGTTTCGCAACGCTGTTCACTGATCACTATTGATTCATTGATCATCGGGAACTGAGTCAAAAATTGAAAAACTGCTTTAAGCTTGAAACTTGCTTTATGTTTTTCTCTTGTTTTGTTTTTGTAAAAATGATTCAGTGCTGAAAGCAGTAGTGGAATTCTACGTATCGAATGGACTATTCTACATTCTACATGTAGAATGCTCTTTTGATTGGTTAATTCATTCTATTTATTCTACCTACTACGTATAAAGTATACATTTTGTTCCTGTAGAGTAGTAGAGCGTGTAAAATGTAAATATGTAGAATAAACAGCCGATCAAAAATATTCTATACATTTGTATTCTATGCATTTTACATAGAGATTAGTTGGTTTTTACTCATGTAGAATAGATGTAGAACTGGTGCGCATAATGCATTTTACATTATACGCGTCCATCCCTCTCTTAGTGGAGTGTATGGTGATACCCGCATGCCAAAGTAGCTCCCCAGACACCAACCCCTGGCCCCGGAAACTACCCTTTCGAATATTGCATCAGGGACCAGACGGACGCATTGAGGCTGGTCCGAGTCCCCCTTTTGCTTCTCCGCTTCGGATTCGCGCTGTGCTGCCAGGGCCAATATGGGACACACTACTGACCGAGGCAACGCTCATCCAACATTAACTGGGAATTTGGGTGCACTACAGATGAAGGCGCTACCTCCCTCACATCCTCATCTTTGTATGTATGGTTATGCAGGAAAGTGCTGACGGCGGGGTGAACCCTGCCGGGGGGTCCACAGCAGCTGCAGCAGCTCTAGGATGGTACACAGTCGTTGTGTCCGGTGTGGGCCGAGTTTTGTCCATCGGCCATCGGTAGGCGTTCATCCTTAGGCAGAAGCCAAGATTATATTGGGATGTGGAATGAGATGTAGAGAGCGCTCGTGACACTACATACAAGCATGCACACTAGCAAACATAAATCTAAGAAGGTAGAATGATTAAAATCAGTGTTGTCAGTCATAACAAAACAACAAAATTGATGAAATGACAATTGAATTTTCAAAATTTTGTCGTATGACAAAATCTCAAATAGTTTTTCGTCGGACCCTTTTGTCAATGACATAACAAAAAATGAATCCAATGAAAAATAAAATTATGTTACGACATTTTGTCAACGATTAAATGATGAACTGTGCTAAATGGCATAATAATTGATGACAGATTATGCTAAGATTGACGGTAGGCTACGCTAAGCGACGTGACAAAAAGGAAGACAATACGATAAAATAATTTTGTCAAGACCTGGCCCGTAGCCAGCCATCTGCGGTAGGGGTGCTGACTGTTTACCAGGGGGGCTTGAGGATACAGATAGTATATAATGTGAAGATTTCTACGAAGCAGTAGTGTAGCCAAGGGGAGGGGGCGAATGGGGCAAATTTTCCCGAAGGCACCTGAAATTGAATGTAAAATATGCAAAAATGGTAAATTTACCTTCATTTTCAGAAAATGGTCATCTAATTGGCAATTTTCAAAAAATACCTCCATTTTCGACTTTTTCTCCCTTCAAAATCCTGATTTGCCCCCTCCCCCCTTCCCTTGGGGAAATACTGGCTACGCCGCTGATTGAATTTGGTCTCAGAATTCATAATCAAAACTGGTGATCCAACTTACCGATAACCCATTGAAAAAAGATTGATTATATCGCGTGAAAAAAGATGAACACTTTTACAACGATCAAATTTTTGAACTTTTGGAAGTAAAAAAATTATGTTTTTGTGGACTTATCAAATTATTAGTTCTCGAACAGCTGTTCAGGCATTTAGCCATCGATATTCAATGTGAACTGGATCGCGAGCCTTCACCACTGTGTTTGTGAATTGTAATGCGGCACAAGAAAAAGACCTGCGTGTCTGAAACTGCTGGATAGACACCCGGGACCTCTTGTTGATAAGCTTACAAACATTAAAATGTAGTGGAAAGAAAAGTTCTGTACAAAACTAGCGAGAAAGATACAAGGAATTCGTTATTTTTATTCGCAAAATCTTGCAAGGCGGGGGGGGGGGCTCCGGCCAACCCATACACCCCCCTGGCCACGGACCTGGTCAAGACATAACAAAACCATGAAAGATAAAGTGACAAAACTCTGAAGATAACAGAACTCATGATGTAACAAAAAATGATGAAATGCTCGTTTGACAAAATGACAATAATAGGAGTGAATTTATGGTATAAGTTTAGGGAGGAACTTAGGAAACAATGCACAGAATTTTTTGTCCTCTCTTTGAAACGTTTCACAGACTTCCTTAATGTAATAAAAGTGAAGAGAGAAGTGTAGCATTAAAAGAAATTTCTTTCTTTTTTCTTTCTTCTTATTTTTTTCCTTTTCTTTACGTTCCTTTTTTTTAAATGGTTAGTGGGGAACTCCCCCCCCCCGTAAATCCGCCACTGCAATAAATCGTTTTGTACATCACTGATCAAAATCGATATTCTCTACCTTCAACATGGGGAGCAAAGATCGGTCTCGTTTATGAGGATTCCACCAGTTAGTTTGTTTTATTTATTGTTTCAATTTACCCTCAAATAACTCTAGATTTTTCAAAATTTAGAATATTTAATTATCGCCTGTACATATCTTATGGGAGCGATTAATTTGATCACGGAAACTGAACAGGTTCTCAAATCTGCCGCTAGGTGTCAGCCACTTCGATTCCGGGTACCAGTTGTGAAGCCAAGTGAAGTTAAATTCTGAATTTGGCTTCAGGCAAAATGTTTCATTTGACTTCGGCTTCAGGCTTGAGCTTCGGCCCGATTTTGGTTTCTTTTGGCTTTATAAATAGATTTCGGCTTCGGCTTCGCCACCCCGACTGCAGAGCAGAAAGATGATGAGCTCGTGCAATCGAATCAGTCGCGAACGACTACGCCATTAAGTGGTGTGAATCCGCGTGCCACGTCTGCCGGAACATTTAATAGATAAATATTTTGGTAGAGAATTTTACTCCGGAGCGGGAAAATGGTGAGCGGCGAGGGTAAAAGTTATATTACAATATTTTACCATCCGATAAATAATATCGTGCCAGCCGAGGGCGCAATTAAAGATGAGACAGAGGCCATGCCGACTGCCAGACATTTTCTCTCTTCTTTAACAATAGCCGATAATATTTCATTCGGCAATAAACGTAGATTAAAATGTGAAGGTTCCACTTTTAGCAATGGGTTTTCCACACGTTTAACTCGACGTCTAGAGTGTGAAACTGCTCTTGTTTATTGTTTTTTATTGTATGCGGGCCGACTCATGTGGAAAGTCTCGATATTAATGACCACAGTGTGTGATGTACGAAGTTGGGCCCGAGAATACGAACTGTTTTTCAAACAATCAGAGTATATCCCGCTATAGTTTGTTCATTTGTTGACGAAATTTGTTGATAAAGGTGTCGAGTGTTTTTGTAAGTGTGACTCCATTGTTTTTTTCGAACAGCGAACCACATCAGTCCCACTTCAAACTTTATTTTCTCGGTGTTTTATCAAGAGTAAAACAGTTTTGGGATGGTGGTTTATGTGACACTTTTCTATTCAAAATTTGTTGTGTATATTTTTGTGAGTGAGAAAATTCGCTTCTGTGAATTAACACGGTGGCGATTTATGTCCAATGAGGATTGAGATGGAGTCAAAGAGTTGGAAGAATCCCCAGATATAGAAGGGCACGGTAGTATGCTAATTAGCTCCTGTGTAATTGGCATCCCTTGCGCTTGCAGATACGAATGGCACCAGAAAAGTGCGCTAATCTGTAACTATATATGTTTGTATTAAGATTGTATTAATTTTACTAATTTGGAGTAATGTGAAGCGGAAGTCCGGAGTAGGAGATATTTAGCTTTGGCTGTGGTCTCTGATGAAGTATGTAAGCTCATCAGATTGCGGCGAACTCCAAATCAGGGGAAAAAGGTAGCTCTAGGATCTTGGCCCCGAATTTCTTATCCAATTCTTATCGCTCTTGCGAATACCATCTCATATCATCCGCCCTTCCGCCCGTACCAACACTTTATTTATCAATCCATTCGCATCTTCGAAGTCAACAACAGATCTAGCCTTGGGGTGCCGCTCCAGCTCCTGCAGTAGATCAAACTTGGGCAAGGGTTCTTGCCCTTGCTCCAATAATGCTAGCAGCTTCCAGCAACTCCAGTTCAGGTTTCTACGATATAGGCTAACTCTTTTAGAAACTGTGTTATTACAAAAAAAAGCCCCATGACTTTTATGACGCATACTTGTAAATTTTCACGTTATTTAAACATCATCATTAGCGTCAGTAGAGGGGGCACTAGATTCTCGAAAAATGCGTTATTTCATCAAAAAATTGATGTTTTTCTTCGTAAGAAGGGTTTCTCTTTCTTGGAAAATTATAATGTCATGTCACCCTGCTTGGACTTAGCCTTAAAACTGATGAAAAATGAGTAGTAAATGGGTCACTGTGACCCATTTACCACTGAAATATATGCAACAAATATGGTAAAAAATTGAAATTTGTTTCATACCTCCCACTTTTCTTCTATATGAGCAAACCAAGATGACTGATTCGAAGGTAGAGGGGATAATTAGTGTAATTTTAAGATCGTCCAGCAGAACAGAATAAATTGTAGGTGAGAGTATAGCTAAGAAAAAAAAAAAAAGAACGAATAGTTCACGAACAAATCGAGCGAAATGTGAAAAAAACTAACAAAAAATATCTTTATGAAAGCGGAGGGAAATCGATCCTTCTGACCCCCACCTCTATACTATGGAGATCGACAAACAAAAAAAAGTTTTATCCTTCAATTTTACCGATAATATTCGATGTTACTCACTAAGACACAAATTTTTTCCAGCTTTTCAAGAAAAAATCTCGTTTGTGTTCCTAGTCGGCGCTATGGAGGGCGGCGGTAGTGTTGGCGGCGGGCGGTAGTGTTAAGTAGGGGACACCCCTTAAATTCATTTTCCAAGTCGGTATTCTCGGCACAATGTTGTGTACATAATCGGCAAAATTGAGAAAGTGAGAACTTTTTTTTTCGCTTTTCAGTAAAATGTTCAGAAATTTTCGTCGGAATTTTTACATTTTGTACTCCTCGCTGCAACAGTTCTGTTTGTGCCGGTCCTATGTACTTCCTGCATACAATTCTGCCAACTGATGAAATATATCCCCTCCACCATGTTTTCGATCACATAGCAAGCTTCCTTAAATACTGATACTTAGTATTAATTTCTTTCAATTTTTCTTACAAGTATCGAAAGTGATTCTTAAGTAGGTAATGATGAACTTTACCATTTTTTCCTAAGGAGGAAGCGATGATAAGAGTCAGTTTTTTGAAAAGGAGAGAGGGCAATAACAAGCTGTCATATTACACAGAAATATAATTAGACTACGAGATGTGAAGAAATTTTTGCTCTTGAATTTCAACTGTCTAAAAAGGGAATAAATATACATCCATTATGCACGAAGGAGAGGGAGAAGAAAGATATGGGCTTATATTGTGGTTGATTTTGGCTCTGTTTTTTACATTTTTGTCTTTTTTAAACGGCAATGGAAGACTGACAGGTAGAGAGACATCATGGATGAAACAGTGGACGCATAGATGTAGAGAGCCACAGAAATCTCTGCTCCCAAACATATCACAAGTTGAATCTTAGCTTCAGGTTTCATTTTTCTCAAAGGCAATAAAAGAAGGGGAGGAGTACATTCTCTCTTCCCTGCAAAATAATAATAAAACTGAAGAAAATTACAAACGTATTCAAAAATATTCAGCAAGATAATGAATAGGAGCCTTCAGCAATTTCAGAGAAGATTTACGGGATTATTTTTTACTATTTAACTCAAATTATTCTTCATTTTTGCACTAACTCATCCCTTTTGGAAAAAAAAAAAACTTTCAACGACCTTGAACCCTTGAAGGTGATACCAGGTTTTTACTTTAATGCAATAATTTTTCTCGTACTGAAATCATGTTTTAACACACCGATGTAACTCCCAGCCCATCCTCAGCCCATCCCCAATTTTGCCATCCCCAATTTTGTCTATGCACAGCATGTGTGAGTGCGAGTAAGTGTAGGTGAATACGTGCCGAAGCGGATTTTTGCGATAGGAAAATTGGCAGGTAGGATTCGTACCATGGGGTGGAGCAAATTGTGGCGTTCCCTTCAGAAGAATTATATTCTCCAAATGTAGGTGCCATAATTAAAGTGAAGAGCTTTCTGTTCGCCTGATTACTAAAATTTGAATGTTGAAATTGTCATCTTGTCTTCTTGTCTTCCTAATTGAAAATAGATTTTTAGGGTCATATTAATTTTAAAACCCGTATTTAAATATAATTTGAAGGAGTTTTAGTACTACTGAAGTTTGTAATTAATATTTTAGTTAATAAATTTAATAATTATTTTGGAAATTAAAGAAATAAATATTAAAAAATCTTCAAGTAAAATTTATTTTTTATTATTAATAAATTAATTATAATATTAATAAAAATGATTAATCAAATTAAAAAAAATTAATTTAAATTTAATTGAAACAGATTTAATAATTACAAATTCTCTAGATGTAATTCATTCGTGAACAATTCCATCCATTAATATTAAAATATACGCTTTACCTAATCACCTTCATAATTTTATTAAAACAGGAATAATATAATTACGGTCAATGTTCAGAAATTTGTGGAATTAATTTTCAGTCAAAGTTCCAAAAATAAGACTTTTAATTTCAGTTCTTATTAATATTATTTTTTCTATTTGCTTTTTAATTTAATAAACGTAAATTTTACTAAAATTTATTTTGTATTAATTAATATAATACCTACTTCTTATCTTTCCCATTTTCTGGACCTCGAGCTGCCGTTCCAGGGAAAATGGTCAGACAGTGGGGCTGAAGATCGGGGACAAGAACTATAAATTTGTCAACTGAGGGTAAATTTCCTAAATTTGTTAACTGTTGGTACATGCTTTCGGGAAAGCTCCCCAAATATTAAACCAAAATCTGATTATAAAATTCGACCAGATTTTAATATTATATATTAAGTAATTTTTATTCATAAAAATTAATAAAATAATATACATGTGATGCAGAAAAGGAAACTCCGCTTTAAATCGGAAAAACAAAAACTTTTCAGAAGAGCAAAAATAGGTGATATTCTGCCATAAGAGATGTAAAAATAAATTTTCAAGTAGTTTTGCATGATTGAAAAAAGCTCTTCTTAAATTGGAAGATGTGAATATATGAGCTGTTTCTCTATCTAATTCACTTTAACCAACTCACTTTAGGCGATGGTCTAGATGAACAACCAGGACGAAACTATTGGGAGTTGTGGGGATTGACACCCCCCCCCCCCAATAATTTGGCAGTCGGCAAATTTTGAAACGGTTCATTCGAATTTTGTATTTTGTAAGAACTTTTGTTTGTGTATTTATTTTATTTTATTTTTTCAATTAAGAAATGGTTTAATTGAAAAATCGGCAAATTTTCAATTTTCTACAAATTTTGTCGGTGAATTTTTAGTTTTTAAGAAATATTTGTCGGTAAATCGTTAAATTCTTCTCCTCCGCCCCCTCCCCCAACTGAAAGTCATGTTTCATTCTTGTGACCAGTTCGCGGGTCAGCTAGTTATTAATAATTATAATTCAAACCTTTCGAACCCTTTAATGCAAGGGAAGTCACAAACAGGAAACCTGTGGTTTTCATGTTATGAGAAAGTCGATGGCGTAAATAAAGAAGGATATTGGAAAATAATATCCCTACCCCTCAGAGACAGTAAGAAAAGTCAGATTTTAGAGTTTCAGCTGATATTTTAGGCTTGCCACGTTAGAATTCGCGCAAAATTTCTAACATCTTTTAGACCTATTTTTATTTTATTTTTTTATTTTTTTATTTATTTGTCATGTGAATATTTGATTTGGATAAACTTTTGTAGATCCACCACTGTGTTACCTACGGCATTTTTACTTTTTTACCTGTCCCTTTTTTGTAGAAAATTTTTTATTTATGCTGTTGAGAGAAACGCGTGCCAGTAGTGAATATTTTTAGGAATATTGATTTCTGAAACATTTTCTTAGTGATCCTGATATCCTTACCTAACGCCTTGTAATGCGGCACTAGGAACACTGATTTTTTTGTTGGAAGAAGCTATGCAGGTTACCTTACCGAAAATGTATTGTAAGACAATGCTACAAATTTTGGAAATAGTTTTACATGATTATCATGTCCTCGGCGAACATGCCTCGACACGATGAGAGAAATCCCAGCTATCAACCTGAATTCTTATGGGCTGTTACTGCTGTCCTTCTGACTCACAAGGCGCAAAGTCTTTGACAAAAATCCTGAATTAACAATTTTCACTGACTTTCTCCCAAGTGTTTTTCCATACGAAGAATCTTTGTTAGAAATCTGACAAAAAATTTGTTCAAATTATCTAACATCCATACCTCTACTTGTTCGAAGAATCTAATAAGACTCACGCGAGTTGTAAAGAATAAATTACATGTTTACCCGCACTCATTCCACGCCGCACAGAAACGTCATTCGCGAGGGAAACCCCTTTTCTGAGTTTTCAGGTACTCATCCAGCCACCCCGTAATTTTAAACGAATGAATGGCATCGTTCGTGTTGGTTATGCAATAAAATATAATATGAACTCTACGTCGCCTGAAATTAATTTGTCATTTCACTTCGTACCTGCAACCGATTTCCTTCAGTGTATACGTAGAAGTGTTCGCCAATACAACAAAAGGCGGTCTGTGACATACATTTTCCTTCCTTTTTTTATTTTTATATTTGATTACGGGAAAACCCATTTCACGAGAAATATGACAAGTCACGAACTAGAACTGTTACTATAAATTTTAATCTAAATAACCTTTTACAAAAAAAAAAAAAAATAGCATTTAAAAAATGTACGTACTTAGACGTTGCATTCTCGTAGCACACAGACAGGCTCAATGTAACCTCGGACAGAGAGTAGCTTCACCCTGTAACGAGCGTAATGAAATTCAGCGAAGGATGCCCCCTGAGGTTTTAGAAATGCGTAAAACCGTCGAGTATCATTGTACTTTTTCTCCTTATAAATAATGCTTAAACAACATGTCCCTCTATTATACAATTATTCGACAGTACTTGACAGAGGAGGGTAGCGAATGAAATTAAGTACTGTTTATTGATGATGTTGACGTTACACTTTTAAGGGTTATATAACGATTTAATAAATCGCAATTCAGCTTCATTGTTGTATCGAAAAACTGTGTGTGTCCGGTTTCCGCGAATTTCGTTTATTCTTGTGGTTCAACAGATGTGGTAGGTATTGGCGGATTGTTGTAGAAATTTCCAGACGAGCAGCTGTGTCATTGTCGCGGTGACGGCGAGTGTGAGGTCCTTCATCTGACCACGAATTGAAATTAAGGTGCGAAGAGAACATTGTCCAGTCCACAAAGGTCTGAAAAGTTTTCTTTGTTTAGAACGAAAGTGATCTTCGATACTAATACTGTATGGTAGAGCACTATAAACACAAGTGCGGCAATACACCATTTTGGATCCAACTGTGCCCGTGGATGCCGAATCGACTTTGCGGAGCGCACGGTATAGTTAACTGAGCATCGACGAACGCGGTTGAAATCAAAATGGCGTATTACCGCACTCGTGTTTACGGTGCTTTATGTATGGTGGACAGAACACATGTTTCGTGATATTAGCCCCGCCATTTAAAATTTTAAATCAAAACTCATTTATGTCGCGTTGTTTTAGGATGTGCTAAGGTTGTGTTCATTTTTGCCTCTATCCATTCCTGCCCGAAAGATACAGATACCGCCATCCCCTTTCCCTCTGCCTCACTAAGAATCCTAGCCCCGTAATTTTAGGCTTTTGAGAACAGTTTCTCCATACCGAAATCTTCTAGACCTTGCTTGTCCCCATTTCCACGCTTTCGAGGTATCCTCGTCACGGAAGTCCGGGCGCGGTATTTTGGATTTTCGAAAAAAGAAATTTGTGTACGCTTAGTTTTTCTCAAAGTTGGGTTAAGATTGTGTCGCAAATTATCCAATCTCTACTGTTTGTGAGATACAAGTAATCCTTTCTTCCCCATGCACGCTAACACACTCGCTCTGTTTTGGATTTTCCAGAACCATTCGTTTTGTATTCTTAGGTTGTGCTAAGCTAAATATATTTCCTCACCACAACCCCCTTACGCATGAAATCCATTCACTTGATAAAATCTCCAATGCTATCATAAATCGTCCTTTAAAAGAATTCTGCCGAAATGTGCTACGGATCCTGCTCCAGTAGCACCACATGGCATTTTGACCCAAACATCTGAAATGAGCAGAATTCAGAATTCTTTGCCGTTTTCATTGTATCCTAGTATTTAGATCAAACCTTCTGTGGTGCTACAGGGGCAGGGGTTATGTTCAAAATAATATCTAAAATTGAATAAGCACCACAAAAAAACCGATCTGTGTATGATTGAAGTTGCTATGTGCTACTTTACCAATTTTAATGAACTGAAGTTATAGGTAGCATTTACAATTATTTTGAAAACGAAGGTTGAAAATGCCATCAGCTATAATTTCTCGAGTTATTGTAATTTTTCCCATCATTTTCGAAACTTCCCTTGTATTACTACGTGCTCGGTGATTCCGACCATGCCATTCTAACCCTTCTTTTGGATCCCGAGTTCCAGATTTTCATTTTTCACTTTTCATTCTAGTGTTCATTCCGTGATTTTCGGAATTCGATCGTGCTCCCTTCCTTATTGAGGAAAAATGTATTATTACGTATTTAATACCCACTCGTCCAATTATCAGTAGCTTGCTCACTTATTTTTGACTCCTCAGTTCGGAAATGCTTTCAGATATTATTTTTCAACTTGTTATTATCGTTTCTATCATTTTCTGAATTTTCTTACCTTTATCAAGGATAAAAATCCGTACAATTACGTACTTGGGCATTTCAACTATAACACTCTTACCTTCATTCTAAGTTTGAAAATGGTATATTGTAATTTATCCCTTCCTTTTTAGAATTGTTCTTCCCTTTCCCTTCATTAGTGGAACACTCAGTATTATTGCGTAGTCATTATCAACTCCGATTCTTGGCAATCCGTGCACTTATTCTGATTCCAAGTTCGGAAATAGTTTCAACCATTTGCGCTTAACATTTATTCAATTAGTTCCGATTTACTTCGAATTTGTTCTCACTCTCAGTTATTGAGGAAGACTTGGTATTGTCACCATTATCCTCATTTATAATTTCAAGTTCAGGAATAGATATCAAGTGCGGAATGGAGCACAGCCAAATTTTTATTGAAAATCCAAGATAACGAGGCCGAGGTTCAAGGTATCAAACAGAAGAGATGGGGTTCCAAATCAAGATGTCTACTGGTCAGTAAAACAACCAAAACAAGTAAATTACAAGAAAGTGACTGAATCGGTAAACGAGCATGTAAATAGCATCTTGTTTCGGGCAAAACAACCAAAAATTTGAAAATTCCATCGCAGTGATATATTAACCAAAAACTGCAAAAAGATAAACCTGTTGGGGGAAAAACAAAAAAACTTTATGTATTATCAAGAAAAACAATCCCTATTATCGTACAATATTTCGTACCACTAATCTAGTCTAACTTGGTCGTGATATAAGTCTTCAAAACAGAATACCTGTTTCAAAGATTTTATTAAAATAACGTTAATATTACGTACTAAGTACTAACTTACAGTGGCGGATCCAGGATTACACTTTTTTGGGGGGGGGGGGGGGCTAAATGTTGGAGAAAAAAGAGCAAACAAAATTTTAAGCATGAATGCATGATTGTTGATAAGTGATAATGTGTAGTCATTGATAACGCGATATGTATTCACGAACTGTGCTGTATGAGCGCTCCTGCATTAAAAACATCGGTGGCTAAAATAAGTGGAAAAGCGAGTGAAATTTTTTTTTTTTTTGGGGGGGGGGGCTATGGCCCCTTTAGCACCCCCCCCCCCCCTTGAATCCGCTACTGCTAACTTAGAATTTCTTGGCTATTTTCTTAACTTGAGTATTAGTATATCAGGAGGCGCGGATCCAGACGACCATTTTGGGGAGGTTAAATGGCAGGAGGAAAAGCGCGCGGAAATTTTTTTTGCTGCCCTCTTCACCGCAGATTTTTCACCTCCCCCACGGATTTTTGTTTTTATTTATTTTTTTTGGAGGGGAGGGCGATTCTCTCCCCCAAGCATGTTTGATCTTAAATACATGTGAAATTACCTCAACAAGTTCTAAACGGCTGTCGCGGAGTCTTAATCAACTTTAAAGAAGTTTGAATTTGTGTCCTGAAGAACTTTACGCAATTCTTAAAGAGTCTTGGAGATTCTCAGCAAATATTCAATAAGTTTGGAAGAGTCCGAATTAGGGGCGTCGCTGTGGGAGGCAAAGGCGGCAGCTCCCTTCCCCCTAAGGAAAAGTGTTTTTTTGGGTCAGAGTCGACAGTTGACCAGAAACAGTTGGCGTAGTTGAAAGAGTATCTAGTTTTTGGTATTGTTTTGTTTGGCGATTGAAATTGAAATACAGTCGGCAAAATTCAGCCGATTTAGTTGGCATTTCCCCAAGTTCCTTCCTTCTCTCCAAAAATTACCTTCGTGGCATCTTTGGTCTGCATGAGTCTTGCTCTCAGGAAGAAAACAACTCTTTGAGGGTTTGAGGGAATGGGAAACAAATAACCTTAAAGAGTCATACATTGTTTGGAGGTAGTCTGAACGAGTATTTTAAAAAGTCATAAGCATATCTGGAACTCTTTGAATGAGTTAGCAAACCTGGAAAAGTCTTGATCTGGTCTCTGCGATTTTTAATGAGTCTTGAAGAAGTCTGGAAGAGTTTTCCAGGACTTTGAACAAATATGGAATCGCCTTAAAGAAGCTTCCATGGGTTTCACGGGTTCTAGTGAAGTCTGAAAGGGTCGTAAGGAGTCTTAAACAAATCTTGAAGGCCCTTAAACATTATTATACGAATATTAAACAAGTCTGGAAGCGTCTTGAAGGATTTTGATCTTCGTGAAAAAGTTTAGAAGAGTCTTAGAACGTCTTCTTAAATTGGTCTCATACAGTGTTCGCGAGCCTTGAAAAGAAAACTGTCAAACTAGTTTGAATGAGTAAGCCCGCGAAAAGTCTTGAATTACTCTCAATGACTTAGTAAATATTGAAAAAATTTGGAAGAGTTGAAAATTTTTTTTTACAATTATAGAAAAATCTTAAAAAGTCTTGAAACGGTAATGAACTGTATTATGCAAGTCTAAAGGGTTCTAAAGAATTTTAATCACGTATGAAAGAACCGCGAAGATTCCTAAGAAATCTTGAATGAATTTGGCGGAATTTTCAAGTGCGTTGATATCGTGAACATCAAGTCTGGTATATTCTTAAAACATCCCCTCAAGTCTTGAACAGATTCATGCAGGAAGCCCTGAAGAGTCCTGGAGAATTGTCAACATGTTTTGAAGTGACTTGAAGAACCTTAATGAGTATTAAACAGTCTTGAAGAAGTCTTGAAGCATTATGAAGAATCGTGAACTAGTCTAGAATGGTTTTAAAATATATTATACACTTCAGTAAGTCTTAAGGGGTGGCCACTTTTCTGGAAATCCTGGAAGTCAGGGAAAAGTCAGGGTATTCTCTGAGACCTAGAAAAGTCAGGAAATTTTGAAAGAACGTCGAAAAAGTCAGGGAATTTTGAAGAAAATCTTATGATGTGAAAGTATTGTACGTACAATTTTCTGTGTCAAACTCAATTGAACATTTTTTTAAATAATTTTTTTATTACGAAAAAGTTGGGAAAGGGACTGGAAAAATCTGAAAAAATCTGGAAAAGTCAAGAAAATTCAGGGAATTGTATTCTCGGAAGAAAGTGGACTCCCTGGTCTTAATAAATTATAAAGAAGTCTGAAAAAGCCTTACAGAATTGTGATACAAGTGTCCATGAGACCACTGATTAGTTCTCTACCAAAGAAGAAAACGGAATTTTAGGGCAGCCATTTTTGTAGAATGATTTTCCTTGACTTTTCCCGGATTTCCAAACCAATTTTCCAAATTTTTCGTGATGGTCTTGGAAAATAGTAGGTATGTCCTTTCATTCTCATTATTCTTAAAAAGTTTCATTATTTTGGAATGGTCTTAAATGGATTCGGAGAAGATTAAATGAGTCCTTCGAGAATTCTGAGGCTAATGCGAGCGGTAAAAAGTTTTAAAACGTCCTGAAGAAGCTTTGGAAACTCTAAAGCGTCATAAACAAGTCTGGCACTTTCGTAAGGAATATAAAAAAAAGTCTGAAATAGCATTGAATGGTAGTGTCAAAAAACTAAAACTACTAAGCTGGACGAGTCATAAAAAATCTAAATAAGACCTGGAACTGCCTTAAACTGGTTTAGAATAGTCTTAAAGAGATGCAGAAGTTGGACAGGATCTTAAACGAGCCTTGAACTGTTTCATGTAGTCTTAACTAAATCTTGAAAAGACCTAAAGAATGCAAAATGTTTAGCAGCGCTAGACAAGATGGGCAAACGGGGAAAATATGGGGCTAAAAAACTAGGTAAAAAATGAATAGATTGAAATAAGAAATTAAAAAATAAAAAGGGAAAACAGAAATGGGAAGAATGCTTTTCGGTCTTGATAAATAAGTTCCAGCGCAAACGTAAGAATTGATCTTCAAATTCTGTGATGAGTCCTTTCATTCTAGTTAATCTTGAGAAAGTCTTATCCTGACGCGGATTTTTGGACAAGGAGATAGGGGGTATAGTAGCGACGGTGCATATTGATTAGCTGCTGCTTTTGTGTTGGTAGGGGTGTGGGGGCGGGGTGCCCCTGGAAAAATATTTTATCAATGTGGGATACGTAATTACGAATACAATTCATAATTTTCATTCCTTTTCTTCTTATTTTAAAGCGTTAAAAATATTCAACTAGCGGGGGGATGCACCCCATGCCTCCCCTTGGATCCGCCACTGTATATCGAATCAAGTATGAAATCAGAGGCAACTTGTATGCCAGAATTAATTTTTCCTTCTTTTTCTCTCTCTCCTCTCTCTTTGAATGTAGTTAGTTTTTAAGCTGTTTCGTACTTCACTATTTAACAGAAGGCAATCTCAGATTTTCTTCTACTGTTCAGAAATTTTCTGTTACACTTTAATCTTCTTGCACTTTTTTTTTTTGAATTATATTTGTAGCTCACCTCAATCCAAAAGATTTTTACCTGATAAATTATTGAAAACTAGTCTCACGGAAGTCTCCTGCCCGTACATTTGGTACATTTTGAAAAACTGGACATAAAATATAAAATACTAAAGAAGGAAAAAAACAAGCTCTTATCTCTGTTATGTCATATTATAGATTGAAAAAACAAATGTTGTTAGAATCGCTTAAAGGTCCCCAGAGGCATCTATTTTCGCTCGCATGGGTTAAAGAACTCTCACGGGTAATTTTTAGGCGTAGGGTAGTTAAATAGCAACTTTTTTCTGTTTTCAGTTTCAGTAGACACTCTGCGAATACGTTTATGAAGAATCAAAACTGAGGGAGTTACTACACACAGAGCTTTTCGTGTACAGTTATACAGTTTCTTAAGACCTAAACAGTTTTGAAAAATGATTCGCTCTGGTTGTACCGAAATAATTTGTACGAGAATACGACCACATGTAAATGTGAAAAACTCCATAGATACGAGTTTTTCAATTTGTTGGATGTAATTAAAGTCCGGCAATAGAAATTATGACATCGTGATTAGCTCGATATAAAAGAATACAGAGATTCTTTTATCGATCTTACAACATAATAAACTTGTAACAACCGAAAAGGTACAGAAAATCTACATACTGATTTTCAAATTATTAGGTAAAGACGATGACATTTTACAAAACATGTCCACGAGGAACGATTTACATATTTTACGGGGCCATATCGTACATAATAGTTAGGCCCGAACCTGCGTTACTTATAGTGCTCTCCTATTAGGTCAACTTAACATAATAAATTGTAACTAAATATCTCTTTCATTTTGTTAATTGAGACAAAAGGATACGTTAACACTATTTTATTACACGGCCGCCTGCATCGTCGGCGTCCCTGAAGTGTTGACTTTACATCACTAAGTCCGGACTTAACCACTGTCACACGGTGAATAAATTAAACTGTTAGTATCGTACACCAACGCAGTATCTTCATTTTCGTGAAACGTTAGAACAGGGATATCAAATTTTATGGTCCAGACTTCGTTTATATATAATGTAATCGGTGTGATATCATATTCTCGTCGCGGGAAAATGTTTCGTACAACTTACCAAATTGTTTTCCCAAACCAGATTCTTTTTTCGAAAAAATGCAACGGCACTTGCAGAACGCTAACTTTCGAGCTTATCTCCTTTATTCGGTCGTTTGTCGATTGTTGGTTCAAAAAAAAAAAAAAATGCGAGTGAATCGTTGAAAACGAAAGGTACGATGATAGTTTGGAAAAGTTGTCGCTATTATCTCTTGGAAATGATATCGAGTTACCAATTACCTGAGTTCGGAGAAATAATGTTGACCAGATAACAAATCTTCGAAGGTATCGGAGGAAATTAATTGGATTCGATATCGTCGATAGTTATTTTCGATTTGAACTCTCGTCTCGCGTACCGACAATTTCTAAAGTTCATGTGAACTTTGATTTTACAACCCAATCTAACGTGATTTTTGTCTTCGTCGGATGGAAATAATGAAATAAGTTTAAGTGAATGTTACGAGATTTGTCCCAAAGGTGAAAAATTCAGTGCATGGGAGTGGGAGGGGGATTTTCGGAAAATAACTGAATGATGATGAGTATAATATCAGAAAGTTTATTTGAAACATGTCTTGTATATCAATTAAAACATGAATTTCTGAAGATTTGAAACATCTAACGAAATTTAAGAGTGAAGAACTCAATTTTGAATTGTCAATCAAAATCGAGGATTAAATCATAACGAACTTTTTTGTACGATTGTTTATCACTGAAATTTTAGATGAATCATGCGTGAAGCGTTAGGGGCTTATCAATAAAAACTTGGGAAGAACATTAAGTAAAGGCTTTTTAGAGCTTATGCTTAGCAAACATCTTATTCTGATCACTGTTTCTTATTTCTTGATGTTTCTTTAAAGAAATGATAACATAAGAGAGCGTCCATTAATTAAGTGGGGTGTTCAGGGAATCTCACCCAATATCGCGCGAGGGAGAGGGGGTCTCGACAATTATCGTGTAATTTTTTCCCTGTAAAAATCAGTGTAAACTTGCAAGAGAATTGGGTAAAATTAAAGTAAAACATGTTTTTCGACTAAAATATGGCAAAATCTGAGTTCCCATTTAGGAATTTTATTGTTAAATTTTATCACTGTGATCTTAGACTACGATCGAAACAATTTTAAATACTTGTCTTCATTAGTCTTAAATAAAAATAATAATGCAGAAATTGTGTTGTTTAAATACATAACTCCAACACATTTACACTGAAATTACAAATTTTGAAAAATCTCGCGTGAAATATGGGGCCAGGGGAGGGGGTTGAGCAGAATCTCAGGACATCTCATCAGGGGGGAGGGGGGTCAGAAAATCGTCAAAAACGCTTCTCGTAATTAATGGATGCCCCCTACCCCTAATCAACGGATGAAGCAAAATTAAATCGTGTAGAAAAAGTAACTGGACGTAAAAAAATATTCATATATTGAGACATTGAAGTCATGTATTATATTTCTTATCAGCCTTGTCGCTAAATTCCTCAGTTTATGCACATTAATCTTATCAATCAGTTTAGCCATGTTAGCATCGTCAGTCATATAGGTCTTATTAGTCTACAATTGGATACACAAGGAGGCAATCAGTCATCTTTGTCACAGAGGAAAACTGAACTCAAAAACGCGTCAAATATGAGAAAATCTTATCGAATCTTAAATAAATGTGCCAAAAGGCTCTAAAATGTCCCAAAGAATCCTGAAAAAGTATAAACGAATTTCGCCTTGAAAAGTCTTAAAAAGTCTTAAGGGGTCTCCAAGAGTTGTGATTCGGTCTTTAAGAGATCTAATCGAGTCTAGAAGAAGTCTAAAGAGTATTGAACAAGTCTGGAATACTCTGCAGGGTCTTAAGCGGGTTCTGAGTATCTTTGAATGCTTTGGGAAAGTTTGAAAGAATTCTAAAAAGTGTCCACCAATTTTGAACAAGTATGAATAAAGAATCTTTATGAGCCTTACGGATGCCTAATAAAGTCTGAAAAAGTTAGAAACATCTTGAGCGAGTCCTCAACAATCAACGAGTCCTAACAAGAGTATTACAGTTTATTACATAGGTCAATGAGTACCGAATTAATTAGCATAGAAAAGTTTCATTTAGTTTTGTATACAAATCAGAAAGAGCTTCTTAAAAGTTCTGAAAAGTCTTGATCATGTGTTTAAGAGCCATAATCAAGTCTGGAATTGTTATAATGAGCTGTTAATCTGCTTTGAGTCCTAAACAAGCTTAAAAAAGTTTTTTTACGCTGCTGCACATGACGCCATTCTAAATGTCTAAAACAGTGGTTCCCAACCTTTTGTGGCCCATTGCCCCTCTCTGGAGGTGGACTAATACCTATCGTCCCTTTTTCATTTTCATTGTATGCCTAATTTTGATTTTAGTAAAGTGTAAACCTTTGAAGTAAATAATAAAGCAGTTTTATCCGGTCACTCTAAAATAAAATAGAAAAAAAAATTAAAATGGAAATTTTTACAGATTTTTTTAAAGAACAAAGAAGTGAGATAATTAGCTAAGATCATTGACGTACATTCAAAAAACAGAAGTACATGTTTTCATTTTTAAATTGGAATCTGGAAAAATGAAGAAAGTTGACAGTCAGAATATGAAAAAAATAAATGAAAGTTTGAAAACTTTGTTATTGTTTTATTTTACTTTTTAAATGGCTGCCTTGTGCTTGGTGAATTTCAGTTAAAGCTTGAATATTCAGCTTTATGTTCGTCAAGCTCAGGCGCAAGTCCCCTTTGAGGCAAATGTCCAACTTATTTCTTTGTTTTGTGAGGAGCTGGACAACAGAACTAAATCCTTTTTCAACTAAATATGTTGACGGGAACGAGATGAGAAGTGGTTCAGTTTTCCCCACAGTTGTGGATAAGTGTCCATAAGCTTCACCCAGGCTAACTCGTAACCGCTCTGCTTGAAAATTATTTTCGCTTCACAGTCATACTTCAGATCTAGAAACTCCGTCTGCAAAGAGTTATCTTCAAATCTTGATTCCATGTCAGTTTTTAACTGGTCAAGATTTTAATTTTTCGCCGTTTGAATACTCATCGCCTCCCAATCGCCCACTTGGAGGCGATCACTGGAACCACTGGTCTAAAATTTGGTTAAAATCTATAGTACGATTCTTTGCTCTATGAAATTCCGTTCCGCCTTTAATTTTACTGGAATTTGAATTCTCTACTCCATTCAAGTCCACAAATCCCAGTTCTGTATGTGGATCGGGGGGGGGGTGGAACATTATAATTTCAACGTTTTGCGTAGCCAAGAAAAGCACGTGCCGAAGATTTAAATGTTGTTGTGGCAACACTGGCGGATATTAATTGAGATTTTTTTAGTGTTTTTCTTTCTAAAAGCTGGACCACCTTCTGGGATCTGAGAAAATGTTTTAAATAAGGATCAATCTAAGTTTATCTCTGTGCTATGCTAATGATTATATCCGAGTAGGTGAGGTTGATGACCACAGTCATGGTTCTAAAACCCACTCAAGTCAAATATAACTTTCCAAACTGTTTTCCTCGGATTTGGCACTTCAGTTTGAACTAAATGGAAGATATCATTCCACATTGGAGGGCCTCTATATGAAAAATACATTTATTGAGTATTTTGCTCGTGTTTTGCATTTATAATCCGAGTACATTCGGTGAAATTTACAATTAATTTCAGATTAAAAACTGAAAATGGCAATATAAAAAAAAATATATTTTTTCTTCATAGTTTAGATTATAGTTTTCCAGCTCGATTTTGGATTTATTCGGTCTAATTGGAGACTGGTTGGTTTGATATTTTCCTCATTACTTATAGTCTATTTACAACATATTCAGTGAAAATTATTTTTATTGAGATTTTAAATTTATTTTGCCTTGAACGACGAACACTTGGTGATTAATTGTTTTGAATATTTTTTCATGAGCTGTAATGCATTTAGAACACATTGAGTGAAAATGATAACGTTCCCCACTAGATTTAAAATTTACCCGTGGCCTCTAAGTAGAATAAAAATTGCCGCCCCCTCAGGTTTTCGTTCACCTCCCCCTCAGATTTTGTTCTCCTTTGTTTTTTCAGTAAATACATAGATTAAAGAAAAGTCTCGAAAATTTATTGCCCCCCCCCCAAATTGACCGCCCTAGGCACGTGCCTATCTTGCCTATACGTACGTCCCTATGACTTGACCTAAATATTTCTTGTTTCAAACAAATCTCATAACTGAACATCTTACAGTGGCTGTCTCACTACTATTGCAATTTTGGAAAATTTTTTGGATGCCTCATGTGTCCTGTGGTAGAACTCCTGCACAAGTAGCAAATAAGCTGAGCATCACGATTGAAATCGACCAATTACTCATTTAAATGAGTTCGAGTAGAGGGCATTGAGCACGTATGCGTGACTGTAATAGAGTTTGTGAGGTCGCTAGTATTGAAGCTAAGGCACAACGCCACCAGCTCACCCGTTTCCAGGAAGTGCAAAATCTGCTTCCATATGTCAGATCAACCGTTTGGACCCCAGATTAAAATACTCCTCAAGATCGACCAGCAACGATAAATTCTTTTTTCTCCACATGTGGTCGACTGACTGCAAATGGCTGCACAGTCGACCGCGGTTACCAACTTTTCTACACTGTTTATGGGGTGATGTACCTATTCGCACGTGTTTGAAACTTTCAAATTATCTTTCTTTCCGACACTATTTCTGTTTTAATTCGTATAATTACTGGACTGTTTCTGATATTAAAGCTAATGACACTTTGATTGCTGAGGCCAAGTTTTTCCCTTCTGAACCACTCCGGCTTACTCGACGATCATGTTATTGTGTCTGTATAGTGAGGCAAAAGTCGCACTGCCATAAATCATGAGGCTCGAGCACGCACAGCCGCATCCATAAATTACGCGTGCTTATACATGTATGTTCGTGATAATATTTTAGGCATTTCAAAAGCTCATAAAGGATGCTTCAGTAGGCGACTATTTAAACGACATATTCAAACCATTTGGTTGTAGGAACGTATCGGGCTTTATTGGAATGGTGAACTGCTACCTACAAGCCATAAAACGATTTCAGCTGATGTTTATACTATTTATTGTACGATTATACTCATCATTGGATACGAATGGCTTTTAACGCCATACAGTATTTATCTATGGTGTATTTTTCGGGATAACTTAAGCGTTCCCACTTTCTTTTTAACTTATTTTAATGTAACGGTGCGATATCGAGTGAACAGTTTCTAGAGAAGACGACTTGGACTTCTCCATGGTGTAGCCCACGATCTTTTCTTCTTCCCCGCTCGTTTCATGAAGTGAGATGCTAATTTAAAAAAAATTAAGTCTTCTCCCCCTCTTCCCTTCCCTAAATACCTGATTTAAATACTAATTCGTTCCTAAATTGATATAATCGCAGTATAAATTGTATTTGATATGGCGTTAGCCACTCTCGCCCCTCCCCTACAAGTGTCTGAAAGTTTTATACGACTCTAAACGGAGTTTTGCACAGTGTTCAAATCAATTTTGACAGAGTGCTAGGTTCATACTGTCGTGAACGGAGCTGGAAGTGTTCTGGAGAGTTTTTTAAATAAATGAGTTCACTAGAGTCCTACAGCGTTCTAATTAAATTTGAAGGAGCCTTACTGAGTAGGTACTAATCAAATCTGAAAAAGTCTTGCACGGTCTTATTTTGTCAAATTCTCGTACAGGTTTAGAAGAAACTAAATGTGTCTCGAAGACTACACAAAGATGTCAGAACCTTAAAAAATCTGAAAAATTCTTGAATAAGTCTGGAAATGGTTGAGAAAACCTTGCACGGTCTAATTTTGTCAAATTCTCGTACAGGTTTGGAAGAAACTGTATGTGTTTCGAATAGTGATGCCCGATTAATCAATTAAAAAATCGATTTTGACACAACCTGCAAAACAGTCATTATTGGTAGGGGGGATTGCAGTTTTTAGACAATGCTCGAACCTGGAGTACCAGAGCGCGGTGCGCTACTAGCGCTAAGGTGACTGGAGTGAGAATTAAAAATAGGTTTCGCGGATAATCGTTCGAGTCCGCCATATAATATATTTCAGGACATGTTTAAGTTGTAAAGTACCCATAAGTTGACTTATTTCGTATTTTATTTTATATTTTCAATTTTTTGATTACATCAATCTACAAAAGATCGACTTGATTTTCTAGTCATAATGGAAAGGTCAGATGATCGATTTTCAATGACAATCGGTTTTTGGGCATCACTAGTCTCGAAGACCACACAAAGCTGTCACAACCTTAGAAAATTATAAGCTATTGAGAGAGTCTTAAACAAGCAAAAATGACTCAATAAGACCAATAGAAAATCATGTGCTTACTAACCCGAACCAAAAATGGCTTTGCAGATGTATGTTCTGAAAACCGTGTTCCTCTCACGCCTCTCCGTGATTCTCAAAACCTACTAAGAGAAAGATTTTTAAGGTGCTGCTAAAAATTGAAAGATTTTATTATAAATATTCATTTTACGAGATGTGCAGCCACGAGTACAAACAGGTGGTGTTTGGGGCTTAGCCTCCCTCTGAATACTTGTGAGCCCTTCCTCCCATGAGTTTTCCCCCACTCCTATTCGGCTGCTTGCGCTTATGAGTGTAGCAAATGGATACTTCTTCTAAACCCTTGGTGTCTTAAGGTGAACTAAATGAAACCATGATATATGAAACTCGCTGCCACTGATAGTTTTTTAAATTTCAGTAAAATTTGAGTCACCTTTTCCACCGATATTAGTAAGTAATGTATTGTTTGTTACAGGTCTGTCATCGTCCGAGTTATTCTACGTCAGAAATGGAGTCGTAAACACTTACGCGATGAACTTCGACGTTCCGGTCCAGGCTAACAATTCTCAACTGGAATTTTCATGGCAGGCGACAATAAGGCACCCGGTAAGTAAATCCCTCAATTCGTCTGATTTCACATTTCGTTTTGTCGAAAAATTTGAATCATCGTCCACCCCCCCAGGAGGTCAATGCTTCTTAGCCTCGTTCCAATTGGCTCGGATTTATTTTGGGAGCCAAGGAAGCGCCGTATCGATATTAGGACGTACATATTCGAAAAACTTATCGAGCAGATCTGAAAGGCAATTTCTCTTAATGCGATACTGAATTGCTTCTGTTCGATGAGTATCGCATCAGAGATGATTCACATTTGAAGTTAAGAAACGTTACAATTACCAAGTCCGATGGTGAAATATATGATTCGTTTTGGCAATGTGAAGATATTCGTTGATGTAAGCTATGCGATGTGTTCGTGTCAAAGCTCAGAGGTTTCCGAAAAATAATTGCGTGCTCGAGTTATTAACCTTGTTTGAAGTTTCAGTGTCGGAAGCCGTAATTCAAGTAAATGAACCGACTTATATTGCCATCTAGACACTTAATTTACATCAATATGTGTGTAATGTAGGGAGCAGTAAAGGCCACCCATATAAGCTCCTCGGTGATTGTTTCACTTTAAATAGTTGAGGACGCCAGGCCCATAGGTAGGGAAAATTTGTAAGGCCGAAAAAAGCTCAAGGCTTGGCGAAATTTATAGCTTCCCTTTTTCGAGAGAAGGATCGTTTCGTTACGGACTTATGGAAAACAAAAATCAGGGTTGGCATTTTACATGTAAAATGATTTATTTTACATTTTACGTAAGTAAAATACGGGAAAAACGAAATTTGATAGATGATAATGATTATGATAAGAAATGAAAATAAAAAATTGAAAAGGAATTATGAAATAAATTATTGAGATGAAATTAATTAAATTTTGACGGTAAAATAAAACAAATAGAGTAGTTTAAGTAAAAATTGCTGATACCACAAAGTCCGATGAGTTATAACTTGATTTTTTTTTTTATAGAATTTAAAAGATTTATTAATTATTATTTTTTGTTGTTTTTATTCTTTGAAAATTTTCAGTTTTAAGTTTAAATTTTAAGGAGTTTGGCGAAAAATGTTAAAATTTGTTTTGGCCTGAATTGCTCAATTAAAAAAAAAGTTGTTTTATACTTGTCTTTTGTTATTCACTTTCTATGAAACACTCTATTTTCTTATGAGTTACCTATAGCGAATTTGAGGAGTATAAATTACAAAATTGAATGATAAAGGAGACGACCAATTTTGACTATAGTTCCAGTTTTGTGCATGCAAGTTTTAAAAATTTTAATTAAAAAATGGAATTCCAATATTTTTCAACTCATTTTGATTCAATTTACATGTAAAATGTAAAATAAAAAGTCATTTTATATCGACTATTTTACATGTAAAATGAGCGTGTAAAATGTATTTTATCTACCAACCCTGACAAAAATGTCGTCCGTCTTCCTCCTTCTTTCTTGGAAGCCAGACGAAGGAGGCAGAAAGCTCAAATCTGGGAGCCAAGAACCGTGTTTTCTTTCTTGCATTTGACGTCAAATTCGCAGAAAAGAAATTGAGATACAATGTCGAAAACCCTGCATTTTGTAACAAACTTGACAAGTCCTTCAATTCCACGTTAAATAACTACAGTTCGGTTGCTAGTTGCGCAAAATGGTAGGTACTCTGCAGTTTTATATGCAGAATAGCCACTTGGCACATCTGTACTCCCGAAACAATTTTGACTCGGATTCGACGGATAAAATCGCCGTCATTTCGATGTCATTTTGCACACATATCGATGTCGAATTTATCCGTTTTTCGATGCAAAATCGATGTTGATTCACGAGTTTACCGTAGTCAACGTCAAACGCAGTGAATGGCGCCAAAAATCGTGATTTTGAGCCGGAATTCACGAGAAAATTAAAAAATTTCAATTTACTCAGATTTACTCTCGAGTAAGACTTCGAAGAATAAAATTGTAAAAATCGACGGATAGTCATGGGGGTCATAGTTTAGCTTTTTTGGTCAAAACTGGCCATTTGAATAAAAAATACTTGTTGTCTGGGGTCAGTACAGTAGGTACGCATGTAAAAATTTATTAGTTTATATTCGCCAATATTCCCACAGAAACGATTCAAATGTTGGAAAACGTGGGTTCTCTAACTGTGCAAAGCTTTGGAATTTCGATATGCCTCCACCAGATTCTCATTCGAAGTCTGGCTTTGCGGCATTAAATAGAGAAAAAATGTAGAATCCAGAAAAATTGTGAAAATTCAGGAAATCATATTTTAAAAGGGAACAATTCAGGAAAATTCCGGGAAAATATTGTCTAACACTGAAAAAGTGAGCTAAAAATCTTCAAAAAAATTTACAAATTCTCCAATATTGTTGAAAATTACAAAAATTGTAGGGTAAAGTGTGTACATTATGCATCTCCTTTTTTCGGCTTTGCTTGTATTGGAACGGCACCGACTTAAGTATCGAGAAATGTGTTCTTTATGTTGTTGTCTTAACTGTTTAGAATCCCTTAATAATTAGGTAGTATGGAATGTAGAAACTGTAAACATTTTGAAAATTCGAGAAATCATATCTAAAACGTGGGTAATCTGCGAAAAAACTTTCAAAAACATGTAGTCTAAAATTGAATAATCCAACTTAAAAAATATAATACTCAATTTCCAGAGGGTAAATAATATTTAGTCTGATTTTTCAATTTCGTGTTTTGCAAATTCTTCTTTAAAAATACGGCAAACTAGTTTTTCATAATTTTCCTGAAATCTCATGATTTGTTTTCAAGTGCCGCCCAGACCTTATCCCTAAGTTAATAAGTAGGACCTGAGGGAATCCTAAACTGATGGACGACAAAATAGAGAACACATTTCTTGGTATTTATGCCGGAGTCATTGCAATACAAGTGAAGATTTCTAGATCCGTGGTATGGGGGAAGGGGAAGGGGAAGGAAAATTGAAAATAATGTGAAATACTATTATACCGATCACGTGCACGGTTTTTGAGGTCGCTGAATTCATTTTTGATGTCAGTTTACTCTCTTACTTGAGAACTGCGTAGTACCAGAGAAGGGGGGTCGAAAACAAGAAATATAAAAAAATACAATATAGATGTCAAATATAGGGTTCCGAAGTCGCGAAATTCAGTTTTTTCATTATTTTGACTTCATTCTTGATAACTGTTACATCTAGTATAGGAAGTATAAGGAGAAGCCAAAATTAAAAAGAATAAAAAAATACAACATACGGATCTCTTTTAGGGTTTCTGGTGTCATTGAGTTCATTTTTGATGGCAGTTCTATTCAGACTTGGAAACTTCAGGCAGAAGGGTAGGAGCAACGATCGAAAATTTTCTGATGGAGTATTATTCAAGAAATTATGTGGGTGCAATGTATATTTCGTTTTTTTCCCCCTTGGGTTGAGTCTCTACCCCCCCCCCCTTCAGTGGGACAGTTATAAATACCGAGTCAAAATGTTTATAAAACCGATTTCCGCGATCTTCAATGTCATCATATTGTATTGCTGACATTTTCGATCATCACTCCCACCCCTACCCTTGAAACTTGTCTGAGCAAAACTGACATCAGACATAAATTTCGTGATATCGGAAACCCTAAGGCCCGTTACTACAGCTACGCTACTTTTTCAAAATTTATGTAGTGAATAATACCTATTCACACTACAGCTACGCCGTATTGCTACACCGAAAAATGCATCTTGAAACTTATGAAACTTTGGATACGTCCAGCGACGTCTCTAACTTTTGTGATAATGAGATACATTTTTACAAAATTTATCTCGCAGCTGAGCGATATTTTCAAACAGTTTGTATCTTCTTTCGACATTAGTTTAGAATCTTACAACATTTTGGAATACGAGTAATTTGAAAATTCTTAATATCGACATGAACACATTTTTCAACATTTTTCAGTTTCTTCTAATCATAATTTTTTCCCCAAAAATTTTGGTCACGAATCGGGATAATTTTTTCAAGACAACCAATTTTACATAAATAAGACTCAATTTACGTATGCGAGTGTTAAGACTCCTAGTATGAAATTCGGTTTAATATTGTCGGCCTCCGTCAAATTTTTAAAATTTAGTTCCTGTCGTCACTCTTCTATTAAGTTTCCATGGTAACAGCAAGTTTTGAGGGAATAACATGAATTCAATGTCCGGAGTCTTCAAGTAACACATTTTTCATAAAAATCAACAAGATTATTTTCAAAATTGTGAGTTAAAAAATTATGACTTGCTTGTGACAAAAATTAAATAAATAGAAAGATGACGTGAAGCTGAAAAATTGAATTAAATTCGAGAAAAACGAACTAGAGCATAAAAATTGTGGTTCGATTCATAGAAAATGGCAATCACTATCATCAAAAACTTACGACAACCATTTTGAAAACATGAAAGCTCGAGTAAAATAAATTATTAAATTAAATTTTATATTATAGGAGTTTTCAACCAATTCAAATACGAAGAATCAGGTTGATTCGTGGCAAATAGTAATCATATCTTTCTTATAAAAAATGTTCAGAAAATATGAAAAAATTATTTAAAAAATTCTAAATTTTGAAAAATGTAACAAAATTTAAAAATTGAAGTTATTAAAATATCTAGGATCTTTAGACGATTCATGGAAAATTTTAATAACCTAGAGAGACTAATTCAAAGAGGTGTCATAAAAATTTAAAAATCTCGAAACTCGAAAAATTCTTATTTAACAAGAATAATAAAACTTATCAGTCACTTTCAGGAAATGAATTCAATTTAAAAATTTTGAAAAACTCAACCAAATTTTAAGTTGAACTTAATTTGATACTGGGAGTCCTTAACTAACTCGAATACAAAATACCAGCTGGATTCATTGAGTAATTATACCGATACACGAAAAATGACTAAAAAGTTAGGAAATATAAAAATAAAAAATAAAATCTCAAATTTGTAAATGTGAAAATTGGGCAAAACTGATAGTCGAAGATTCTGGAACTGAATCGAGAATCTAAATACAAGTCCGAATTTTCAGATTCTGAATCATTTTAACCTAAATTCGGCTCTGTGATTCTGAATCTACTTTTTGGATTCTGAATCCAAATTAGAAATTCTTTTCGCAGAATCCATCAATATTTCAAAATTCTCAGCTCCTTATTAATTTTTTAAAATAGATTCTTTAGTTGCTTCTTGAATCCTAGAATCCTTTTTCCTGATTTCAAAATAAGAATCCAGATCCTAAAATTCGGATTTTATAATACCTACACTATTAAAACAAAATTCGAATCCGCGGATTTGTATTCGCCTGAGGTTCTAGATCCTCTTTGTTGGATTTGAATTTTCGGTTTCGAAATCATTCTAATACCGGGTTCGGCTTTTTGGATTTTAAATCTCTCGTTCCGAATTCCGTTTATTGAAATCGTATTTTATTTATCTTTAATTTTTTTTGGATTTCCTACTGCTTTGGTTGAACATAACTCTACAGCATGCGCATTCAAAATTGGGCAAGATGTATAAAAACTTGTAAGTCATTTTTGAAAATTGATTTAAAAAAAAAAAAAGTGAAATTATATCTAAAAGTTAAAATGAAAAAATAGAAAACGGAACTCCACTTGACATTAAGAGTCGTCAACCAGTTCGAATATTAATGTTCAGCCTGTATCATGGAACTATCACTTTGGGAAAATCACCGTAGTGCAATTATTAGAATTTTAAAAATATAAAAAGTTTTATGAAACTGAAAACTGAAATTCATTAGATTTTGTGAGCCTCCAGTGAACTCTAGTACGAAGATTTGGCTGAATTCATAAAGAATTGTAGTCACTGTAAGGGAATTACCAAAAAGCCATTACAGAAAAACTAAAAAAATGTCACCATTCAAAAAGTTGAACAATATTGAAAACTGAACTTATTTTGATGCAAGAACTACCAGCTCAAAAACCAAAACTGTCCCCTGATTCATGAAAAATTGTGGTCTATGAAGTACTCGCTCGTTCTTTTGCATGATTTCTTCTATAAGAAAATATACTTTTCATGAATGACAAAGATAATGTTCTCATCAGTAGCTAAAAAAACATACGAGTAGCATAGCTTAGACATGTAGCGTATAGCTCTGTATTTGAGAACACGTCTTGATGTAGCGTAATTTCGGGTAGCTGCTGAAACGTATCGGGGCTACGGGTAACGCTTGTGTGTAACGCGCCTAAAAGTGGTATATATTTTATATTTTTCATTTTTTCAATTTTAGCTCCTCCCCTGTCCCCATTCCCCTCCAGATAATCAAAATAATATAGGAATAAATTTGGTGACATTGAAGATCCTACGTATACTCGATATCTGTATTGACATTTTTTATTTTGGTCCCCGCCTTTGGTGAAGAACAAACTGATATCAAAGTTGAATTTAGGGTCGATATTCCGATGAAGTTTTCGTACACTTTATCAGCTCGGAAATTCCCCCGCCCCCAATTATAACCGGTCTAAACTACTGAAACACAAAAACACTCGATTTCAGATGTGTCGTATCCGAAAGGTGGGGGCGAGGGCCAACCAAAAATTCCCAGGGAGGGAAAGCTACGGAGGTAGGGAATGAAGTGCGTGTAAAATCTGAACTCTTTCTATTCTCAAAATTTCATAGTAGGGGAAAAAACTTGAAAAACATAGTTTTTCCTCATGAGACTTGCGTTCAACTCTGCTGTTCGAAAGGGTAATCTTAACCCCCCCCCCCTCCAATTTGTAGTGTTTCTGGAGTAAATAAGAAAATAAGGAACTAATGACCATTTATGCAGAATCCGGTGTGGAACAATTCTTGTTTGGATTATTTTTATATTCCTTCTAATATTTTAGATTTATGAAAAAATTTTTCGAGGTTTCAAATCCTTCTAAAAATACTATGGGTGAGTACTTTCAGCACGTTAGTTAGGAAACCACCCTAACAATTTTCAACGAACTTTCGCTTGTTGCCCCTTTTTTCCCCGTCAAAACCTCGATATTGGATCAGATTTTTTAAAACGTATTTGCGGCGTTGAAGTTCACCTATGTATTATTTTTCTCTGGGTATTTCGACAGGTCTGGTGTACCGTTTGTAAAATACTCGATACTAATAACCAGAAGAAAAAATACGTTCATTGCAAGAGGACGACCCGGCGTGAGTTTTTATTTTTCAAATTGTAACGCGCGAAAGGATTAATAATTACGAAACGACCCCAAACTTTAGGGGAGTTAGAATGTCCGGTAAGTGGACTTGTGACAACTAAATCCGCCGGTCTTTTAGCTTACGGTTGCCAAATGTGGACTTTACAAAAGCACATAAGCTGTCACAATACTGATATATAGCTTACGAACATGTAACGGTTATGTGCAGTAATGGATACACGGTCGCGGTACCGGTACACTAATCGTTTTTATACGTCCTTTCTAAAGCGTGATTATGGACGACACTGTTAGAAAGAACAATATCAAATAAATAATTATATCACCGGAACACCTATTACATGTGCAGAAGAGGCATTATATAACTAATTAGCAAAATGGAAACGAACATTCACCGTGTCGGTTATTACATTTTATGTTTTCCCAATTCGAGGCTACATGAAAAAAAATTTCAATTATCATGACTGTGTTTTTTTTCACCTGAATTCTGTCCGACGTGTTTGTTGAAAATATTTACTTTGTCCAAAAACAAGCAAATGCGACTTTTCGGAATGGGCAGGGTAACTTGATGCTTGCAAGGTATAAAATTTCGATCAGTGAGCCACAGAAAAAAGTAGTCAGATGAATGATGATTATGCTGCGTTTAGCAATAATTTTATTCAGCATCCTCAGAGCCATAGCCATATATTGTTGAGAGCTAGCAGTGCCTGCTTTGGCAAAAATCTTACCAGCCCTAGCCGTTTTTGCCTCCTGGTCTTAAAAAATACGTTATACCAGTTAGAAAGGCACTTAAGAATTATAATACAGTGCAAAATATTATCCCCTACCTTCCCCCCATTATCGTAAATAAGGCGGGGCGCGGCAGTAACATTGCACTAACACACACATTTATTCCATTCTTCTATTCAAATGTGAGTGTGCGTAGGAAAAGGAACACTTTGGTCGTTCAGACGAACCTCACGAAAAGTACCTAGAAAGAAGGTAGACACACTGGGGAGGAAAGTGAGCCTTCACTGAGCTCTCTACCTACAATAAAATCCGTTTTACTTCCGAGAAATGCATAAATCCCGAGTACGAATTCGACCCTTTCGCTATTTTTCGCTCTCCTCGAAAATAACATTATCAATCAAGTGGTCCCTTTTCCTACGCACACTCACAAATGTTGGTTCAGGCTACAATCAACTGGACCTGCAACAACCAGAGGAACAAGCAGGATTCAGAAGAGGATACTCAACTGTCGACCGTATTCATACCCTAAATCAAGTAATCGAAAAAGCTGGGGAATATAATTTAAAGGTGCACCTGGTATTTATTGATTTTCGTAAGGCCTTTGACTCGATAAAACATGATCGTTTACTACTAGCACTGATAGAACAGGGCATCGATACCAAAACAATTAAGATAATAAAAAACACATACGAGAATGCGACAGCTCATTTAAAACTAGACAGACCTGGAGAATCGTTTAAAATTGGGAAAGGAGTAGCTCAAGGTGATCCTCTATCGGCCAATCTATTCAATGCAATATTAGAAGGGGCATTTAGAAAATTAAATTGGGAGGACCAAGGACTAAATATAGGTGGCAAGAGGCTAAATAATCTGAGATTTGCAGATGATATTGTACTGGTGGGAACTAAAAGGGAAGAAATAATAAAAATGGTGAAAGAACTCACACGGGAATGTGAAGAGGTGGGGCTGAAACTAAACACTAGCAAAACAAAATATATGAACAACAGAACCAAAGAAAATCTCAAAATGGAAGGGATGGAGATAGAAAGGGTCAATGAATACACATACCTGGGAAGAATGATGTCGTTCAAACAAGGACAAAAGAAAGAGCTACAAGAAAGAAGAAAAAAAGCGTGGAGGGGGTACTGGGCTCTGGGAAAAATCTTCAAGGGTGAAATGAAAGTGGCATCCAAAATCAGAATTCTGGAATCTTGCGTATATCCAATCTTAACGTACGGGGCACAAACTTGGGCACTAACGAGGGAGCAAGCTAATAGCATACAAACGACCCAGCGAAAAATGGAAAGAAGCATACTGGGAATAAGAACAAAAGATAAAATTAGGAACAATGTGATTAGGAAAGAAACAGGAACCAAGGATATACTCGTGACAATCAGGTTGCAAAAAATTAGGTATGCAGAGCATATAGCAAGAATGGAGAATGATTCATGGACAAAAAGGGTAACTAATTGGACACCGTACAGTAATAAAAGGAGAAGAGGCAGGCCAGCAAAAAGATGGAGAGACGACATTGAGGAAAGGCTAGGAGTGTTATGGAAGAGGAGAGCGCAAAACAGCAGAATTTGGGAACGAATAGGGGAGACCTATGCTCGGGAATGGGCGTCCGGTACATAAATAGGCTATAAATGCAAATGTAAAAATGATAAATGTGAAATGCCGGAATAAAGGTACTATTATTTATTATTATATATGCTGATAAAAAAATAATTTCTTATTGACCGCTAAGCAGAGGTGGGTAAGTTCACTTGTGAACGTCGTTCAATTCGTGAACTCGTTCACATTCTTGACGAACGTGAACGTGAACGAGAACGATATTTTTAAGAGTGAACGTGAATGTGAACGAAATTTCTGACGAACGTGAACGTGTGAACGAAAGTGAATGAGATTTCTTTCCTTTCTGAAGAAATGAGGGCGAGATGCAAGAGGCTACTCGGCTACTGATGTCAGGGGCGAAACTATAGGGGTGTGGGGGGTTGAAACACCTCCAGTAATTTGGCAGTCGGCAAATTTTGAAACAGTTCATTTGAATTTTTCATTTTTAATGAATGTTTATTTTTTTATTAAATTAAAAAATATTTCGATTAAAAAATCGGCAAATTTTTAATTTTTAAAAGAATTTGTCGGCGAATTTTTAGTTTTCTAAAAATACTTGTTGGCAAATTTTTCTTCTTTACCTCCCCAAACTGAAAGTCAAATTTCGTTTCTGAAAATGGAGTATCCGGGACTCCTGTCAGAAACTAATCAGTCAAAAACTGAAGGTTTTAAGCTGAGTATCGAACATTATCTGAAAGTTTGAAACAAAGCTGAGATGTGGAAGACATTTCGAAAATCTGAAAGTCGGTAGCAAACGTTGAATTTCGAATTTCAATGACTATTCTGTTCTTACTAGATTCTCTATTTGACCTAGAGCTTAAAATTTACGAAAGTTCAACATTTTATTAAAATCTAAAAGCAGGCACGTAGCGAGCTATCTGCGGTAGGTGGTGCTGACTGTTTACCAGAGGGGGGGGGGCGACGATACGCTTAGTATATAATGTGAAAAGTTCTACTAGGCAGTGGCGTAGCCAGGGGGGTAAAGGGGGAAAATGCCCCCAAGGTAACTGGAATTGAATGTAAAGTATGCAGAAATAAGCAATTTTTCGCTTTAAAACACGTTTTTTTGAAAAATTTTTGCTCGAGTAGTAATTTTACCTTCATTTTCATACAATAGTCCTTTGATATCGGCGATTTTTAAAAAATACTTCAGTTTTCGAATTTGTCGCCCTTGAAAATCTTACTTCCCCCCTCCGAAAATCTTGGCGACGCCACTGATTAAATTTGGTCTCAAAATTCATAAACAAAACTGGTGATTCAACTTACCGACAACCCATTGAAAAAAATTGAATAGATGGCGTTAAAAGAAATTAACACTTAGACCGATCAAATTTTCGAAATTTTGGTAGTAAACAAACTCTGTTTCTGTGGACTTATTCAGTTATCAGTTCTCAAACAGCTATTCAGGCATTTAGCCATCGATATTCAATGTGAACTGGATCGCGAGCCTACCACTAGATTTGTGAATATTGTAATGTGACACAAGAAAAAGGCCTGTGTGTCTGAAACTGCTGGATGGACACTCGGGGCTCGGGTCCTTTTCTTGGGACACGACACATATAAAGAACTTATAAACATTAAAATGTAGTGGAACGAAAAGTTTTGAACAAAACTAGCGAGAAAAATGAAAGGAATTCGTTATTTCTATTCATGAAATTTTGCCAGGGGAGGCTCCGGCAAGCGTTAGGGGGTGCTCAGTACCCGCTAGCACCACTCTGGTTAGGAGCCTGGCGTGATGATGATTTTTTTAAATGGCGGTATCTCTGCCTGGGGGGGGGGCTCAAGATACCTTTAGAGGGGGCTCAGCCTCAGCTTGCTCCTCCATGGCTACGGGTCTGTCTAAAAGTTGAAAGCAAAAGACTTATTTTCCAGTGTCACAAGCTGAATCCGACAGCAAATGTTCTATTATTTAATTTACGTGCTTTAATCCTGGCGGATATAGGAGGGAAATTTAGTCTGGAACAAAAGTCAAAACTCCGTGTGTTTTCCCCATAAAAACGAAAGGGAGCTCGTATCAGAGGAAATTCAGAAAAAAAAGATCACCAAGCGTAAATAACAACCACCTTAATGTGTAAAGGAAATTGTGTGTTCCTCTCAAGTATTCCTAATATCCTTCCAGCTTACCCTCCCAGACTAGGATATGTTCATGCGCGCAATATTTGCAGGGACGAAACTATGGGGGGGGGGTGAAAGAAACCCAATAAATAATTTGACAGTCGGCAAATTTTGAAACTCTTCATTTGAATTTTTAATTTTCTAAGGTATAATGTTGTAATGAAGCCTGAAAAAGTCTTAAACAAATTCGGAAGATCCTGAAAGTCTCAGAGAATCCTGAAAGAGTCCTAAAAGTTTTACATAAGTTGGAGGAGGAGGTCTTGATGAGTCAAAAGTCTTATTATCATACTATTAAATGAATCCAAGGAACCTCTCGGATGTTGTATGTTTGCACAAGGGCCGAGGAAGGAGAATGTCTCAAGCGGCTCACTATAAAAAACACGCTTCAAAAATAAGGTAAAAAGAGGAACGAAGGAAGGAAGAAAAATAATGAGTAGAAAAAAGGCAGACTTTTCTTTCCGGGCCTATATTTTGCTTCTGTTTTATTTATTTTTTATTTATTTCAATTAGGAAATACTTTGCTTGAAAAATCGGCAAATTTCCAAATCTGTAAAATGTTCTGTCGGCGAATTTAAAATGTTTGTCGGCGAATTTTTAGTTTTCAAAACATATTTGTCGGCAAATCTTCCTTCTCTACCCCCCTCCCTCCCAAACTGAAAGTCAAGTTTCGCGTTTGACTGACGTTGACGTTTACTCTTTACTGGTAGGGTGTAGTACCAGTGAACGTCAAGGTCAGACACAGGCAATCGGCAGATAACATGTAAGGTAAATATTATGGGCGAACATGAATAAAAGCCAAAAAATGATGATTCTCTCTTGATGGGACTAGAGAAGAAGGATTCAGGGGGCTGAGCCCCTACATGCAAAATTGGCCCCTCCCCCTCCAGAAATAATTATCTAGTTCCGTGTATGTGATTCACCTCAAAATATTGAAGTGACTGAATAAAAAAGAATTACAAAAAGTTTAATGTTTTAGATTAACTGAGGCAAGAGCATAACATAAGACATCAGAAAGTCTATCTTCTGATAACTTTTGTCTTTATAACTGCAAAATAGACTAGCTTCTTACAGCTAGCTGGAACTTGGGTCTAGGAATAACTTTTCGTATTAGCCAGGGATGGGCGCGTTGTGAAATTAAGACTAAAATAAAGAATACCACGAAAATTAGAAAGGATGTGATCGCCGTTCACAAGCAGCAAAAGAACGTGAACGTGAACTACTATATTTGTAGGTGAACGTGAACTGAACGTGAACGAGCAAACTTTTAAGTGAACGTAAACGTGGCCGATTTTTAAAGTTCGTGAACTTTCCCACCTCTGACGCTAAGTGATGCTAAGATGGTTAGAACCGATAGAGACTCCAGTACATATTGGAAATTTTGTGTATTTCAAGTTTCCTGGTAAAACTTTGAACGTATTTTTTTTAAAACTTTATTTTGGTTTCCAAAATTTCGACGCTGCGTGTTCATTTGTTTATCATGAAGAAAATGAGTTGAATATCAACTTTATCTTACTGATTCTTATATTAAATTAAACATTAAAATAATAATAAAATTTATTGATACAATTTTTTTAAATAAGCATATTTAAATAAAGTTTAAAAAAAAATAATATTATGAAATTAAATAAGAATAAATTGGTAACATCGCGCGTTTTCGACTTATAAAGCTGCATATGGGCTTAAATGATACATATTTTTATTGTTTGCCACCCTGATCTTAACTTCATGCCAATGAGACGGTCCTTTTTCTCGTTTATTTACACATTTAGAATTTGGCTAAATTTTACTGCAAGTACATATTGAGGATAGGTTGTAGACCCTTCATCACTTATCAGTTAGCTTTACATTTGTTCCTCCTGTTGTCTTGTTGAACTCTCGTATGTTCTTGATCAGATTTATTTCAAATTTTTCAATTTTTTCTTTCTCTTCAGGTGGCTCAGCGTTTCACCGTGAAAACGTGGGAGCCCGTCTTTGCTCGTCTAGGGAGGTTATGCCACTCGCTGCGCACATCGTTAGTCTGATTGCAGGAAGGAGTTTGTCAGCTTTTATTTTTGGACCTTTGGCAGCGCAGCCTGTATTTCTGTTTGCGAATTGGCGCACGTATGAGAGAAATACAAAATACGTTTCCAAAAAGTGATTCCATGCTCCTTCAGATCTTCGATACGATTCGCAATATCGCGTTACTAACGCAGGGAAAGACGTGAAAATATAACCTTCTAAGTAGAATCCGTGGAGCTATGAAATTAAATGAAATCTAATTAAAAGCCGACATCGTCTGAGGCGCTCACTCTTCTTGTTGCTACATAAATGACTTTCAGATTGCAAACGGCATTGACGGGGAGAAGTTAGACAACCCTATTTTCGAATTTGTTGCCAAGTGAGTTGCGCTGTATCCAAGAAGATAGCAGGCGCTGATTGCTTCGAATTACATTAATTAACTTTAGTTGAATGGCGTACTTCCTAGACCGATTCCGTTTTACACCTTTTTGAAGCGTATTAATTCGTTAACGAGACAGGCTGAAGGATGCTGTTTCGGGTCGGTTCCTAATTGATTCTCCCTTTTGAAAGAAAGAAAAAAAAAAGGAAACAATTTCCAAGTGTCAGTTTCTATTAAAATTTCCGCTGTCAGTAAGCCGGCAAGTTCGGAACGTCGCTTTCTGGTTGCCGGTCGAATTAAAAATTCAACGGTCTTATTTGCTGGAATACGATAAATAAATAAATTGAAACAGCTTATAATCGAACGGTCACCATCAAATTCGCTTTATTTTTTAACGGCGGTACATGTTATCCGTACAGTCTTATTATTATTTTATTGTAAACTTAGGAAAATTAATTAAAAGTAAACGCGGGCTAATTTATATTAAAAATTCCATTTTCCAGGAACCACGCGGCTCTATTTTTATAGTACATTTGAAATTCGCTTTTTGCACGCGAACTGCGAAGTAAAACAGGAACACCCGAATAATACAGTCGATTTTCGACCCGTTCGTGTTTCGCTGTCCAAAAAAGCGGAATAATAAAGCAGTAATTAAATGTAAAGTATCTCCGAATGTAATTTATTTCGTTATTGCTCCACCGTTCGAACGTTTGAACTATTTTACAAATGCTCTGCGTAAGTTACCATCGAATGAATGAATACTTGTACTCGTATTTTTGACTCTGTTCAGGAATCTCTGACCTGTACTCCTACATGGGCCTGTGCAGATGAGCTTGGAAGAAATCATGAGTGGGGTTGGGGTACACTAAAATTCTAACGATTCATTTCAAACATAAATCTGTATTGTGCTTTGGATTTGGTTTCCATTTGAGATCCAAACAAAAATCTCGCTTTCAAATGGGTAAAATTGACGGTTGGTCTGAAAAATCGAACGAAGAGAACTTTTCGGGTGGCTGATTATTAAAATTTCTCTCTCCGGTTTGGTGAAATCAACTTGGCTTGAAAAACCAAAATAATACGTCAAATAGGAGTTTTTTGTCACTGATTCCGAATATTACCGAGGGTTTTTAATTGAAGAACAATTATATCAAATTAGGTTCAATTTAAGATTTTTTCGAATTTTTCAAATTTTGTAGGTGAAAATTTTTTTTGGTAAACTTTTTGATCATTTTTCCAAGGAGACCAAAATATTTCACGAATATGCACGAATCTGGCTGAATTTTCGTATAAATCACGTTTACTTTTCCATTTTATCAAATTTTTTCACTTTTTATTTATTTATTTATTTATTTTTAAATTTTTTTTTTATAGGTACATAACGCTTAGATTATTTTTGCTAGGTGACTTCAGTGTTTCATGAATCTGATTGAATCTTCATGTACAAATTGACTATAAATACTCCTGATATCAAATTACCTTTAATTTTCAGTTATTCAAAATTTCAGATTTTTAAACATTTTTGTCATTATAGTTTGATCTTTTTTCAAAGTAACAACGATTTTTCATGAATCTGACTGAATTTTCTTATTGGATCAGGTTGAAGACTTTTGATATCAAATAAATCAGTCTTACTTTTTTTTTTTTAAATTTTTAAATTTTTAGATTTCTTAAAAATTTTTGCTACAACTATATTTTTTTAAGGTGACTAAATGTTCAGCCACCAGCGTCACTCACCTCAACCTGAAGACCTCTTGATAACATTAAATCACTCATTTGTCATTACATTTATAATACGTAGTAATTTGTCCCGGATACTTCAAACACCGATAGAAAATTAATTAAATAATTCCACGAATTTGGTTGAATTTTCGTATAGGAACTGACTAAATGCTCCTGATCAATTTTCAATCGTGCCCAATTTTTCAAGTTTTAGATTTTCCATTTTCTTTTTAAGGTTACTGCAATTTTCCATGAATTTAGCTGAATTTTCGCATTTGTGTATTTTATGTGTCGAAGTGAATTACACGGTGTATTCAAAAAGTTCCGGGACTAATTTTGTATAAAATGTACAGCTGGCGCTATCTGTTAGCTGATTCCGGAACTATGCAATATCATTCCTTAGCTACTCAAAATTGAAGTGGGGTTCGTTACCCTGCCCCCCCCAAATTTGATTTTAGACCCGATTTTGGGTTAGAAGAAATGTACCCGAAATGTACCCAAATGTACCGCAAATATTACAAAATGTACCTCCTCCTCTTGTGAAGAGGGAACAAAAGTACTTTGGTGGGGCTAGGGTAACGGGAGCCCCCCAATTTGTCTGATTTCGTCAAATTTGGTTCGAATGAAATGTACCCGAAATGTACCAAAATGTACCACCAATTATCTGAAATATACCCCCTTTTATAGCCGCATGGGGAGGACTAAATTTGGTAGGGCTGTGGTAACGTTAGCCCCGCCATTTGTTCCAATTTCACCTAATTAGAATGAAATGTACCCGAAATGTACCACCAACTATCTGAAATGTACCCCCTTTATCGTCGCAAGGGGGAGGATTAAATATAATGGGGCTGTGCAAACGTTAGCCCCCCCCCCCATTCGTTCCACTTTCACCGAATTTGTGCAGAACATTACAGCCCCACCTAATTGAATCCTTCCACCCGTGGCTATAAAGGGGGTATATTTCAGATAATTGGTGATACATTTCGGTACATTTCGGGTACATTTCATTCGAACCAAATTAGACGAAATCAGACAAATTAGGGGGGGGGGAGTTCCGTTAACCTGGCCCCACCAAAGTACTTTTGTTCCCCCTTCGCGAGGGGACGAGGTACATTTTGTAATATTAGCGATACATTTAGGGTACATTTCCACTACCCCAAAATCGGGACAAAAATCAAATTTGGGGGGCCAGAATAATGGACCCGTCTTTCGGCAATTTCGCCAACTTTTCAAAAATGTAGTGACGCCTTCAACTCGTTGGATCTGCAATACAATTCGCACCAATATGCATTTGCGAGATTGCGAATTTCCCGGGGCGAACTGGTAAAAGGCGAAAATTTTTGGCTGGAAACTGCTAGGGGAAAACTGAAAAATACATTTTATTCAAAATTGCCTCCTCTATCCAGAATTTCAAACCGCACTGCTCTAGACGCCTCCGTTCCAAAATTATTCGCAAATTGTCGGTTCGCCCCGGAAAAATAGAAGGTACAATGGGTTGGAATTATGTGCGATGTGTGGCATATGCAACGTGTCGAAGGCGCACTCGAAAATGTCTGCAGCTATAAAGGGGTACATTTCAGATAATTGGTGGTACATTTCGGTACATTTCGGGTACATTTCATTCGAATCAAATTTGACGAAATCAGACAAACTGGGGGGGCTCCCGTTACCCTGGCCCCACCAAAGTACTTTTGTTCTCCCTTCGCAAGAGGAGGAGGTACATTTTGTAATATTAGCGGTACATTTGGGTACATTTCGGGTATATTTCCCCTACCCCAAAATCGGTTCCAAAATCAAATTTGGGGGGGGGCAGGGTAATGGACCCATTGAAGTGTCAGTGCTGTAACTTCATCTAGGGACTGACTGTGTTCCTTTGACGTGACGTGTTTCGTTACTTCGTCACAATGGAGCAGACATGCGCACACAAATTTTGTTTCAAAGTTGGAAAAAGTGGTTCGGACATTCGAATTGTTAGAAACCGTATATGGGGATGATTGTTAAGGCCGAGGCAAGGTTTTCCAGTGGTATGCACTCATCGCTGGAAAATGATCTGCTAGAGGAGCACCCTTCCGCTTTCTTTTTTCGATTCCCACAGGATTATCCACAATGCATTTGTGCTCCCAGGCCAAAAAGTAAACGCAGCATACTACAAAGATCTCATGGAACAATTTTTGAAGTAGATTCGACGCGCGAGACTGGAATTGTACCGCACCGGTGATTTTTTTCCCTTTTGAAAGAAACAGAAGACAATGCGCCACCTCATTCCTCGACACTCGTCACTCAATTCTTGGCTCAAAAGTCAGTCACTATAATTCACCATCCGCTCTACTCACCAAATCTGGCTCGGGTAGACTTTTTTTCATTTCTTAAATTAAAATTGGCGGTGAAGGTAGAGCATTTCGATGACGTTGAGGCGATTCAAAGGAATGTGACCAGGACTCTGAAAGCCATTCCAAAAGAAGAGTTCTCCAGATTGTTCAGCGACTGTATGAGCACAGTGAAATTTGTTTAGAACGAGGAGGGGATTAAATTGATACCTAAATAAAAACTTTTTTCTAAACTCTTTTTTTCTTTCGTGAAAAAACTAGTCCTGGAACTTTTTGAATATACTTTGTAAATTTTAAATTTTGTCATAATTTTTTGACTATTTTTCCAGGTGACTATAGTTTTTCATGAATCTTACTGAATTTTATTACAAAAATGCTTGAAGACGCTTGATCTTGCACTGTGCTCAGTTTTCAATGGTATCAAATTTTTTGAATTTTAAGAATTCGTTTCAAAAATTTTGCTATTACTCTTGGATAATTTTCTAAAAAAGTGACTACAGTTGTTTTTTACGAATCTTACGAAATTTTTGTGCGCAAATTGATCACATTATGTTCAATTTTCTGTGTTCTCAAATTTTTTAAATCTTAAAGTTTTCTCAAAATGTTTGTCAGTAATCCGTGAATCATTTTTCCAGCGTGACCTTAATCTTCCACGAGTCTTGTTGAATATTCGAAGCGAATTTATTGAAGACTGATAATATCGAATTCAGTTAATTTCTTAAAAAATGTAGTCACCTTAGAACAATAATCGAAGCACGATGACAAGAATTTAAAAAAAAATCTCAAAGTTCAAAAATTTACCAAAATTTAAAATTGAACTTTGCTTGACATCCCAAGTCTTTTAACAACTCTTGTACAAAAATTCAATCAGATTTATGAAAAATTATCATCACCTTAGAAAACCGTTATTTATTTTTCTTAAATTTAGTCTCTGAATCATGTATTTGGCCCTTTTTGAATCTGCAATTTGGATTGTGAGACTCAAATTCAGATGTAGTATCTGAGTTCAGTGACATAAAGCCCCTTCTGTTTTATTAATCTTAATTTGCCGGGAAGGATTCCAGATTTTTTCACATACTTGAGTTCCAAGTAACGAATATAAGCTAAATGGGATATGCCAATTTATTTAAATTTCGGAGCTCTGGATAAGGCCAGGATTAAAGTCTCAATAACCAACAATAAACTGGCGTAGATTGTTTTATTCTTCGCGTAGAATACACCATGTAGACTGACCAAAAGGAGAGTGAAAATTAAAAAATTTAAACAAAATACTGCTGTTGTTGTTGCTGCTGCTGCCTCAGATCTGCGGTCGCTTTCTGCAGGATCGCCATTTGCAGCTCGATCTCGGCGATTTTTCCACGGAGGCACTTATTTTCATTCGCGAGTCTTTTATTCTCCTTTTTCAGCTTGCCTCCAGGCAAGTTCGCTCTTGGGGTGATCTCGGGCGACGAGTTCGCTCGCCTTCTTTTTACTGAGGGTACTGGTTCACTGGATCCAGCGTTGGCGGCTTCCGCCATATGTGTCGGCCTTCCCGACTTTGGGGTGTCCATCGTCGTTGTTAGGGTGTATAGGGTATCAGTTTCCCTGAAGTTCCTACGAGTAATGGCTCTGAAAAATACGCATCTCCTACAGACACAAACAGTGTAAAATTTCGTATGCTTTCGTACCCTAATTTAAAAAAAAAATGTCCGTAGAAATTTCTATTAATAACACGACTGCAGATTGCAGTCACGCAGCAACAAAATAAATTTCCATGGAAATGTCAACCATTGAATTCGTGTCAAGGGGAGCGTGTCGGGGGGAGCGTTACGGTTTTCGCTCAAGTATACCTATGGCTGGAAGAAAATGAAAATGTCAACCATTGAACTGAATTGTCACCATTAAGAGCTGAAGACTTGTGAGCATGAGAGAACCCCGACGTCTCTGAGGGGGCGTTACGGCTTTGCTTTCGCTCAAGTATACCCCTGGCTGGAAGAAATAAATTTCCGTGGGAATGTATAAACACGATTTTCGCTTAAGTATACTCACTAGTATGATGTCATAGTAACAGAAGCGTTACAGGGGTACTGCATTGCATTTTTCAAACTAAAGTCAGTTATGCCAATTTTGTCAAGTTTGTATAGGGTTGGATCTGAAATCTGATGCAGTACTCGTAATCAGCTGCATTTTTAAAACCAGCATTATTCTGTTTTTTCAAATTTAGGTGCTCCGGATGAGACTGGATGTAAATTCTGATGCGATATCCAAGATCAGCGATTCGAGAATCCTTATGTTCACACTTTGTTAAATTTTTCAACCCCGAATAAATTTTGCTGATTTTTTTCAAGATTTGGGGCCCGAATGGGACCGAAATCGAATACAATATTCGAAATGAGCGACCCCAAAAAACCGGTGTGATCTTATTTCATACTTCAAATTCAAGTCAGATGCGCCGATTTTTCCAATGTTTTGGGCCCGGACGAAGCCAGAACCAAAATCTGATGCGGCATTCAGAATCAGCGACCCAAAAATTCCGTGCTTCATACTTGGTGTCAGTTTTCAGACCCAAGTCAATCATGCCGACTTTCTCAAATTCAAGGGCCCCGAATTAGACTGGGTCTAAATTCTGACGCGATATTCGAAATCAACAACTCAAAAACTTAGAATTTTCAAACTATATTGCATCTAAACCTAAATCAATCTTACCATGTTTTTCTTTAAATTTTGGGGCCTCGAATGTGGCTGGTTTCAAAATCTGATACGATATCCGAAATCAGTGACACAAAAACCCGTATTTTTGCACGTTGTTACATTATTTTTCTCAAAATTTGGGGGCCCGAATAGGACCGAATGAAATCAGCAACCAAAAACTCCTATTTTGATATTTTGTTTGACAACTTCCCATTTGAAATTTCAAGGTTAGTGGCACGTTCGAGCGAGCACCCCTTAGGAGGACGGGAATCTTTTTTAGACAAAATTAAAGTTTAAAAACGGAAATCATTAGACTCGCGTTGGGTCGAATTTAGTTTCGACTGTGCGACACCCAGAGGCGTTTTCACGATTAGGCAACTTAGATAGCTGCCGAGGGCGGCAAAATTTTGAATTTTCAGACAAAAAAAGTTAGAAAAAAGAAACAAGTAAATGAAGGAAAAAAGGAATGAGAAAATTAGAAAAATGGAGAAGGAATAAAATAGAAAAAGTAACTACGCCATTTGAAAGATTTCTGTCATATATGGGGTGACCGAAAAGTCCGTTCCTATTGAAAAATGCTTGGCGAAAATTCCCTAGTCAACTTATCGAGAGAATTTCTACTGCAGCGGCATTCTTGGTCCATTACTATTGAAACATTAGCCATCCTCCGAATTATCAAAGCGTACGAAATTTTTAGTAACTTGGCAACCATGAACTGATCCCACGAAAATGCACTATGTAAATCTGTAATTGAAGAGCTGTTTTCCAAAGTGGCCTAAGTCAATTTTTGACGGTTTCTGAGATAGCAACGCAGTCTGGTAAAGCTAAAGAATATAATGAAGTACAATCTGGTCGTTGTTTAAACCCTTTATCTATGTTAGGTTTGATGTTCTATGCGTTTTACGTTGAAGTTTATTTTCAAAGTGCCCTATACGTATATGCTGTTGCAAATGCTGATAACAGTAATACAACTACGTATGTATTTTTATTGTGTTAATGCAGTATTTTATGCCGAAGTGGCCTGAGTTAAGTATAGGTCACGAACTTTGACAGCCTCTCATATTTTGACGAATCGTAAAATGATAATCAAGGCTCGGATTTTTCGATACAAACCTTTTTTTTCTAACCTAGACTATTCGGTTTGTTGAGGCTTTCTGGACGAATAAGGAAGTTCTGAAAAAAATGAGTTAACGAACTTTGATACAGTCTTTTTGGACTATTTTCCCCCTAAAAACGACATTTTCGCGTGAAATTGATGTTTTTAGAAATTTCGTGGGATTATTTTGGGTAGAAATCCGGTTTTCGAGACTATTTCGAAAAAAACACAAAAAAAAAACAAAAAAAACAACCTTACCATTTATTGTTGCATTTAGAGACGAAACTTGACTTTTAGTGGGGGGGGGGGGTGGAGAAGGAAAGTTTTTAATTAAAATATTTTTCAATTGAAAAAAAATAAAATAAAATAAACAAACGAACAAATGTTTTTAGAAAATGAAAAATTCAAATGAACAGTTTCAAAATTTGCCAACTGCCAAATTATTGAAGGGCAGGGATGTACCGATAAAGGGGCAGGGGGCAACGGGAAAATTTACTATTTCAGTCAGGTGTGTTGAAAAAAATCTAATAAGTTAAAAGTTGTCTTTTTTTTCTTTTTTTGCTTTGATATTTGGGAATTGAGTTGAGAGGTTGGGAAAACCCAACAAGTCAAAAGGTTTTTCTTCTTTTACATTGAAACTTGGAAATTTTCAGTTGAGTTAGTTGGGACTTTCACAACTTTTACCCCCCTCCCTCCCTCAAGAAAAACTCTTCGGTACGCCCCTGGACTCGAGGACTCAGAATGGGATTCCAAAGTGGGTAGACTATCGACGTTAATTACTCACCTTAAGGGTAATTGAATTCTAACATGCACTAAATTTTGAATCTGATTCAAGTTGAAGTGGAGAGTTCTTTTACGATCTTAAATTCAAATTAACAGACTGTTTTTGAAAATGCTAAAGATCGCTGATTCATCTTCATCATTACAAACATTCTAATCTCTTGAGAAAGGGTTAAATCGTCAAATGCCGAATTTTCAAAAGCAGCATGTATGATTTTATAAAAAAATGATTGAACTGTCGAAGTGAAAGTTGTTTTATTTCCATTTCCTTGTTTGAGGTGGGAGGGGGGGGGCTGTTACGAATTTAGTAATGACCCTTGAACCTTTGATTGGACCTCATCATTCTTAGGTTATATGGCAATTTTTGTGTGTTATGTTGAAGAAAAACTCATTAAAGCTCGCATCTTTACGAGCCAACATTTGAAGTCCAAAGATTGACAAAAATTAATTGACATTGAAAACCCAAGTAATCTATCGAAACAGCGACTATTGTAATTCCTAATTTTGGTTCAACTTCATAGTTTTTGATTTTTAAAGACTCGAATGTTCCCCTTATAATAACTCATACTTTGATAATTTTGAAATTTTTCCTCCAATTTGAATTTTGGTAACTTGGTGGTTATGAAAATGTTGAAAGATTAAATCAAGTTCGTTCAATTTCGACTCTCATTTTGGTGTTTGGGGCCTACCCGAGAATCAATATCGATAATTTATCGCGTTGATGGAATTTCAGAATTAGACGACCTCTCCTCCCTCCATCCCCATTTCGATATCTGATTCGGTTACCGGGAAGTCAATTTTGATCACTTCTGGAGACCAGTTTTGGCTTTTGAAGTCTAAATCGCGAATCCAAGAGGAATCTGAAGAAATTTTCGAATTCAGCAACCCAGAAAATTCTAATACTTTATTCGATTTCCTAAAAACCAATTTTGAATTTTGGGGCCCAAATCGCAGTTTAATAAGAAAGCTCATAGAAGCTTTCGAATTCAGCGATGCGAAAACTGCTTGTATTTTGATTCGTTACTTGATTTTCCAAGAATAGAGAACTCTGAAAGTCAATTCAGTGGTTAAAGAAGAATCTTCTGGTGAAATTTTCGAAATCAACGACCTAAATACTCTTATTTTAGTGATCCTTCCATGAAATTTCAAGTTTAGCTCTAGTCTTGCTTAATGGGAGGGATTTTTTTTTCAAACCAAAAAATAAACGAGACCTTGCCGTCAGAGATGCCGAATTAAGGAAAAAAACTTTCTTTCTTTTCCCATTCAGAATGGGCTCATCTTCATTCTTTGCGGAAAAAAAAAGAGGAAAATGAGAGTGAATGCATTCCTCAATTCAGCATCTCTACTTGCCATTTGAAGACCCCAGTTTGTCCCATGTCGATCGGACTTTAGAATAAAAATAGGTATGGGGATTATCATTTGACAGTTTGTATAAAAATTAACGGTTAGTGTTTTTATTCACTAACAAGGCCGGATTTACCTGACTGGCCGCTATGTGCTAATTTTTTTTTACCATCCTCAAAAATATACGTAAAATAAATCCCACTTTATTCGTTTTCAATTTTTCATACCCTAAGCACTTACATTTGCTCACATGAGCATACCCTAATCTGGGAGCGTAAGCTGGAAGGATGTTAGAAATACTGGAGAGGAGCACACAACTTCCTTTACACATTCAGATGGTCGTTATTTACTCTTGGTGATATTTCTTTCTGAATTTCCACTGATTCGTCTCCTAAGTTGGTTCCAATAGAATAAATTAAAAAAACAACAACAAAAAACGATAAAGTTTCAGGTTAATTGGATGAGAGGAATCCGTGCCACAAGCTCCCTTTCGTTCTTATGGGAAAAACACATGGAGTTTTGACTTTTGTTTCAGGCTAAATTTCCCTCCTATATTCACCAGGACCAAAGCCCGTAAATTAAACAATAGAACACTTGCTATCGGATTCAGCTTGTGACACTAGAAAATAAGTCTTTTGCTTTCAACTTTTAGAATTTAATAAAATGTTCAACTTTCTTTAACTTTATGCTCTAGGTCAAACAGAGAATCTAGTAAAAACAGAATAGTCATTGAAATTCGAACTTCAACGTTTGCTATCGAATTTCAGATTTTCGAAATGTCTTCCATATTTCAGCTTTGTTTCAACCATTCAGATAACGTTCAATACTCAGCTTAAAACCTACCTTCGGCTTTTGACTGACTAGTCTCTGACAGGAGTCCAGGGTACTCCATTTTCAGAAACGAAATTTGACTTTCAGTTTGAGAAGGTGAAGAAGAAAAATTTGCCGACAAATATTTTTTTTTAAACTGAAAATTCGCTGACAAAATTTTTAAAAAATTATAAATTTTCCCATTTTTAATCGAAATATTTTTTAATTAAAAAAACCAACAAATAAACAAACAGACATTCATAAAAAATGAAAAATTCAAATGAACAGTTTCTAAATTGGCCGACTGCCAAATTATTGGGAGGGGTGTTTCAACCCCCCACACCCCTATAGTTTCGCCCCTGGTTGCCTTAAAGTATTTTGATTCAAAATTGTTACGTTGTACGTAGTTTGGGAGAAATAGAAATGTGAAAATTTGTTTTAGTTTTCCAAGACCTTCAATTTGATACCCATGAAACCATAGTTTTATAGGTACTTTTTCAGACTATTATGCATTTTTTGAGACTATCCCACTTCTATTGGGACTTTCTATAAACTATTTAAGTCTTATTAGAGACTTTTGATACGGCCTTTTTTTCTTGGGTCCTTAACACCTGAAAATCCGAGCCATGATGATAATTTTGTTCACACTAAATTGGTACTATTATTGCCTGTCGATTCATAATATCATTTCCACTTTCTTTATGGGGCGTACAATTTGTTTTTATCAATTTTCCTAAAACAGCAAAAATTAATTTAAGCCACTTTGGAAAAAATGCTCTTTGATTGTAATTTATGTTCATGCTGCCCACAAGTCAGTATAATGAGCGCATTTTCTCTTTCATTTGTTGGCGCTTCATTTTGACATGGACTTTCCAATTCAGGCGGCTGTCTAGGTGCATTCCCAAGTACTTTTTTTTTTTAAGTTTGTTACACAAAATTTTGTCATGATGTATGCCAGTAGTATACAAGCGGTCTATTCTTTATTCAGCATTATTTAAACTAAGGATTATTTTCTTGACAACGAAGTGAATGTAAGTCCGCAATTTGGTTTAAAGGGTAGTAGCACTTTAGCAGCCTGGTTCATAGTTACCTGGCCATTATAAATTGGGCGCACTTGATTCCATGTGCTCCTACAATATATTTCTAATCAAATGGGGCGGCAGATTTTATATTGCCTAGAGCAGCTTCTTTCCTTAATACGCCTCTGGGAACACCCAGTAAAAAAGTAAGACGAGAGGGAATAAAGAAAAATCCTAAGACGGCATAGTCTCTTCTCCAAAATCCTATGGCGGTATGTTTTGCCTCCTTGTCTCTCTAGTTTTGTACCTTATGTTAGGGAACGTCGAGAAAATTTACTCCCGCACCCTCTACTCCCCCCAGTTGAGGTGATCATAAAAGCTATTGCTTTCTTAAAAATCATTTAAAATATTGCATGAAGGAATAAATTAATGAACGCTAAATAAGTGGACAGTTTACGTACGAAACGATTAGTGATCGTAGAAGAAGCGAGGGAGTGAAAAGGTAAGGAACATTCAATTTCCTTTTAAAAATGTTATGTGCCCCTCCCCGAGACGACCTCTCGTTACTGCAATTCCGGTATACTTTCACTGCGAACTTTCTGACAAAAACAAAAACGAAAAAGAAACATGATCTAGCTTTTGAAAATCGAGTTCGTATATACTTTTCCGGAAGTTATATAGAACTATTCGCGAACTCTGTGTAGACCAATTTGTAATAAAATTGTCGTAAACTTCTGTCTTCGGTCTCCGTCGCGCGCGGACCAAACGAGCGAGAAAGTTGGCGCAAGTTCGCAGAATAAATCCTCGCTACGGCGGAATCAGCGAAACCCACATCAGAGGTTTACAGTCGAAAACTTGTACTTTTATTGAATAATAGGTTTTAAGTATATTGCTTACGGCATATTTTATTGAAATTTTCTGTACGTATCTCGCACCGTGTTTGAAATTGACAAAAGAGAGAAGCGACATTCCCCCCTCCCCCCCCCCCTTTGGAAAGCGTTGTTGAAGTTTCGGCACGGCGGCGCAAAAGCTCAGGGAATTAATTTTATCTCCTCTAACTTAGTTTTCGTCAAACGATTTTCCGCCAGCTCGAATATAAGGTAAACTTTCAATTGAAATAATGTAATAGGGTTTCGAAAGACTGAAGATGGATCTAAAGCGTTTCTGCTATGGGAACAGAGGGTGATTTTTCGAAATGAGATATATTTTAATGGCGTCCGGAAATAAGCTTTCTGCTTCACACTCTCGTGTATCATTATGTCTGCAGCTTTCCAAAGCGTATACGTCGCATTCGTTTTGTGACAAAGTTTGCCCCGAAACGGATACATGTACTGCATAATGAACGTTAATGAAATTCGGCGCCTCGAGCTTCGGTTGCTCGTATCGACGTGTGCTGTGTTGTTTTTTTATACGCGAAATTAATTAGCAAAGGACGGTAATTGAAAAGTGCTTAAAGTATTTCGGCGCGCATATTTATTCTAAACGGGCGATTCTGCTGAATCGACATTCGGTAAACTTGCTGTTCAAACTACATACAAGGACGAAGTACTCGACCAGTATTACTAGACGAAAGGTTTTAATTTATTATTCGATGTTCTAACAGAGCCGCGTCTGCCGGTCCATCGTTTTTGCGACGAAATTTCAATTACAAATCCCACAAGTTCAGTTTTTCGTCGATGTTATTTCGAGTACTCAAAATAATTCAGCGTCATCTCGAGGGAACATGAACAAGTTTCCAATCGTACTTCGTTTTTTTTTGTTTTTTTTTCTTTTTCATTTTCCATACATAGATGATTCCATATGAGTACAAGCCCTTCTCATACTTGGGTCTTCATTTTTTTTTATTTTTTTTTAAATTTTGGGTGACTGGTGGGAGGGTACCATTCTAAAGTACCGAATCCTCATTCAATGTCCTGATGTATTTTATCTCGGTGATACAGATCGAATATACGAGTACGAGCTGTCAATCTTTAAATGTGTTATAGGTATAAATGTGGCAGTTTCTATAAAAAGGGGTAACTTTGTTGATCGATCAAAGTCTCAGAAAACGCGAAAAAAGAAGAACAACATTTTTTGGTGGAGAAAATCAATTTTGAGATTTTGGTTGATTTCTATAGAAAAAACATCGCAATAACGAAGAGACAAAATTTACGCGCGTGAGAGAGAAGAGGGAGGGGGAGAAAGAGAATGAAGAAAGAAACTGAGAAAAGAATGCGAATGCTCACGAATAAATCCGACGTTCTGAATTGTTACCACGTAGAAGAGCGAAAAATTACCTTTCCAACAAGCCCTTGTCGAGGCTGGTAACGTGATTCCGCGGCGAGTTACGGCCGCTTGACGGAGTGGGAGAAAAAGGTGTGTCTAACTTTAAACGTGTTTTTCCCAAAAACGTGTTTTTGCGCGTTCTCGTTACACTCATCTTTGACCGCTTGTATCTCCGGAACAAAAAACGCTACAAATCTTGCCAATAGCTCATTGGAATGGACATTCATTCCTCTATTATGTACTGTCTGTAACTCAAAATTCGTCGGATCGACAAAGTTACCCCTTTTTATAGAAACTGCCACAAATAGTTTCTGAATACAAATTGATTCAAACTCGATACCTATTTCAGCTGATTTTACCCAGAAGGTTTCTTGGTTATCAATAATTTAGATATACTAACTATAAGCCTATTTTCTTGAGACACAATTATAATTAACAAAAAGTTTCCATTCGGATCGGGCAAACAACAACAACAACAACAACGAATTAAATCAACAACAATAATGCCATGCTATTTTTATGCAAAGAAGAAAATCACTCAGATTTTGATAAAAATGAGCTCATCTGAAAGGAAGTTTTATTTGCTACAAGGCACGTTCTTTTCAATTTTTCGTTAACCACATTCATTTTCTAGATATTTTGAAAAAACTTTAAAATCGCCATAAACTGTGGTGCTGAACTTCCCTTTTTCGCCCCTTTTTCCTTATCAGTTTTTCTTCAATCAATGCTGTCGAACCTACAATCTACCCGGTCCGAATAATTACTGGAAAGTCCACTCTTAACAATAAACAGTAAGTAGTGTAAAAATATGTAGTTTACATGCGATCATGGACTACTGTTTATGAGCGATAACATTTATAGGGAGCTATAGGAACTATAATTATTAGATTTACTACAAGAACTCCTCCTCTGTGTGTGCTACCTTAGCGTGGTTAGGGGGTATAAAAAAGTAACTAAAAGCACGCAGGAGAAGGAAAACTCCGACAGATAAACCCTGATGAAAGCAAGGGGAAACTATATCAGTATTTTCCCCTGGAGATGCGTCTCCACTATAACAATTATGATGGCAACTCACGAAGTAAATAATAATTCCGGACGTAAATAGTCTCCTATTCGGATGTCTGGGTGGAGACTAATCTAGTGGGGAACTATTAGAATTGAGAATAGAGACATGGAATATAGGGACACCGGATGAGGTGGGCGAATTAGAGAACTCGAATAAAGATATGAAAAAATTAAAGTTAGATATATGTGACAGTTTCTATAAAAAGGGGTAACTTTGTCGATCAGACGAATTTTGAGTTACGGATAGTACATAATAGGGGAATGAATGTCCATTCCAACGAGCTATTGGGAGATTCCTAGCGTCTATTGTTCCAGAGATACAAACGGTCAAAGATGAGTGTAAGGAGATCGCGGGAAAACTCGTTTTAGGAAAAAACGCGTTTGAAGTTAGACACACCTTTTCCTCCCACTCCATCAAGCGGCCCTAACTCACCGCGGAATCACGTTACCAGCTTTGACAAGGGCTTGTTGGAAAGGTAATTTTTCGCTCTTCTGCGTCATTTATTCATGAGCTCCAAAAAACCGTGAAGAAGCAACGCAGACATTCGCATTCTTTCTCATTCTCTTTCATAATTCTCTTTCTCTCTCTCCCTCTTCTCTCTCTCTCTCTCTCTCTCTCTCTCTCTCTCTCTCTCTCTCTCTCTCTCTCTCACACACCCGTAAATTTTGTCTCTTCGTTATTGCGATGTTTTTTCTATAGAAATCAACCAAAATCTCAAAATTGATTGTTTTGACCAAAAAATTTTGCTTTTATTTTTTCCCGTTTTCTGAGACTTTGATCGATCGACAAAGTTACCCCTTTTTATAGAAACTGCAACATATTTGGAATTAGTGAAGCAAGATGACCAGGAAAAAAAAAGATTTTTGGATGGGGGAGTATATAGAATAATATCAATACAGCAGCGAAAAGAGGGCAAGCAGGCGTAAATGAGAACTTAGGACGAAGAACATATAAACTGATTCCAAATATAAAACAGAAAATTAAAAATAAAAACCTCAGGCCAATTACTACTTAACACCGTTTTTAACAGGACATGGAAACTTCGGAAAATACTTAAAAAGATTCAATTTGATTCAGTGGCATATCCAGAGTGAAATTAAGGAGGGGGTCCAATCTGAAAAACAATTAATATGGGCGATAGGGCAGAGTGGTAGAAGGGGGAAGGGGCGTAAGCTTATTCGTACGTAAAAAAAAATTGAAGTTGCCAAGTGCCCCCCCCCTTTAAATACGCCACTGATTTGACTAATAACAATAAATGTCAATCCTGTAAAAAAGACGTGATAGATATACCAGATTATACATTTCTAAACTGTAGCAAGTTTGAGAATACGAGTATAAGAAATGAATATAATGTAAAAGACACCAACTGGTTTGAAAATCAAGAAATTACGAAAAATACAGCAGAGTAGGTGAACAGCCTTATGAAGAATACGGAAAAGATATGAAGGGATAAAATAAAATAAAAATAGTTTGTATAAAATATTGTGTATTATAAAACTGAAAACTAACTTCGAGAATATAATTAAATAAGTAACTATTAAACATTACTGGATAGAATGTGATGGGGCGAGGTCCACTGAAAAGCCATAGCAAAAGTGGTCTTCGACCCCCCACTCGATGGAACAATATAAATGTGATGCAATATTAATAAATTAATAAATTAAAAAAGAAGAAAAGAAAGTATTATTATGAATAAAAGGGTAGCGAATAGAGTGCAAAGTTATGCCCAACATAGTGAGAGAATATATTAGTGGTAAGAATTCGGACTCTTGAGGGCGGTGGCGCGCTAGTGTCGCGGTCGCTGGTTTGTTATCAGTAACTTTTTGTTATCAGAGTTAGGATAACTGTAAGAGAAACGTTCAGTAAAATTGATAATTCGTATTAATTACGTTATTATGTTGTCTATTTTTCGACTGGGGCAAGTGATCGATCATGTAGGAATCGGTGAGAATCTTGAAGATCACAATGGAGTCGAAAAAGAACATTAAAATGTACTGATATCAACCAGATCAACGTACGCGGGCTGTATATGATCAATAGAAATTATCATTATTGAGCGCTGCGTCAATAATAACGATTAGAAATCACAAAGATGATCCAAGTTGTAATGATTAATATTCCTCTCAACTGCTTATCCTAACTTCAATAATATCAACGTATGTGCGTGTGCTTGTAGTTGTGTGTTAACGGATCCCACAGTCTAATCTTGGTAGGGTAAGTTTTATGTTTTTTCAATTTTTTTTTCATTTTTTGGTATCTTGATGCTGAATTTATTGAGGAAGGTCACTATCAAGTATTTAGTAAAAGGGTGTAATCATTTTTGTAAAATAAACCATCACCTAAATGAAAAGAGCAAAAAAAAAAATTAAAAAAGAAACCAAAAGTATTTGACAGCCGTTGGCGTATGCCCTGACTGTCCTACAGCTCCGGGCGAGGTAGAGGAAGGGGAGGGGTACGTAGCTGTACAGTTTGGCGATATCACCGTATACAGCTGCTACTTCTCCCCCAAACAGGAATGTAGAGGAGTTCGAAGCCTACTTCGTCTGTTTCGAGGAGAGCATCGCAAGGAAGACGACGAGAGTCATTGTGGCCGGAGACTTCAACGCCAAATCAGAGGAATGGCACGCTGGTCGGACCGACCCGCGAGGATATGCCCTGGGGGAGCTTGCCGCCCGGCACGACCTTGTTCCAATGAACACGGACGACACTCCCAACCGTTTTCATCAGGGCGTGAGGTTGGTCCGAGACGTCACCTTCGCGTCAGCCAGACTGGCCCACTGAATCAATGGCTGGTCCGTGATAGATGCGGAGTCAGGGAGTGATCACAGGTACATATATCACCTTCAAGCTGGATAGAGGGACTGTCGTGAGGTTGTAAAGCCTCTCGGGCTTCTGCTGGTTGGTGTTGTTGATTGTCGAGACCAGAAGTGTCCACAGCGTGGGCTCAAGGGCTGCTTGGTAACAAGCCCTAAATTAGAGAATCTCGGCATGACAAATGACTCGGCCAAGTCAGATTAATTTGATAAATTTATTAATACATTCGATAACTCTTTGATTTCACGTTATTGAAAGATTACAACGGATAGCCACTAGGCTTTGAAAGCGTACGACACGACATAATTTCAGTTATACGTTAATTTTTTAAGTGCCAGATCTGGATGCGAAGGACATGAACGAAGTCTCCGCCTAACTTTTTGGAGAGAGCATGACTGAATCAAGACCGAGATCTCTGCCCATGTAAAGAGTTTATAAAGTCCGAGCTTCGTACCTTCGACCTCGATTTACTTAAGAAGGGGTTCTCCTAGATTAGACAATTTTTGATTGTGATGAATTCGTGTGCGATGATCTGGGGGCTCTGATGATAGACTGTCGCGGGGTAGAGATGACGTATGAGTCCGGTAGTCGAATTTAGAAATTTACTATTTGGTTGTTATGTACTTTTCGTAGTGATGGCATAACCAGTAGTTTTTGGGATGAGGAAGGCGTGATGCTTTTAATTGGCGAAAGGGTGTCGGTGGGAGATATGATGTTATTTCGTACGTCGCATGTCATCTGCGAAGGTACAGCACGTGTGTGTGAGTCCTCAGCGTCGAAATTGCAGAACTGCGCGACCTATATTTTTCGGCGCGGAAACAGGTTGTGCTATAATTCGGATTGATCTTTGATTTACTAAAAATAGCCGGACTGGCGACTGTATGACGGTCTAGTCTGATGGCATGCGAGAAATATGCCTTTGGAATTTTGCGAAGGTGTATTAGTGCATTTCTCGTCACGACAGGGACCGAGGTGGTCACTGCTCCAAAGAAGCTGGAGGATGGGCGATCAGGAAGCTCGATGCGGATCGATTGGAGGCGAGCTTCCTGGCTCTCACCTCGGGAACGGGGGAGTGTCGAGCAGAAGAAGTCGAGAGCGCGGAGGCCGCGGCCGCGAACGCCATTCGGACAGTGGTCGCGGCCTGCAATAATGCAATGTCCTGAGTCGGTCCACCGCGCAAGAGACAGCCCGTCTATTGGTGGACCGAGGACATCGCCAAGCTGCGGAAGGAGTGCAACCGACTTTGCCGTCAGTACCAACGCACGAGAAGAGACGACGAAGCGGCGACAGTAGTTTCACAGCAGTACCAGCAGACTCGTCGTGCTCTTAAGCTAGCCATACGATAGAGCAAGACGGAAACTTGGGAGGAGCTATGTCAAGAAGCGGACGATGACCCCTTCGGCAAGCTATACATGGTAATCATGCGGAAAGCTGGAGGGCCGTCGGTGACGAGTCGAATGGAGCCAGGGGTGCTGCAACAGGTAGTTCAAGGACTGCTCCCCCAGCGCCTCCCGCTAACGGCGGCATCCGTCAAAGTGCGAGAGGATTTCCCTATGCTTAGTGTAGGAGAGGTGGACAGCGCGATCGGCCGGATCAGGAAGAAGAGGATGATTCCCAACGTTGTCTGGGAAGTGGTCCACCGAGCAGACCCGTCCCTCCTGACCAACGTATTCAATCGCGCGTTGCAGGAGGGGACATTTCCGAGCAGATGAAAGACGGCGCAGCTGGCACTGATCAAGAAGCCAGGGAAGCCAGATGGCCAGCCGTCCTCGAACCGGCCTATTTGCCTGATCGACACCGTCGGCAAGGTGTTCGAGCGTACCATATCGTGGATAGGATGGAGGAGCATTTTCAGAGGCGGAAGACGATTTCGAGCAGTCAGTACGGATTCAGAACTGGCCGCTCGACTGCGAACGCCGCTCTGAAGTTGAAGAATCTGGCGCAGAAGGCGATCCGCAGGCGGGAGTTCTGCGTGGCAGTCAGCCTCGACATGGAGAACGCGTTTCAACTCGATACCGTATACGCGTATCATGGAGACGTTGCAGTTGGCGCGGGTTCCTGGTTACCTTGTGCACATCATCAGGAGTTACTTCGACGGTCGCCTGACCAATCACCAGGGAGATGACCTGCGGTGTTCCTCAGGGATCAGTATTCGGACCTACCTTGTGGAACGTCGCCTTCAACGGGATGCTGAGGCAGGCACTACCACCAGACGTTAAGCTCATCTGCTACGCCGACGACACGCTGGTGGTGTGCCAAGCCGGGTCAACAGCAGAGGTCACGCAACGAGTGAACCAGGCGTTAGACCACTGGATCGAGTCGGCTGGGCTGTGCTTAGCGGTACGAAGACAGAGCGTATATCGCCGATTGAACTCAAGGTCGGCGAAATAGCGGAGGTATGCGGTGCGAAAAAGAAAGAGAAGACGAGACGGGAAGCACTTCGGGTCAAGCGAGTCATCCAGCAGGACACGCTTCGGAAGTGGAAGGACGCGCTCACCCATTCGTCCAAGGGCGAATGGACCCGAGCGCTGATACATGACCTCGTAGGGTGGGCAGGAAGAACTCACGGAGAGCTGAATTTCCACCTGACGTAAGTCCTGAGCGGCCACGGGTGCTTCGGCACGTACCTACATCGGATGTCGATAGCGCCGAGCCCCGTGTGCACGCACTGTGATCGAGGGGCGGAGGACACACCTTGGTACACCCTGTTCGAGTGTGAGGCCTGGGAGCAGGAGAGGCGCGGGACGGCCACAACAGCAATCGATCCCCGCGGAAGAAGAGGCAGCATCAACGACGATGACGGCGTGATTAGCCGTCTCGCGCCGGACACCCTGGTTCCGGAGATGATGAAGAGCGGAAGCAGTTGGAACCGGGTGTCGGCCTTTGTCTCGGCCATCATGAAGAAGAAGATGCAGAGTGGTCGAGGCAGAAGGCCGGCTATTTAGCAAGCTCGGCTCACACCATCGAATAGGAGAGAGCTGCTGCAGTTGCACTGCGGACCCCCCGGCAGGGCTCCCCCGTCATCATCACCTGCCTGCGTTGCCACACGGACCAAGACGAGGAAGTGAGGGGTGAGTGAAGAGGCAGCGCGTCCGGCTGTGGGGGACCTGAATTCCAGGCGAGTGCTCAGGGAGCAGTGCAATTTTAATTTTGCGTGCTCAAGTGTGAAACTAATAAAAAATCTATGACGATTTTCGAAATTGACATTCCAAAAACCTTTATTTCGATATTTTGAAACCAAGCCACTGTCGCCGATTTCAAGCGTAAGATTTCCATTTTGAAGCCGAAATCGGAGATAAATCAGACATCTCCACCTGATAGGATGTTCGAATTCAGCAAAGCAAAAAGCAAATAATAATTTTAGTAGTTTTTTCGATATTGTTGCTTTAGAAAGAGAAAAATGGTGACTTCCAAGCTCTTCTTTGGGACAGAATGGATTCGTGGTGTAAGAATCAAGTTTGCAGCATCTTAATTTCCTGCTTACTTATTTTCTTATTTGCTTATATTAAAAAACTACAGTGTATCGTTGCGTAATAATATGGTCATTTTCGATTTTTCTGAAATTTGAATCGTATCACTTAGGTTTTCCTTTTCCACTCTAATTGAAACTGAATTTCCAAAAGAACAGAAACAAAAAAAAGATCAGTCATTAGATTTTTGAACTGTCCTTCAGTCACGATTTCTCACCGGTGTCTCTAATTTATGTTAGGGAAATTATTAAAAGTTTCTGTTACTAAAGTAATTTTTCGTACTAATGAAAAACATAAATTCAGAATGGTAGTATCTAAGGGACGTGAGTGAGTAGAGGACAAAATTTTAGGGATTGATAAGTACGGATGTATATGGTCCGGGGGTAATCTTGTCGAAAAAATATTGGGGAATGATATTATCAATAAAAATACTTCGCCCCCCCCCCCTCCAGAAAAGTACAATTGCCTCCGCTGATCAGAATCTAAAGGAAAAGAGCTACAAGAGCCAGTTTTTGGTTTTGGACAACTATCAGACAACAGGAAAACCGTCGATTTTTTTTTATTCGCATGAAAAATTTTTGTGCCCAGCCAGCGTTTTTTGGGCATTGTTTAGTCGTCATCTTGGACATCAGTTGGCAAAATATAAAGGTCGTAAGAGTTCTTTCTTTCGCTTCCAGAGAAAATTTTTGTGCTACTATCGTCAGCCCCCGCCCCACCCCACCTTCACAATGCTTCTGATTTGTGGGGTACGAGAACTCTATCTAGAATCTGTGGAAGTTTGAGTACATTGGATAGGAAGCCATTCCCAATAACTTTCTGAAAAAAAAATCTCTTGGTACGAAATTGTCCATTTGCATATTTTTCAATATTCAATGCTGTTGTTGAACGAGGGTGTTGGTCTTTGTTTTATCACTTTTGTAGTTCGTTTTGTAGTCGCCAAAAGAAATCACAACTGATTGGTTAGTATGCATGCGATCTTTAGTTTCAGTTCAACTTTTTCTCGTGTATTCTCTCAAAGTAGTTCAATCAATTCAGTCGAATGTTTTGGACGCTCATATCAGCAACTTTCACTTTACCCATGGCTATCCACAAGAGTAGACTTGGCGAACGGAAAAAGTTCAACTCTCGCTATATTAGGGTATTTCGTAATCGTGAAAATCGTGAAAATCGTGAAAATACGTGCAAATAAAAGGTGGTGTTGATAAGTGAAGCGCAAAAAAAAAGTCCGGCTATCGAACTATTTTGTTAATTTCAAGACGGAGTTACACAGTTAGACGAACAAGTTGAAAATAAGTTTTGCCAAACATGTCGAAAGCCTACCGGGCATAAAGTTATCCGACGAACTTGCTGAAAGTTTTAACTTTCTCGTCCTTTATACCCGGCTGCTGAATTACCATAAAACGTATGTGGCGCTTGAAAAGTCTGCTATTGTTATGGCTGCTAAAGGCCGTAGGGCAATTACCATCTGGTGCCGCTGGCCATTCGGCTTTAGGTTGGGCCCGTGTAAGCGATTGAAATCAAAATTGCCTAAATGAATTTCGCAGTAACAGATTGCGCGAAAAAAAAAAGGAATCCCCGGTCGTTTTCGAGTTCCGGATGAGTAGCAAGAATTTTTTTTTTTAATTAGGTTATGTGTACGTACATATAATTATTCTTCTTCTTCGTGCAAATTAAATACGCGCACGTGTGTTTTCAATTCAGCCGCAAAACGTATGGTCGTCGTTAAAGAGGGGCAAAGCGCAAAGGATTCAACATCTACTTGTATTCTCGAAATGACGGGCTTTGTTCGCTTTTCAAAACGAAGAAGCGGATTCGGGTGTACTGGGGTGCCGAGTGGTTTATATTAAAAATTAGAGCTCGAGTGGACACTCGAATTATCGCCGCCTATTCCGATTTCAAATATCGCTTTTTCCTTTCTCCACAAATCATTCGCACCAGAAGTATTTGGACGAATTTTCAAAACGCAGTTTCGAAATCACGGGGCTAAGTACCTACACCACCTATACAGGTAACGTGAAATGGATCGGAACGCGATCGAGTTTATGCAAAGCACGTGCGAGTATAATGCGCCAGGTTTACAAATTACCTCTTTAAGAAGGGGGAACCGTCCTCGGAGATATTTAATGTTCCCTATCTTCCGCATATTCAATTATGAGTAACGTGCCCAATGACCCGTGTGTCCGAAATTTTCGTGTAAACCCGGGCGAAGTAAAATATCAACGTACACGAGCGCAGGTCAAACGCAGTCAAACGCGGCTTCGCGTGAAAAATTTCAGTTACGAAATAAGCAAATGCAGATGTGGTAAAGCCTACGTGGCAAATCAAAATTGGCGAAGAAATACAGGCGAGCAGTCAGACAGACCATAAACGAGGCACATATAGCGCCACAGGGCCCGGAACGAGCGATGTGAACGGTCAATTTCGTCAACCACCTCCATTAGCTATTTTTCACTGAAAGTAGACTTAGTCGCGGGCGTAGAGTCATCCGCATAACTCCGTTTTGGCAAATTTTTCCGGAGATGCAAAAACTGGTTACACTGCTTCATCGTCTGTATTTTCGTTGATAATGTGTTGAAATAGTCTTTGAGCCGTTCGCGGCATTTTTGGGACATTTCTGGAATCACAAATGATGCAGAGCAGTGTCAGAAACATATCTCTGTATAAAAACCAAAATGACCAAAATTTGGAGTTACGTGGTTTTGACTGTAGGCCCGCGTATTCAAGCCCGTAGCCAGTCATCTGCGGTAGAGGGTGCTGACTGTTTACCAGGGGGGCTTGAGGATACACATAGTATATAATGTGAAGATTTCTACGAGGCAGTGGTGTAGCCAGAAGGAGGGGGCGAATGCCCCAACGCACCTGGAACTTGATGTAAAATATGCAAAAATGTGCAATTTTTCGCCTTTAAAACACGTTTTTTTGAAAAATTTTCGCTCGATCAGTAATTTTACCTTCATTTTTATAAAATAGTCCTCTAATATCGGCGATTTTTAAAAAATACCTCAATTTTCGACTTTTTCTCCATTGAAACCCTTATTTTGCCCCCCCTTCCCTTCCCCTACGAAAACCCTGGCTACGCTACTGATATAAACCAACCATTTTGGGGGAAAATAGCAAATTCTCACAGTGTTACCATAAGAAAACATTGAATTTGGTCCCAAAATTCATAATCAAAACTGGTGATTCAACTTCCCGAGACAACACATTAGAAAAAATTGAATATATCGCGTAAAAAAAGATTAACACTTACACAACGATACAATTTTCGAACTTTTGGAAGTAAAAAAATTATATTTCTGTGAACCTATCAAGTTATTAGTTCTCAAACAGCCATTCAGGCATTTAGCCATCGATATTCAGTTAGACCTGGATCGCGAGCCTACCACTGTGTTTGTGAATTTACTTGCTATAAAGAACGAAAAACAGACAATTCTTCTATCTTTCAAAGCAAAATCAGTGTTGCCAAGTTTATGAACATTAAAATGTAGTGGAACGAAAAGTTTCGAACAAAACTAGCGAGAAAAATATAGAAATTCGTGATTTTTATTTACGAAATTTTGCCAGGGGGACTCCAGCAAGCGCTAGGGGTACTCAGCACCCCTTAGCACCCCTCGGGCTAAGACCTGCGCGTATTGCGACCTTGGATGATACAACCCTATTAGTGTGTGTTTACATTTTTTCTAGAACACCGCATTCAACTTGCTTTCAGTCAGGTTAGTGTGAACACAGCTTTATATTATCAATAATTCTAGTTAGCCTAGCACGGGCGAATTAGTTCTTTCGTGATAAAAACTCCTAATACGAGTATAACGATTTTTGGTACATGAGTAATTCTCAGAATAAGGGTATATTTCAGTTCATGCACATTTTCTCAAAGACAAGTAATGCATTCTGATTTTTTTTTCTCCTTTGCATAGAACATTGTATTCTCAACCCTTTCCAGCTAAGAACATAAGAGCTCCCCCCTCTCTACTCCATAAATTCAATGAACGTGCTAGAAAGTTCCATCGTAGTGGCTGTTACTGATCACATTCATGAATCTTCAGACCAGCAAAATTGCGTAAATAAATTAATATTTCTGCAAAAAAAAAGAAAAAAAAAAGAATTTCATTGATAAAGGAAACAAAGAACCTTGATAGGTAGAATGATGACCAAACATGCATCACACGACCTCAAAATAAGGTCAAAGTTTGGTTACGCAATTTTGGTTCCATCGTAGTGGCGATTTTTGTTTGCTTATACTAGCTCCCTGATTAAACCTTTCATGCTGCAAAGTAGCTGCATTGCTTTAGTCTTCTGTTAAGAAAAACGTTTGGTTGTCAGACCTCGAATCAAGTATAGTTTATCCATCCTGTGAGATGTTGTCCATGACAATCCTGTTGTTTACAATTTTTGGTATCTTCCGTAGTGGCTTTATCAGGGAAAACGTTATCATTAGAGCTTGGATTTGCTGGCATTTGCCGAATGAGTTTGTTTAAGGGCAGATGCATGGGATGTAGTGAAAGATGAGTGCAAATCAGGGTAGTAGGAGTGTAGGAAACAAATATTATGCCGAAAAATGCCGAATCTGCAAGCAAACAGAAACCCTGAAATTGCTCATTGCCACCGAGAAGACCATACCATCAGACCTCGCCTTCATTTTGTCGTACTTATCGTTTTTGCCTAGCTGCATTCAAAAACTGGAGACTCGAGGTCTATCTCTCAATGACCAGCTCGCAATAATTGAAGACGTTTCTGCCAAAATTCGTCAAATTCCAGGCTCTCGCGGGATTACTCTACAGCACAAATTGAAGAACGTTTTTACGAAGAACACTGGGTTCACGAAACTAGAAGACATAAATTTTTCCTCGCTTGTACATGGAAGTACACTCACGTGTGCCTTGCCTCCACAGCAAATAGCTGCGTATGCCTATGCTCCACTTGTTTCGGCAGATGTTGAACGGTCTTTTTCCGATTATAAATACCTCCTGAGTGACCGTCGGTAGAGTTTCACACAAGAGAATATCGAAAAACATCTCATCGTAATGTTCAATTGACGCTTTTTATAAATTTTGTTCTAAAATATTCACGTTTTCCATAAAATTTTGTCCAAAGTAATCGATTTTTCAATAAAATTTGTTTTTGCCGAATAATGCCGAAAATCGTGATTTTAAATGCCGAATTGTAATTTATTTGTGCCGGCATCACGTTCTGATTCACCGACACGGAGAATGCGGAGCGACGGCGGGAATGAACGACTAGAGAAGGCATTGGAATGTGGATATGCTGGTCAACACGGTCATCTGGACAACATATCCACGTAACTAAGTCTTTCCATGCAGGGTCCGGACTCTTTTCTTTTTTCCCACAAGGCCTATGTATAGCGTTATGAAAGGCCATGTTGAATTCGATTTATGGATTTGTGGGGTATTTTCAACCACCTGGAGGGGGCTGTAGGGTGAGGCTCAACTGAGATACTTGTGGATTCTTAGTACGTAGTTGATGGAGCCAGTCCTAACAAGCTTGTGAAAAACCCTTTTATTATAAATTTTTCCATATCAAGTTATACTCGTAGTTCTGCTGTACCGTTAGTTTCATCATACAAGTGAGGGAATCCCTAGTTTTCCATGACTCAGCACAATAATAAAGACTTTTTGCCACGTTATAATTTTCTCGTAATTTGTGTTTCAGCTTCCGTACTTATGGACCATTGAATACAATAACCGAATAGCAATGAAGAAGCCCACCTTCAACATTTCAACCCAAGGGTATTTGCCGACAAAGGTGTCCACATTCCACGTGAAATTAGAATGCACCGGTGAGGTTAGCGCCGAGGTGCGGGTCTTGCTCAATTTAAACGTCAGCGCCATTAGTCATCGCCACAACGACACTTACCTGACATTTCGTCGAAATAAAATATGTTTAAAAAGAACCGATAGTGCCATAGGTGAGTTTCCTGTTACTATCTTCAGTTTTAGCTATTAAAAAAGAAAAGAACAAATAAAAAAGCTATTTAGAAATTTTGAAAAATAGATGAAATGAGTAGTTTTTGAAATTGGCAGAAGTCAGGCCAGATGTGGGAACAGAGCTTTTCTTCAATTATGAAGAGAAATCTATAAAGAAGTAATATTCTATTCTGGTATGTCAATAATTCACTGCAAACATTGAGGTAAAAAGAGTACATGTCACGCATTCGAAGGGTAAAATTTTGATTTTGGGATCTAAATCCTAGGCTAAATAAATGTCTAGTGTAATGTACTAAGTAGGCGGCCTAATAAACCCTGTTTCGGATGATTGGGTTAACTTTTCATGTTGAGTTAATTTCACTTATTTAAAGAGTGAAATAATTAAGGCCTGATCAAATGTCTGATGAGTCGATGAGATGTTTGAAATTGTAGCCTTTCCTGAGCAAGGTTAGTCGAGGTAGTTTGCCATTGCTTTCCCCACGGTTTTGTTGCGTTTGAGTTTTCCTTCTCTATTCCGAACAGTGTGCAGCCGCAGTTCGCTTACTAGCCGCGTGTTTTCACGATGTTGAGTGAGCTGCCCGCAACCTGCATTCGCACAGTACCAATTTTTCTATTCTGATCTGGTAGTAACACGCCCTGCGATTGTAATATGTTTTTCATTCGGATTGGCAGGGTTCCAGGGCGCGTTATCTTTCCACCTCGATTGTTTCTGTAGTCGCGTTTACAAGGGATATTCGAATAACCCTAGCTTATTTCCGAGTTGGTGGGATTCGAACCCGAGACGCAAGGATTGTGAGGCGGGCACATTATCACTCGGTCACACGATGACTTGAAATCAAGAATAAAATGGTTTAAAATCAATTTATAATCATCTGAAAAGTACGCCAGAATCAAAATCATAGGTACTGCCATTTTTCAAGAAATGATTTAAAATTACAAAAAGAAATTATTGTGTCTTGATTTTCGAAGACATACTCGTAAATAAAAGAAACATAAACATCATAAAAATCAAAAAACCAGTTGATTTTAAAATCGCAAATAAAATAACTTAAAATCAAATGTTAATATGTATTTATGAGTACAATGACTCATGGCTTAAAATCAGATGACTTCTATAACTTCTTGATTTTTTCATTTGGTTCATTTTCTTCACACAGCGCAACAGCACTCCGATTGTAAAACAAAAAACAAAAAGAAACAATACTTCGTAACCATCTCAAATTTTCTGAGAAAAATAATCGATTCTTTTGGCTTTTGATTTGTTTTTTACATATTTCATTTATGTTTCTCCTTTGAACTTTGTTTCTATAATTTCATACATGAAAACTAAAATAGGTAAGCGAGTGAGACCTATAGGAGTATTTTGGAAGTGTATAAAGAAGGCAATCTTTTATCGTGGAAAACCGCCGGGTTCAGAGAACAGTTTTTATAAAAAATTGGAAAAAAATGCGAACATTTTCGTATGCAGTTTCTACCAAAATCAATGTTATGAATACCCTGTTGATCCAGTTGTCGTACTTTTTTTCAGTTGGTGCGGTAGCTATCTTTTGTTTTATTATCAAAGAAAGTTCCACCAGCCCCTCTGTTAGCAATGCTGAGGAAAAAAAACGAATAAAAATGAATAATGCTGTATATGATTTTTTCAAACATCCGTATGTTTGCTCCTTCAAATTCAAACCAGACAAATATATCTACATGTCGTCATGATGAGTTGCCTACTTATCTGTTTGAAGGGAGGTCATGTCCGAGACACCCTATAAATCTTAAAAATTTTCGAAATGGTTGGAAATAGCTCAGTAAAAGCTTGTAGCTACGATTGTGATTACATTTGTAAAAGTAGTAAATTCTTGTCCCTAATATTGGTACAAAAATTTTAAATAGCGCTCGCAATGATCGCCTCAGTTGACTGAATTAGTTTCTATTTGGAAATAATCACAGTTAAAACCGATATTCTATTTTGAACATCTGCTTGTTAAATCAAAAGAAATAAAAATACGTTCCTTGAATTATTATCTTCGACTTTTTTCCTGAAATTTCCAGACATGTTGAGAAAATCTTACCATTAAGGATCAGTGAATTTTGAATTGTGTAGCCATTTACATAATTTTTCATCACTTATTCCCTTCTGTTTCACAATTTTTAGCGCGTATTAATTTTCCACGTGGCCACAGTTGTGCCTGTGGTCACATTAGCACATGTGTCTTATTTAGTTATTTGTCGTTTTTTGTGTATAAAAATAAGTCCAGGAAAGTTAAAATGTACCTACCGTCGCCGGGCGTAAATCGTAATTTGCAGTCAAGAAGGCGTTCTTAAAATAAGCTTCTTCGTTACTGTGTAAATAGCACCTGCTTAAATTAAATTTAAAAAAGAACAATAAACTGCAATAACGGAATCCGCGAGGGAATTTTTTCACGGGTTTGAACCAAATTTAACATATAAAGAAGAATGACACGTCGAGTGATTTTCATCGCACTGGGAGCCATTTGCAAGCTTTGCAGTATTTTTCTTCCGTTTTGTCCTTCTAACATATATTATTCGGCCCTTGGAAATGTGCACGTTTCTTTGTACATTTCTCGGCTGTATATAGTTTTTCTAAACTCTTGTACGTAGGTACAGGAAATTCAGTAAAATTATTCAGAAAAATAAATACAAGAATTTCAGAAAATTTTAATTTTGGCCTACTTTATTTTATTTTATTTTATACTCTCTTAGTTTGGCATCCTGATCAAAATACTAAAAGTCTCCGAATTCGAGTGGAGCTTCGCGCCCAGGGGGTCAAATAGATCCATGAAATTGAACTTTTGAGTTGTCTGTTCTTGATGTTTTTAATTTTTGTGTTCCTAGTTAGGGCTTTTTGGCGTTTTTCGTAAACCAGCTTTCCTCGATAATTTCACGGACCACCTCTAACTCGTAGTTTTTAATGTCTTCGTGGATCGCTTTCTTTTATCAATTTTTTTTATTCTGTTAGTTCGATTTTGTTTTTTTGCGTTTGTTATTATGTCATACAGTTTATGTATACATCGTTTGTTTCGTAGAAGTTTGTATTTGTTAAGAGTTCCCAAATTTTTTCGTTTGCCGCTGTGATTTTGTGTTCTGGTCTAGCGTTAGTTTGCTCTTACTCTTTTTTCGTAAGTTAGTTTAGTTATTTGGCTCCCTTGAGAATACTTATTGTGCATCTGGTTATTCTATGATCCGAGGGGAACCGAAAGGCCGACAGAGTGTCCACGTTGGTAATGATACGCAGGTCATTTGCGAGAATATGGTCAGTTTCATTTCTTGTTCTACCGTCAGGGGATGTCCAAGTTCATTTTCTGTTGCCATGCTTCTTGAAGAAGGGTTCGGTGATTTTGAGATTATTTTTCATTGCCAAATCTAGTAGCCTTAATCCGCAGTCATTTGTGTTACTGATCCTGTATTTGCTTATATTTGGTGAAGGGGTTACGTCACCCCTATCTTGTGCAAGTTCTTTCACTTCGTAATAACACTTACATTTGACATCCTTGGTTATCTGTTAAACATACTGGAATCTTTGCCGACCTACCCAATTCTTTTCTTTCGACTCTTTTCTTTTCTAGCAGCAATGATATTATTCCTGGGTACCTCAAACTATGCCCCATCAGTTTATCTCACCTTCTCTTCAGAAAATTCCAAATATCCATTTTACCTCCCACTCGGTTAAGTACTTCTTTATTTTTCACCTCATCCGTCAATTTGATGCTAGGTATCCGCTTATGGCACCACATCTCAAAAGCTTCGATGCTTTTCTTCTCTAGCCTCGACGAGGGCTTGTTGGAAAGGTAATTTTTCGCTCTTCTGCGTGGTAACAATTCAGAACATCGGATTTATTCGTGAGCTCCGAAAAACCACGAAGAAGCAAACGCAGACCTTCACATTCTTTTCTCATTCTCTTTCATAATTCTCTTTCTCTCTCTCCCTCTTCTCTCTCATACGCGTAAATTTTGTCTCTTTGTTATTGCGATGTTTTTTCTATAGAAATCAACCAAAATCTCAAAATTTATGTTTTCGACCAAAAAATTTGTTTTTCTCCCCCGCGTTTTCTGAGACTTCAATCAATCGACAAAGTTACCCCTTTTTATAGCAACTGCCACATATGGTCCGCGACAAAAAGTTGAAATTAGTCAATATGGAAACTCCTTGTGTTATTTTCATATCATTTGTTAAATATGTTCTATTTCGTTTCTGGTTTTTTGATCAGGGATATCCACGTGAATTTTCTGGCTTGTATTTTTTTAATAGAAAGTATTTACTATTTTAAGATTTTGCCAAGATGCAAATTCTATTAATCTTTCTCCATTTTTGTTTTTGATTCCTAAACAATATTTACCCAAGATTCCCGACCCTCCCTCGTTTCCGCCAATTTTCGCATTCCAGTCCACCATTATCCCTTAAATGCTACTCTTAGTGAAAGTCACTAAAATCGTGATACGCAACCTTACCAGTACGGTATGTGTAACAGTATCTCCCTGAACGTTGGGGCGCAAAACACTCGCTAATGATACGCTTTCAAACCGTCATACGTTGGGCAGATATACCCAATGTAGGGGTCCTCAAAAAAATTTTGGGCATTTTGGGCATAATATTTAAAATTGGTAGTTCAATTTCGCATGACTTTTTATGTTGTAAAGAGGTTTATTTTAGCTAGTAGTCTCGCACAGTATTATAGTTTCTATCTAGTTGAATATTGGAATTCAGGGGTTCCCAATTTTTTCTAAATATTAATTAAAATTTAAAAAAAAAATCGTAATTTAGCTTTTTAAAATTTTTTATCGGCCGGTTGCACATTTCCGACAATTGTTAGAGAAATAACAACGAACATGATGTATTCTAAAGAGAGTAGAGAGATACTAAGCATACCTAGTGACAATTTGGAGAGAGACTGTTAACATACCGTCCACTCCACGCTTAAAATATTATTTTAGTGGATTTCACTATGAGTGGCATTCAAGTCATAAAATATGTGTGATATTGCAGGGTTATCATTGTATGATATTCTTTGTTTTGCTCCAAAAGCTCTTCCAGCTTTGCATCGAACTTCTCCCTTTCCCCTTCCTTAGCCTCCATTGTTGGGGCATACATTTGGACTATCAACGCATCGACTTTTTCTTCCATTGGGAGTATGAGGTAGCGAATCCGTTCAGAGACTCCTCCAATTTCTTTGATATTTCTCATTATTGGTTTTAGGATATAAAACCCCACGCCTCTGAACCCTCTTGTCTCTCCACGATAATACACAAAATTTCCATTCTTTCTTCGTGTTAGTTTTTCTCCCCGTTTCCTCACTTTCCCTAATCTTTTTGTATACCATTTAATTTTTTCTATCTCTTTTTCGAATTCGTATATTCTGTCTTCCCCTACCACCCCCTGCAATTATAATACAATAAATTCAGGCCTTTTTAGCATTTTTCTTCCCGTTCTTCTTCCTTCAAAACAGGTGTGTAGGTATTACAGCCTTTTTCTTCCATGGTAGCTGCTTCCCGTCTTGAGGGAAATGAATAATAATACTTATATTAAATAAGAACTATCAAGTGGCGGGTTATTTTGTATAAATTTAAAATCAAATTCGAAGGTGGGGAGTTCCCCCCCCCCTGGATCCGCCTATGTCAGGAGGCCTCAAAGTGGTTCAAAATGAAGGGAAAATTCGGGGACACAGCGGCCCAAATTACATATGAATCAATATATCATGATCAATCTAGCTGTTAATTTAAAGATACCCCACTTTCCAGAATGTTGATAAAAAAGACCCTTAAAAGTTTACAGGAGCTTTTTTTTTTTTTTTTCAAAGAACCCTCTGATGTCATTTTGGTTTTATGTGTAACGAATCTAATCCGAATAATTTGCATGCAGACAGCAACGATATACCTGGCGGTGATAAACGGAAAACATGGAGCAGTCCGGCGACAAATTCGAGTGCTAATGGGATCGAGCAGACGAATGAAATAATTGCAAATAGCAACGGAACATCGGGTCGAGTTAGTGCCGAAACGATACCGGAAAAATCGGACAATTTAATGTTCTACGTCACTTTGGGCTGTTTCTGCGGACTCGTAACTGTAGTTCTAATCGTTATTTTCAACTCGTCGTTCGTGCATTCGTATTTGGGCCTGAATAAGCTCAGACTGTCGCGCGATTCAGTGGAGTAAGTTCGAACTATTTTATTTTCACTGTAGAACAATCTAAAAGCTCGAATATCGATAATGGTGCGATTAACTGGAAACAATTAGAGACGTAAAACGACTGCATAATTGCAGAGCTGGGGCAAAAATTTTCTTCTCAATGAACACACAGTCGAGTTTTATAAAAATTAGTACATCGAAATTGAATGTTTTCCCGATGCGAGTGAAAATTAATTACTCAGATTCTGGAGACTGATTTCTCATTATTGTGTTGAAATTATCACACGCCAACATAAACAGTTACTGACAATGTAAACTTGTCGAGGGGAAGCTCCTCCCCCTAAGTAGTTGATGGTACAAAAAACCAAGATAATATTCTTGCTTCCGATTCAAGCAAACCCTGAGTACAAAATCAGAGCGTCTCTGGGTGAGAGGGGAGGGATCAAATAGATTCATTAAAAGCAATATTGTGGCAGTTTCTGTAAAAAGGGGCAACTGTGTCGATTGATCGAAGTCTCAGAAAACGCGAAAAAAGAAAAACAACATTTGGTCAAAAAAATCAATTTTGAGATTTCGGTTGATTTCTATAGAAAAAACATTGCAATAACGAAGAGACGAAATTTACGCGCATGAGAGAGAAGAGGGAGACAGAGAAAGAGAATTATGAAAGAGAATGAGAAAAGAATGCGAATGTCTGCGTTCGCTTCTTTGTGGTTTTTCGGAGCTCACGAATCCGTGTTTTGAATTGTTACCACGCAGAAGAGCGAAAAATTACCTTTCCAACAAGCCCTTGTAGAGGCTGGTAACGTGATTTCTCGGTGAGTTAGGGCCGCTTGACGGAGTGGGAGAAAAAGGTGTGTCTAACTTTGAACGCGTTTTCCCCAAAAACGTGTTTTCGCGCGTTCTTGTTACACTCATCTTTGACTGCTTGTATCTCCAGAACAAAAAACGCTACTAATCTCGCCGATAGCTCGTTGGAATGGGCATTCATTCCTCTATTACATACTGTCCTTAACTCAAAATTCGTCGGATTGACAAAGTTACCCCTTTTTATAGAAACTGCCACATTATGAAGGGTAAAGAATCAAAACTCACATTTGCCATTTTATGTCAAGGGCGCAAAGAGGCAAAATACTGTACACGGGTGCAGGAATATCTTTGCTGCGCCTGTGAACGTGGAGTATGTTATTCACAGGCGCAGCAAAGATATTCCTGCACCCGTGTACAGTATTTTGCCTATTGGCGCCCTTGAAGTAAAATGGCAAATGTGAGTTTTGATTCTTTACCCTTCATATGTACCTGTGAACTTTTTGGGGAAGGCTGAAGTCGACTTGTTGAACAGGATAGCCCTTCATCTCCTTCAGACTTCATAACAAACGTCCACTCAGAAATACATAAGTGGTTGCATAATTTGACAATTTTCATTTGGGGTGTAAACCTTTCTTTTCAGAACCAGTTACACAAGCGCCGCGTACGCACCAAACCCTAGTGTGTTCGTTCGTTTGGCGTCCACCAAAAATGGAAACTATGCGACCATATCGAGTCTTCATAAGTACTCAACGTACGTGTCACCTTATGCTACCTCGTACATCACGCCAGAGAGTATATACCGAAATAATTCCCAAAAAGATGAACACATATACTCGAATCCTGAAACTTCGTCGAAAATTTCTTACTACGCTTCTTTTCAACTTATAAATAATACGATTAAGGTAAGTGATACCCTCGTGTTTTTTTTCCTCGGAAATGTCGCGAGCACAGATGGTGGAACTATGGGACAGGAAGCCAACTACTCCTCAACCAAAATCCATGGGTGGGGCCACTACCTCTAAAATCTTATAGATTTTGTAAGTAACGCGTAAACGGAATTTGGCTGTATTAAGACGGTTGTCCAGCCCAAAAAGTGGTTCATAGCAGCCCCAGTAGCCCAGTAAAGGCCGTTAATGTAAGTAACACGAGAAAAACAAAGGAATATTCAAAACTGCCTATTTTTACATCTTCATTTCAGTGGATTGTGCTGTACCTGTGCATTGACCTGTAGCCTTAGAATGAACAGAAAATAAGATTGGATGAGAAATTAATCCGCGCAGCAAGATCTGACATACCAGTAGGTAAATCCTGTCCACTAGTGAGTGGAACAAGATTATCCCTGAATACTGGAAAGTTTAATTATGTAAAACTTCTTTGCTCACTCGCTTGTGCTGCTTAATACTGACGCAAGCCCTGCCCACTGAACCAGAACTAGTGTCTCGCTGGAACTTGGAATGGTGAATGATGTTATGAAGATAAAAAGAAGCTGACGTGAACCGACGTGATGACCTCTAGTTTTAGGATGAACAAAATATTGGAAAACGCAAGGGCGCAACCAAGGGAGGGCTAGTGGGCTAGGTATAGCCATCTCCTCAAAACATTCGTGATTTTTTCAAAATTAATTCATGAAAATAGGCAGGTACCAAATCGAATTTTCACCCCTGTCCAAGTTTTTTCTCTCTCAATTCTAGCCCCCACCAAATAAAGTTTTGGTTGCGCCCCTGGGAATATTATACATATGTGAGATTTGTTTGTATTGCGTAGTACTGAAATGAGCACCGCGCACTAGAGCGGGGCCAGTTCATCACTGAATATTTTTTCTCTCTCTTTTCCAAATTCTACTCTCAACCCGTGTCCTGGAATCCACCCTTTAGAGCATTACTTCAGAAACACCAGGGAGGCTGTTAGGGCTGTCTTAGCCCTCTTCTCATCTTGCCGAAAAATCGGCCTAGGTCGAAACGTAGCGAGTTGCTACGTGGGCTCGAACCCGGGACCTCCCGATTCCGAGACCAACGCGCTATCCATCCGGCCAACCAGACCTCCTCATCACTGAATATTGGAGCAAAGTGAAAAGATGCATGACTTCGAGGTGGAGGTGCATGAAATATGTATTATGTGAAATTTGTAGCGCAGTATTGAAGTTAGTCCCGCTCATAAGGACAAAACAAGTTCATCCTGGATCCTGGGAGGGTGAATGAAGTAGAAGGTGATTAAACCTAAGTGCCATCCTGATGTTAACTTGTGCTGTAACATTTTTTTGTAAATTGGGGCATCATCGGTCTTTTTTTAGCATTTTATATGCATTTACTACTGGGTATACTTGAGGAAAACCGTATCGAAGCACATAACGAAAGACGTAACGAAAACCGTAAGAGTCCCCCGACACACGCTCCCTCGATACGAATTCAGTGGTTGACATTTCCATGGAAATTTATTTTAGTATTTTATTATTTTTTTATGCTTATACTACTGGGTATACTTGAGTGAAAACCGTAATGCTCCCCCGTAACGCTCCCCCGATACAAATTCAGTGGTTGACATTTACAATCTGCAGCCGTTTTGTTGATAGAAACTTCCATCCCCCCCCCCCCCGACACGAAGCCAGTCTGTATGATTCAACTCTTCATGGTGACAATTCAGTTCAGTGGTTGACATTTCCACGGAAATTTATTTTTTTCTTCCAGCCGTGTGCTCGTTGATCTTGATCTTTGCGGCGCCTTGTACGACTACAGTCTGCAATCGCCGTGTCGTTGCTGCGCGACTGCAGTCTGCAACCATGTTGTTAATAGAAATTTCCATGGAATTTCTTTATTTTCTTATTATTAGGGTACGAAATCATATGAAATATTACAAAAAGCAAAAAAAGAACTAAACTTGCTCCCTAATACGAAAGATACTAAGGGTTCAACCACGTGTCTCTGTAGGAGACACTTATTTTAGGAGGTAGTAGGGTAACAAGGGGTCTGGTTGGCTAGGAGTCTGATTGGCTGAATGGATAGCGCGCTGGTCTTGGATTTCGGAGGTCCCGGGTTCGAGCCCACGTAGCAACTCGCTACATTTTGACCTTAGGCCGTTTTTTCGGCCTGAAGAGAAGAGGGCTAAGATAGTCCTAACAGCCTCCCCGACGTCTCTGAGGTAATGCTCGAAAGGGCGGATTCCAGGGCTCGGGTTAAGAGAAAAATGGAAAAGAGGTAGTAGAGTGACGGGGCTTCAGGCGCGATTTCACGGGGGTTTTATGCCCTCCTTCCTTCTACTCTGAAACTTGTTTAACATGATACAGCTTTATTGCCTTTATTACTAGAAGATCAAAAAGTTTGAAAATTAAAATTAAAATAGTTTAAACTTTCTACTGTGAATTGAAAAATATGGATCAATTTAAAACGTCAAAATGTGGCTGATATTGCTCCGTTTTGGATTATTTTGCTTGCTTTTTGTTCATTTAAAAAATATTTTTATCAGTTGAAAAAATGAGCGATACCCAAAATTTCAAGTGTTACTTATTTTAATTTTTTTGTGCAAAAAATTCTCATTAGTTGGCAGAATTGATTTTTCAAGATCATTTAACAAAAAGTGGAGGGGAAAAAAAGGGCTTGCTACCTTAAGACTAATCGAATAATTTTCTCTGCTGATCTGAATGATCTTGATCTTTTTCTGATTTGTAAATGATGTAAGATCGGTAAGATAAGAAAAATCAGGCTAATCGTAATCTAAGGACCAATGGTTCATCATCTCAGATATTTTTTATAAACTGTTCTATTTATCTTGAACTTGAGATATTTGTCATCTTTTTAACGATCTGCGACCGTTACTCTTATCCATATGGTTTCCATACCCTTCCAGTCAAAAATTGCATTTTCTGTACATTTTTGTAAGATTTTTAAAATGTTACTGGTAATATTAGGCACTGTGCGTCAATTAATTACAATCCTCCGAGGTCAGAAATGAATAAGTTACTTTCTATGCATCTTCACTGCTACAAAAATTCAACTTCTCCAATTTAAATTATCGTTAATCGCTCGCAAAATGAGCTGCCCACGTGTTTTTTTTTTCTTCAATTATTTGCAAAACTGTAACGAGTCTTAATATCAATGTAGGTACTTCTACACGAAATGCATTTTGCCCTGTTCTATAACGAAGGAACCACTGCCTTTCATTTTTGAAATTTTGAAGGTTTTTGCAGACATTAATTCAACTACAGACTAAAAGGAAAGAATTTTTTCATGCGAATGAATAGAGTAAAATGTTACAGAACTGTGTTTTAGAAGTACATACCAAGAGTGCTAGTGGAGCTTTTTCTCTTATAAGTATGTGTGGCTACCCCTGGTGACCAATATTGCCCAATATACGATATACTGTATTTGTAGAAATCAATATGAAATTATTTCTGATTCTGATATAAATTCTGCCCATTCGGGTAATTCACCACCACCCTTGAAATATTATGGTCAATACAAAAATTGACTCGTTTGTCGACATTCCAAATCCATCATTTTCTTAACACGACATTGTGGTCGAATTCTACATTAAAATCAATGTATGATTGGAGCCTAAAGATGATGTCAGTATGGTAACTCGACTTTCGTATTGAATTCCACATTAAAGTTGAACACGATACGTCGACATTTGTTTCGAGGCTGGATTTTGTAAATTGAGAGAAGTAATGAAAGTAAAGAGAAGAGAAGCACATATTACCCTGTTGTGAATTTGAGCTGTGACCGTCATTCTTGGAATGAACGCATGAACAGAAAATATAAAATAAGAACAGACGTAAAATGTATCCACCTTAGGAGTTACGCATATTCTAACGCAGGTAACTCCCGTCCATTATATGACGGAATAAGTTCATCATTATATCCTGGGAAGCCGAGGAAAGTAGTGGAGGTACAAAGACCACCGCGGTCGTCAGTTTATCTCAAGATGAACAAAGTGTGTTTGTTCCGCAAGTTGATAGGAAATAGCTATCTGTTCGATCTCCATCAGTATTTCGCACTTATCTGCCAGCCATTCTGTTAGAAAATGGCGGACAATTACACCTAGGCTAGAGCAGTATAGTTTCACCCGGGTATACCGGATCGCCATGTTGTTGCAACTTTGGTCCGTCGAAGGAAAATCGGCTAAACGGTAAACCAAAGTCATATAGATACACCAAGTTAGACGACTGGCGCGTTTCCGCGTTTTGCCGTCATGCCAGCGCGCTGCTATCGCTGAACTCCTTGTTTGCATTGCGCTTATATGGACGTTTTTACGTTTTTGCGGATTAGCTCGAAAACAATCGATTTTGATGAAAAATTGGAAAGAGCTAAATTTGTTCACCTTGGAATTTCCCATCGAGTGCGAGTAAATTCAAAATTTTTGTGGGTAAAATTTTGAAACTGATCTTACCTGATAGAAAATTACAGGTAAAACAAGTTTGGTTCTTTTCACTTTTTCATAAAACTCGACCGTTATCGAGATATCGCAAAACCTTGTTAGGGCTCCATTGCCAGCGCTCCTATGGGGATAAATTATCATAACATAGGATTTTTAACATTGGTTAAATGGAAAGTCGTCTAACTTAGGTATCTATATGACTTTGCGGTAAACACTGCGTCACACTGCCTGACTAGTTTTCGTTTCACGGACCAAAGTTGCAACAATATGGCGGCCCGGTATCCTATACGCTCCAGTTCTCCAGTTGCTACTTAAGTTGTACGTATATACTTGTATTTTAATCAGTAACTTGCCAAGATCGCGCTGAATGTCGTGAAATTCAAAAATTGTAGAGCTGTCCCTTGAAACGAACGCAGAGCTTTGTCAGTTTGAATCAGTTGTTTATTTCTTTCGAGTTCAGAAGTTTAATCAGAAAAAATGTGCTGGACTTTTCACTTGGCAGAGTGTTATTCGATTCGGATTTTCTAAATTTATACTTCATTGTGGCACTCAGACACTCAATGCCTACTCTGCACCGAAGATATCCGTATCAAAATAACTTAGTTGACAATAAGACTTGCTTTCATAATGCATAAAATTGAGTCAGATTAATTATTACGCGCGAAACAGACAAATGAATTCATTTTTCGAATCATATCACTTCGTTTAACACTCTGCTACCGTCAGATATGATTGTGAACGCAGCCCGTAAATTGGATGCTCATTCGAGCGGTACTGAACGCCCCTGAAGCCGTCGAATTTAAGATGAAAATTCTCCCCTTTCATTGTACGTATATTTCTCCACTCTCCATTCTACACTTTCTAAATAGAATTTGTCTCGGCGTAGGTACCTCTAAAAAGAGTGTCTGCGAACAACTGATAATGGTATTGGCATTTAGGAGAGAGATCAACAATATAATGTAAGACCCTTATATAATGCCTAACGATATAAAAGGTGACTCCAAAACGTCGTCCCCATTACAATCGTGAAAAATCCCAAAATTTAAATTCGAATATGCGAGGATATTAACAGGGCCCGGGTTTATTTGGCCGGTAATGAATGCTTTTGTATTCGGTGAAAAGAAATATTATGGTGAACTTGGTATTTGAGGTATGGAACCGAACTCAGCTTTAAATTTGAAAATCGTTGACCTACTCGTAGTTTCGTGTTTATAAAGTAAGAGCACTTTTATGGCAAAGGGAAAAAGCTTTTCCGAGTGCATAAAAATATCGAAATGTAGGAATATAGAGCGGTGTTACATTCAGTAATAAAGAAGAAACGCGAAAAGAGGATTCATAAATATCTCGGAGTTTTCTTTCCGAATCGGAAGAATTACTTATTTCAAAATTTTTGATTAACGGCCATCTAGTACGAGCGAACTTCGGCGAACAAAAAAATATTTTTGGATATCAAACGGGATTTTGTGAAAATTGTGGGGGGGGGGACGTTTTATGATTAACGTGCAAAAAATTTTACTTCGTACTCTCCGCTATATTTTGACCTTCCCTCTACAGGGTTTTCATAAAATTCAAACTGTTACAGACACGAGAAAAATAGTTCCACGCAGGACATCCTAAATCAGACTAGAAAATTAATTACATTTTTCTATAAGCGAAATTTTATTGTCTTCCACTGCCCTTACATACTTTCCATTTAAAACTTGTATTTTGTTTTGAAGTTTCTGAAACGACGAGCTATAATGTGGAAATATTTCGAGCTTTCACAAGATGAAATTCAAAATCTGTTTCGAAAGGTCGCTGAATTAATGTTTGAAATCAGTTGTAACCCTCTGAAATTTGTAGCCTAAAGAGGGGTAGGTGCCAAATAATATCAAATGTAATCATTAATATCGAATAACGGATTTCCAGAACCGCCAAAAATTCAGTTTGGTATTAATTTCATTCTAAGTTGGGAATAGTGGCATCAGAAAAGGGAGCTGAAACGGCGTAGAATGCAAGCTTGATATTAAATAACTTGAGTTGTGCTCAGGGTCGCTGAATTAATCTTTGTTATTACTCTTACCGGCATTTGAATATTGATATAAAAACCGAATTTATATACCTGAAACCCGAATATTTTATATTCATTATCAATTAGGTGGTCCGTGTATTAAAAATTTCCTTAGATCTGCGCTCCCGCCACTGAAATTGGTCTTAATTATTCAAAACAATTTTCCCAAGTTTAAGCTCGATCGGATGACATTAACTCATGCCTTACGGGAGGAGGGTGTGGTCAGTGTGCAGCTTTTGCCGCCAAAATTGGCAGTTTAAAACAAGACGCAAGAAATTAAACAATTTTGGATTCTCATAAAAATTTGAGTTTTTGTTTGAAATCAGTACATTCTGCCGACAAAATTGAATCAATTTTTATGATCACCAGTGGTGCCGCAGCAACAATTCAAATCTTTAAAAAATGTGTTTGATTTGGCTATGCAAGATTCTTAAATTTCTATGTGCCTTCTCTAATCCACGTACTGAGTCGCCGGGTTTTATGGCCATACGCTTTTCTAAATTTACAAAATTTTGTTGAAATTTTTTTTCTATGAATGCCGTTTAGCCCTAATTCCTAAGTTTATTGGAGGAGAGATGAAACAGACTGGAGTTCCAAACTTTATCACAACAAAAATTAAACTCTTTTCGATATTTAGACTTTAGGCTACTCCAGTACATGTACAAATACAGACTTGAAATCTTTCGTATATAAAGTACAGACTCCGAAAAATGATTTGTATATGTTGTAACAAAACTGGTAAATTTCTAATTTTTTTCTTAAGACAGTTTTTTTTTATTTTTAGATCATAGTCTTTTGGAATTTTTCTAAATAGCTTCATTTCAACATATTGTTTTTCAAATTTTTAACATTTCTCTAGAATCTACATTCTTTATTCTGTTTGATGCCAAAGTTGCTCTCTGATAATCGTAAATCAGGAAAAGCATATGCAGGGTAGCCACTATCTGAAAAACCGGGAAAATCGGAGTTAGGGAATTTTGTCAGGGGATGGATTTAATTGCACGCTTCAAGAAATAGGAAAAAACGCTTAAAAAATACAAGTTACGATAAAATGATAGGTTGCCCATCTAATGAAAATATTCACGTTAAATAATCAAAATCACGCTAAACTGATCGATCAGCACGATATTAAAATATTATCGTGTTCTACTTATCTATATCGCACTATAAAAAATATTATCACGTTGTACTTATTAAATAACAATGAAATAATCTATGTTGAGATTAAAATAAAAATGAAAGTACCGTGTAATAAGTTAATCTGGGACTAAAAGAGCTCTCCTCGCTTTTGCCGGTCGTCCTCTCTTTCGTTTTTGTCCGAGTGGTACGGATTTCAGGGACGTACCGATAGGGGATAGGGGCAACGCCCCCTCCCCCCTGTAGGAAATTTTCTCTCAGCAGTTCGGAAAATTTACCATTTCAGTCAGGCGAGTTGGGAAAATCCAACAAGTTAAAAAAAATTTTTCTGCCTTGATACTTGGAAATTGAATTGAGAAGTTAGGAAAACCCAACAAGTCAAACGATTTTTCTTCTTTTGCTTTGATACTTGGGAATTTTGAGTTGAGTCAGTTGGAAAAATCCAACAAGTCAAAAGGGTTTTTTTGCCTTAATATTTGGGAATTCTGAGTTGAATCAGGTGGGACTTTCACAATTTTTACACCCCCCCCCCCCCGCAGGAAAACTCTTCGGTACGTCTCTGACGGACTTTGCTTCCATCGGAACGTCCACTTGGTGCGTCCTTATTTTCATACCTAGAGAGTATTTGTATATCAGGTATATACTTCAGGAAGTAAGGACAGGTCTCCAGCTCCAGCTCGAATTTTCAGGGTGTAATCGTCCGTGTACAGTAATGAACAGTTTTAAACTCGTCAAAATTTTTCCAATCACTTTCTTTAACTGTGAAATTCTGAAGGCTTTCCAATGGTTATGGGAGGGCAGCCGCTCGCACTAACATAAAATCATCAAACAGATGCATGTTGTGACGTGTAGAAAGAGAAGAAATATCCTGGCTGTAATATACAATGTATTGACGTTCATGAATTAGCGTGCATTTCTATCAGAATTGACGCTCTACCCTATTAATCTGCTGTCCAAAATTTAGCTTGCAAGTCTATTTATCGTGACTACAAAACGATTTTCCTAACTTCCGATTATATTTTCCTCTCTTGTCAGTTTGGAAAAGTCAGAGAACTTTTCGAGAATAATGAAAATCAAAGAATATACACAATTTTCGTCGTAGTCAATGAATACCAAATTTGATCTCAAATAGAGTACCTACGTATTCTCAAAACTGTGCAATACTAGCTGAAAAAATGTCTCCAAAAATTCGGAAAATTGGTCTGGAAAACCGGGAAAAGTCAAGAAAAATCATTCTAAAAAAATGGCTGTCTTGACATGAAAGTTCTAAAATTTCTCATTAACAAATATACGGGTTTCACCGTTTAAGTAGTTTCAATGGCAAACTGATAAATATAAATGGATAAAATTTTTCCTGCATATGGTGCACGGACTGTAGACAATGGTGCTCTAGAGTTTCATTAGAATCCGTTAGCTTTTTGATTTTCCAGTTTAAAAAATCTGAGCTTTCACCCCCGTGAGGCACGGGTTAATATTATTCGATCGAGCTCAAACGCTCGTGAGAATTTTTTGAATGATTTCGAATAACTTCTGGCGGAAGAAGCGAAGATCCGAAAACATTTTCAAAATAAGGAACACCTTCGTGCCTTATGAGGGTTGAAAAATTCCTATGAGAATTACGTTAACTTGAAGAATTTGAAATTCTTCAGCAGTTGGAGTTTCTCATAAGCTTAATTTTTTGAAACTAAAACTGTAAGAAGTCACTGAAGTTATTTCGGATGTTCTTTCCTTCCACCACTCCAGCCTTCTGGCTCTACGGGGGGCTATTTTTTTATTATTCCAATTTTTAGTTTCCAGTGTAGTCTCATGAGGTGAAAGGTGTGAAGAAAGGACTCAGGAAATGAATTCAACGATCCTTAGAATCCCATTTCAAAATTTTAAGTTCTTGTAAGGAGGCTCTACCTGATAGAGCACCTCAGATTTTCAGAATCAACGTTAGTGACCATAAAAACATCATCCCCCCCCCCCGGAGGCCCGTTGCTCTTAGCAGATTTTACCCGAATATTGCTCGAGAAATTTCTGAGATGGAATCGGTGTGAAAGGTGCCGAAAACCCGTAAAACTCACTGCAAAAAATCAACGCTAAAAAGCACACTGGGGTGAGTTTTACCCCAACCAGTTTTTCGCCTCCAGAGTTGGTACTAGTGTAGGAAACGAGTATTCTCATTAAACAATAGTACAGTTGTTTAGTGTTCAAACATCAAAAACACAGATTGTATGATGAGTGTTCGGGCGTTCATCCGCTTGGAGCGCTAGCGTTGCCCTCTTGTTTGAGTGAAGTCACATGATAGGCGTTGTTACGATCGTACACCTTTATGTCCACTGATAAACATGCGCCTAAATTTTGGTGAGGGGGGGGAGTTGAAATTTGACTTTAGAAATTAACTTCCCAACTTAGAAAAACCATATGCAAAATATATGTATTGGGGTAAATTTTACCCCACTCTGACTTATTAGGTTTTTGAATAAACTCCACCATGTGTCTTCCAAAATCACTCCACCCATTTGGTCACCCGTTTGTTACATGTTGTGTGTTACATACTTACATGATCTAAGGGCAAATGCCCCTAACCTCGAACTCAGAGCTCTTCTATTTCGGCAGTACCGATACTGAAGATGTGTATTGAGGTCAATTTTACCCCAGTGTGCTTTATACGGGTTAACATTCAAAAGTTGAAGTTTATTTGAGTTCCCCGTGGTTCCGCCCCTATGATACTTAGAAAATCACTTCAGAGGAACTTTTTGTGTAGCAGTTGTTATTTGGATTTGTTATTTCACTATGTGCTTCTCGCATCTCTTCCCAGGGTGTTAATAAAAATTGGAAAAACTGATATTATGTCACATTCTTCGACCTGAGGAAGGAAGCAAGCCAGTATAGCGCAGGAAATTCTGAGGTTCATTGGGATCATTCCAGACTCGGCAGTTTTTTCCGCTTTTAAATTTAACGATATGATAATTTGACTCTTACACTTTGTGATGAGGCAAGTCAGAATGTGATGACTGCTTACCTAGGAGAAATTCAATGAAGAAGAATTTGGAAAATTGTATACCCGTCAGTAGCGTGAATAGGGATTTTATTGGGATTGGACAAGTTACTCGGTGGATGAATAGCTCTGGGGATGAATTTATTACACTGACTATAAAAATTTGGTATGTTTCGGTTTCTGAACCATTTAAACTCCGAAAGTTGGCCACTTTTATTTTTTTTTAAAAGCTCTAATGGTGATATATCTTCATATCTACTCTCTCTTATATATACGTCCACTGATCCACTGTGGAACGACAAAACGGTAACCGTGAGAAAGACTTTCGAATTTCCTTCCCAAATACGAGAACTGTGGGTTACAAGATAGAGGCCGAAGTCTAAGGTCTGTAAATGAAGAGGATATGTTCATGTCAGAAGCGATTTTCCCTCGGGGAATCAACGAATTACTCTTAAGCCGAAATTTATTATGCTATGAACATCATCCGAGAAAGACCGCTGACGAACAAGATTTTTCTCTTTTATTTATATTGTCATTTAGTGCAATCTGACGTCCGTCTGAGATTTCGATTAATTCGTCAGAATAAATTCTACTATCAGCCGCTTATATCTGTGGACGTGCGCTGCCGAGAGAAATTGGGTTTCCGGAAGAGTACAACGACAAAGTCCCTTTACAAATTTTGTAATCTTTTCCACATTCTTTTGGCTGAGAAAGAAAGGAAAAAGAACTAATGTCTCCCTATCACTGTTCTAGCTTACTAAAATCAGCGCAGTAGAGAGTTTAATTCATTTGCGTGAAGGCGACATTAAATCAAATATTGAAAGAATTTTTCTTTGCTCTCGTTAATGACAGACACTTTTATATTTTGAGAAAGATAAGGACAGACGTCGGCCCGCTGTCAATTTATGAATACTTTTGCAGAATGAATGCGCGTGAAATAGCTTAACTGAGATAACTTTTTTTGGGCTCCCCCGATGATTCTCATCGACTTTTTGCTTTTGCCGACGAAATAATAAACGCTCTTTTTTTGAAACTTACGTTTTAGATATCATTCTGTACGAATTCCCTCGAGTCTATTAAGATATTAAGAAAAGGAAGAGGAAAAAAATTATCTACACTTTTGCGCCGATTGCATTTCCTTCTCGGTTCTCATGCGTTCGTGTTGGAAAACAGCTGTTGATGTTTGATGAAGAGGACATTACCGACCGAAATCTCGCGAAAATGACGAAGCAAAGCCCGTACATAATGCGGTTTCAATATGGGGGAAACGTGCACGTAATAGGTTCGTAGGAGATAAAACACGGGTGGTTGAAAAAATTATGATTTAATAGAAGGTATAAATCAACTAAATTATATAATGAACGCTGGATCGTCGGTTTGCTGCATTTTTGTTTTTCAATTTCAGTCCCCCCTCATTGTTTCGGCATCGGAACAACTAGGCTTTTTTTTCTCTTTTTTTTCTTTTTTTTTTTTTTCTACTGATATTAGGTAAAAATGATGAGACTTTGTCGTTGTAGGTAAGGAGGTAGAAATCGAATCTCTTTTTTCTTTCTTCTTGGTTTGTCGATTTGGGTTTGGAACTTTCCCCCAACTGACATTGAAGGAAAGTAAAAATTAAAAAACACTTCTTTATAACGTGATGTGGAAGGAAAGGGAGCGTTTTCATGAAGTTTGCAGCACTCATGATATGAGTTCGTTCATAATCTTTTTGTGTGTATTTATTTCAAAATGTTGCCAAATTCCCAACTTGAAATATCGCCATACTTAATAGACTGTTAAGAAAGTGATAATTTTCTTCCCTATGGAAGATAAGTAATAAATTTATTTCCTAGATGAGGAAAGTAATCAGTTTCTTTCCTAGGGAGGGAAAGTTATCAATCTCATTCCTAGAGAAGGAAAGCTATTAATTTTTCCATAGAGAAGGAAAGGAATCACTTTCTGCCTTAGAGAAAAAAGTAATAGCTTTCTCCCCTAGGAAGAAAAATTATTCACCTTTCTCGCAGGAAAGGAAATTTCCACGTTTTTCCTTCAGGAAGGAAAGTAATCACTGTATTCGGTAATGACGTTCTTCCCTGGAGAAAAAAATTATTCGTCTTCCTTGGGAAATTAAAATTTTCACTTGCTTCCCTGTGAAAAGATAGAAATTACAAGTAATCACCTTCTTCCCTAGGGGAAAAAATATTCGCTTTCTACAAAAGGAGGGAAATTTTTCGCCTTCTTCTCTTGGGAAGGACAGCAGTAATAACTTTCTTTAGTAATTACTAGGAGGCTTCACGCCCCAACCCCACGCCGTCACTCACTTCGGCGCTTCGCGCCTCGTCCAACCATCACAGTCCTCAGTGTTTGATCAAAACTTCTGTTCCTGAGTTGAGGTTTGCTTTGCGCGTATTTTGCTCCCCCTTTATCAGCGGTCCTCAATCTTCCGCCATGAATTCCCCCTTCCATCCTTTCTTCATCACGAGCCTCCTCCTCCTCCAACACGACCCCCTCGTTCACCACGGTCGCTGTCCGCATCCACAGTCGCACTTCAACAGTCGCAGCCCTCCTTAGCCACAAACTCCTCCCACACAACGGCTATAATTTCTTACCAGAGGCTTCAGTGCCCACCCTATGGTCCTTTACCTCCGCAGTATCCCCCTGCGAACTATTTCCTTCTGCACATCCGTGTAGGCCGTGTCCCCTGGACTTCCTCCTCACCTCCACAACCATCGACCACCACAACCGACCTCCACCAACTGGGCCTTAATCTCTTTACATTACCCTCTCCATCGTTTCATGACTTTCTCCGTCCACAGCTTCTCCCTCACATGGCACCCTCCGTTCATCCTTCCGATCATCACCCAGTCCTCCACCTAGCCTCCTCCCGATCGCCCTCTTCCGATCCGAGTGCCCTCCATTAGGGCCACGTCCCCTCGACCACCCCAACACCACTATGGCCTTCATTTCCGTTCACGTACCACACCCTCATCAAGACCTCTTCACCCGTCACTACGCCCCTCCCAATTGCGGCCATAATCCTTCGCTACAGTCTTCCTCTTCCTCTGCTCCTTCTCGGCGGCCTCCTCATCCCAACTCCGACGAAGATCCCCTGGTCCTCCAATCAGGCACCATGACCACCCTTCCCTTTCAGACCCCCACCACCAGCCACTCTCGCACCATGGCTTTTATTTCCCTCCTCAGTCCCTGTTTCACCCAGGACTTCCTCCTCCACCAGGACCACTTACTCACCATTACCCCCACCCGGGGCCCTTATCTCCCTCTACATTCCCCGCCACCACCGTGGTTTTCCTCCCCTTCGGGAGCTCCCTCCTCTACCATGAGTACATCTTATAACCTCGGGCCCTCACCCACTAAAGTTTTACTGCTCCTCCAGGACCACTTACTCACCATTACCCCCACCCGGGGCCCTTATCTCCCTCTACATTCCCCGCCACCACCGTGGTTTTCCTCCCCTTCGGGAGCTCCCTCCTCTACCATGAGTACATCTTATAACCTCGGGCCCTCACCCACTAAAGTTTTACTGCTCCTCCAGGACCCTCACCCACCACTACCTCCTCTTTCCTCAATGGCCACCCTCTCCTACCAACCATGTCCTCCACCACGAGGACCCTTCACCCACCACTACCCCCTGGGCTTTATCTCCCTTCACAGCCCCTGTCCTCGCTATGGTCCTCCAACTTCCGTAAAGATCCCTGGCCATCCACCCAGGAGCTCTCACAACCATGACCACCGCTCCCCCGAGAGCCCTTCCCCCTCAAGACCCCACGCCACCAGCCCCTCTCGCACCACGGCCATTTCTCTCTCTGGCCCCCTCTCTCACCACGGACTTTCTCCTCCATACTCTTCTTAACCCCTTGCCCTACCCAGGACCTTGATCTCCGTCCACAGTCCACGCCCCCACAGGGGCCCTCCTCCCCCTTCAGGAGCTTCCTCCACAACCATGGACCCCTCCTGAGGGTAGGTTACCCCTGGAAAATTGAGCAATTAAGGGGCAGGGTAGGTAACCAGCAGCGATTTGAGATCTTGGAGATTATGGGTAATTATGTCATTATATGTCTGTTATGTCTTAAAGCTTATGTCCTTGAAAGTAGCCGATCTGCCCCTGAATTTTTCTGATTTTTAAAGTAGGCAACCCGCAGTGCGTTTTTTTCTCCCAGAGGTGGCGGCGGATTTTACTTTTTTAGTATATAGAGAGATTTTCTCTAGTGATCACTGTCTTTGGTAATCTTTCTTTTCCCTGGGCATAAATTATTTAGTTTTCTCCCTAGGAATGAAAATTCTTTACTTTCTTCTCTTAGAAAGAGAAACTATGCTTATCTTCCTCAGGGAAGGAATGTAATTACTCTTTTCATGAGGGAAGAAATTATTCAATCCCTAGGAAAGGAAATTATTCATTATCATTTACTTCCTTTCTTTGGAAAGAGAAGTAATAACGCTTTTTTCTCCAAAAGCAAATATTGTTTTTTCCCCCTATATTATCACGGGAACAAAACTGTTTAAATATAGCCGTTTCATTCTACAAAAAAGAACTGTTTATAATTTTTCAACATTTTTTCAAAATATAAACATGAACCCGCTAGAATAGGGTGATAATAATGGAATTGTAGCAGTGACCTCATGAGGAGGGGACAGTATTCATACCACAACGAAAAACATGTTCCTTCCACGACGGAAGAATCGACTCAATCAATCAATCTTTTCAAGACCTTTATTATACAGACAGATAATATTTATAAATATAGAGTAAATCGTCCACTTTTGGCCAAGTTAAGGGGATTCTTCAACTTTGAACGCCATTTAAAAATACAAGAATCAGTTTTCTTCCATGAAATTTGTCTTATCATCATTGTTCAGGTTCTGAAGGACTGGGAGACTTTGTCTATTTGCTCATGTAAATGATTCAGTTGCCTAGTAACTGAAAATAGAAAAATTGTAACCTAAAACACCCATCTGTGGCCAGTTTTGCTATCTATGGCCCACTTCATTACCATTTCTGGCCCCATGGATTATATTTCATTTGCAGGACAGAATTTTTACACGTTTAAGCTGAAATAAGCTTGGAAAGTAGTAGAGGAGTGCAAATAGAAGATATTAGACGTATTTCTTCGTGAAAAAATAGTACTTCCAAAATAATAAGTTGCATTTTATATTCATATTATTCATAAAAATTAATCTCACATTTCTGATGCGTCATTTTTTATTTAGTAACTTGCTTGAAAAATTATTGGTATGTGTCTTCTTATTTTTTGTGCGACACTTTAGTGGTAACATGACGAAGAATCTGCGAATTTTATGAGAAATATTCAGCTTTTCTAACTCGTTCATAAGAAAGGTGGCCAAAAACGGATTAGCACTGTACCCACCTTTGGACAGGTTGCTGGCCATAGATGGTGAAATCATTAAATTCCAGACCCTCACTTGGCCATGCCTCTTAATTAATGAAAAACAGAGTAAAAACCAATTTTTAAAGCAAAATCCGTTACTAATACTATGAATGATTAGAAAAATACATTGCCTAGTGCAATTACCACCTGGAAGTGTTCGTATGACGATCTTTCTAATTGCTGGATTTATAAGAGTTTTGATAAGAAATCACTGAAGTTTTGATGTCCGCCACAGATCAATTTTTTTTTTTAAAGCATATGAGTTACGTAAACTTGAAAAATACAATGCACCATATACACGGCAGTGTTCACTGATTTCATAGTGTAAAAATCACATTCTCAGTGTTACCCAGTCCTTGGATTTGCTCTAGCAAATTTATGAGAAACCTGGCCAAAGATGGTACCGCGGCCAAAAGTGGACGATTTACCCTATGTATATTCAATGCTACATTACTTTATTGTATTATCTTGTGCCCTTTTGTTGGGCAAAGGTATCCCTCAACCGTGTCCACTCCCGTAGGTCAGCTGCAGAGTTTGGTGGCACTTTTTGTGTCTCAGAAATTCTGAAAAATCATCTGGCCATTTGAATTTTTGGGAACCTTGTTTTCTTTTTCCAGCTAGCAACCAGTCTGTTGATTCCTTTGCCCACCTACTATGATCCATCTTAGCTACAGGTCCCCTCCAATCCCGCTTTTGAATCTGTCTAATTGTGTGTAAAAAATTCATACTGTATTTCAGTGTATTTCTGATGCATTGGATTTTTACTTTATCTTTCCTTTTGATATTCAATATAGCTCTTTGAATGAGATCAGTTTGATGTATCATAATTTTCATTTCATCTCTGTAGTACAAACTGTAATTCCCTCTTTGATGGAAATTACAAATTGAATAAAGAACCTAGAGGAACTTTTTTGGATTCTAGCAACATCATTTTCGTGTTCTCAAATGCATTTTACGACAGTGGAATACCTTGTATGCGAACTACAATATGTCGTTTAATATCGACCTATACAATGAATACGCTACTCAAATTATTGTTTTTATTATTTTAATAGCCATAAAAGTGACCAGAAGTGATGAACTACAGACTTTTAAATTTGAGGATACCATGTATAGCTTAGAAGTTCGATTATTTGCATAATTTTTAATTCTGTGTAAAAATGGTACTGAGCCTGTTTTGTGACAAATTTAGCTTTCTTCAATTTTATCGTGGACATTTTTCTGTTCTTGTAAAAACTCCTAAGTGTTGTAATAATTCAGCTCTGGTATCTCATCCACTCCTGGAACTTTCCTTTTCTATAAATCTCTTAGTGGTTTGTCAAATTCACCTCTTAAAATTGAGTCTCCTCTCTCATCTTCCATATGTACCCCCTCTCCATTTTTATCTCTTCATCCCCGTATTTATTATATGTGACCTGCCAGGAAGAAAGGGACCTGAGCGCAAAAAATCATTTTTGTGATAATAACTGTTTTTGACTAATTTTTGGCCGCTCTTTCGCGTGGTGTTGTCAAAAAAATTCTAAAAAATTTTCCCAAACTGCTGTAAGTCTGAAAATTTGAGTGTCTCATAACGTGATAACGTTATCAATTTTGTTTATCCGCTCTCCTGTAAAATTTACATTTTTGCGCTCAGATCCCTTTCTTTCTGGCAGGTCACATATTGTCCTTATTCTGTAGAGAATAATTCTACCAAGTTTCATCTCTCCAACACGTTTCCCATTTTAGACAAATTTCGGTGTTGTTTCTACTGGACTATGTCGTTTCAACTACAGAAGTGTCGAGTTGAACGTTTGCATTAAAAAATGCAGAGCTCCTTCCATTTTGTGCAACTAGCATCGAGACTACTTAATGATTCGGCCAAGTGCAGCCATGTAGTTGCTTATCTGTATTTCGGGTCGACACAACTCATGAGCACTGCTGTAGCGGAAACGGTCTCAAGAGGCCCCGGCATCTTAATGCACTCACTATTGATTATTTAGACGGCATTCCTCAGCGTTGCACCCTCAACTACGTAATATTGTGTGCACTTATTTTTCCTCTCTATCTGCCTCCCAAATCGCTGGCGAGCCTTTCCTAAATGGAACCGAGTTTACCAAAGCAAAATGTTGGTAAAAGTTATTCGCATTCGCCATTCATGGGTTTCTACACCCTATACCCTATCCTATCCATAATTTTCTCGATGTTATAAGAGCAATAATAGGTTCATAACGTTTATCGGGTGTTTATTTTACCAGAGCTGATGAGCTCTGATGGGCATTCCGCTTTTATTTTAATCAGTAAATTACGAGGCGAAATGCTTCGAAAACAAGGCTGGCGAACGCGAATTCGTCGGCGAAATTCGTTATTCGAAGTACACGTGCTACGAACGACCATTTAAACGAGTTTTTGCTTTCATCAAATTTAATATAATATTTTCTGGCCGCGAGCGTTCGACGTAGAACAACATCGCAAATTGCGAAGTAAAAATCATCTCTGAAATTTTTCGCGACTAGGGAGAAAACGGGGAAAATACTCTCTATTCGATGATAATATCAAATAGCCCGGGGCAGACTTCCCTTCAGCCGCACTCCACAGCTAAAAATGAATTCTGTAAAAGCGGAAGCGTGTAACTTGTTTAATTTTGATAGGGTCTCAAATTAAAAGGACGCTGTCTCTTCCGAACCTGCAGGCGTAAATCTCGCTGAAGTACCTTCGTAAACAGAGAATCCAAGAGTTACCTTTAATCCCTATGAACTTCGCGCCGCTAAACTTTTGCTGCTGCACAGATCGCGTGTCTGTTGGCCCTTTTAATACCCGCGTTTGAAAATAAATATATGTCAATAATTGCGCCGTATCCCGTAGAATAAAGCAAACAAATTGTCGTGCATATGTATGAGGCGGGGTGATGGTGAAATTGAAGTTCCAATTTGCTCTCATGAACGTTGATTCTAGCATCCGCCGGGGCAAACACACGTGCCATCGTTAAATACGAGTACGACTCTTCAACCTGGTTCTGCTGGTGCGGAAGAACCGATGTCGGTTTTCATTTCCCTGTTTCGAAAGGCTAAAATAAAAATTTAACTGGTAGTCCGGACACGGACATTTGGATATCAAATTACATTGTCGGCTATCAATGTTTTTTTGGCACTGCACCCATACACCATCCAAATGATGGTACACATTTTGATTGCAGAACGACATTTAACAAACTCAGTTGACTAGATTCGAAAAACTCGATTGATTTGATCTGAAAATGTCAGTTGATTACGCTGTCAGCTCTAAAATCTTTTGACCTCCTTCAAATGATGGTACATATGTACAATAGATCCGCTATTCTTACTGCGGAAAGACATTTGGAAACTCAGTTGATTAGATTCAAAAAACTAGATTTATTTCTTTCTCAATTCTAAATTTTTTTGTCATTCCTCGAATCATGGCCGAATCCTTAGGTGTCAATGTACGCTTGCACCTAATTCGAATTTCTGACTGGAAATTCCCCACGATGCCTACTTTTTTCTCTATATAAAAAGAAGGGGGGGGCAAAAAAAACGGAACATGACCATTTAAAAATTCCCCCCTCCTCCCCGTCAATGATTCCCTTATTTCACGGTATTATGAAATTTTTGAGTTTGCACCTAGTTGGAAAATGAAAAAGTGTCGGCTATGCTCGGAATGAAGGTACACCAGAGTAGGGTAAAATGTCCTAATATAGAGTACATAACTTGGTGCGAAGATAATGAAAAATCCGGCAATATTTTCGTCGGGGTGTATAAGGAAAAGTATGTCGTATTAGTCCGGAATGCATGGCTTATATTCATATTAATCCAAATAATATTTAAAAAAAAAAAGTCTTCCAATATGGGCTACCCTGTTTTTTAATATGTAGTACATTAAGTCCTACATTAAATAGAGCAGTTGAGAAAAAGAAGTTGAATGCAAATTAAGAAAATTACACTACTGAACAAAATGAAATTTTTTGTTTACACAACGCATTTAAGGAGGTGATTCTTGAGTACTTTTCAACGCTGATTACAGTGTCGTTGGCCGTTTTTCTCTATCACGTCTAGTTTTTCTGATCAAAAGCTATAAAAAATTCAACTAAATGTGTTCGAAAAGAGGTTTAAGAACTGAATATGTGGCAGTTTCTATAAAAAGGGGTAACTTTGTCGATCGATCAAAGTCTCAGAAAACGCCCAAAAAAAAATTGTTTTGGTCAAAAAAATCAATTTTGAGATTTTGGTTGATTTTTATGGAAAAAACATCGCAATAATGAAGAGACAAAGTTTACGCGCACGAGAGAAAAGGAATTACTATTATAAAAGAGAATGAGAAAAGAATGCGAATGTCTGCGTTCGCTTCTTTGTGGTTTTTCGGAGCTCACGAATAAATCCGATGTTCTGAATTGTTACCACGCAGAAGAGCGAAAAATTACCTTTCCAACAAGCCCTGGTCGAGGCTGGTAACGTGATTCTGTGACGAGTTAGGGCCGCTTGACGGAATGGGAGAAAAAGGTGTGTCTACCTTTAAACGTGTTTTTCCCAAAAACGTGTTTTTGCGTGTTCTCGTTACACTCATCTTTGGCCGCTTGTATCTCTGGAACAAAAAACGCTACAAATATCACCGATAGCTTGTTGGAATGGGCATTCATTCCTCTATTACATACTGTCTGTATCTCAAAATTCGTCGGATTGACAAAGTTACCCCTTTTTATAGAAACTGCCACATTATGAAGGGTAAAGAATCAAAACTCACAAAAACAATGCTGACATATGCTTCTGGTTTCTTTTTAATTTTTTTTTTTTTTTGCTTTTTCATTTGGGTGGTGGTTTTATTTTACAAAAATGATGACACTGCTTTATTAAATACTTGGTAGTGACCTACCTCAATAAATTCAGCATCAAGATACCAAAAAATGAAAAAAAAAAAGGGGACATGCATACCCTACCCAGTTCTTCTCTAACTGCATGTTTCTTATTGGGACTGCAAGCGCAAAAGAGTCGCTCTCTACAATTTCAGGCATGTGAAAAAAGGAACTACCTACTGAAAACCTACAGATTTTAGAAAAACTATCAGATTGAAATAAAAATGGTCTCAATGGAAGGGAAATTTTATGTACTATGAATTTTGTTCTGTTCATTTTTTCGATAATCGCTTTTGTTTTCATAATATTTTGAGATTTCTTTATATGTCTGTAAATGAAATATTCCCCTTGATCAGGGTTACAAGGTGAACGACAACAGCGCGCCACCGCTTTGAGCAGCCCGAATTCATGTGCTTTGTTCTCCTTACCTTAGAATTACCAACGTTCTCGTTCTCGTTCCCATTTAGATATTGTTCCCGGTCCCATTCCCGTTCTTGTTCCCATCTTGGTCCTGTTTTTGTTCGCGTTCTCGTTCTCAATCCCATCATGTTCTCGTTCTCATTCGTTTTTCTAACGCTGGAGTACTGCAGTTCGATTTTTCCATTTAAAAAAAATTATTATTGATGATTTTAGGCTTTCATAATTATACTTTCGCGCCAGCTGCAAAACGCAAAAATCATCTTGTTCCCGTTCTCGTTTGTTCTTCTGTAACTGCATGGTTTTTGTTCATGCTCCTCGTTCTCCTTACCTTAATTGGGTCGCGTCACCTTGATGGCGCGCTAGTGTATTTCATCCCGTTTGGGTAGCTTCTACACTTGTCCACCAGATGTCAGCCATTTTGCTGACGCGTCCCAATAATTACACCAACGTTCTCGTTCTTGTTTTCGTTCCCAACCGGGTTCTCTGTTCCCGTTCCCGTTTCCCGTCCCCGTTCTCAATCCCATCATGTTCTTGTTCTCATTCTTGTTCTGAGAACGAAAACATCCCGTTTTTCTTCTCGTTCTCATTCGTTCTTCCAACACTGACCCTGCCCCCAAAAATTATAGATTTTAATCAGTTATAATCGAAAAGATGCAGTCTGTAATCGATTATAATCGACAAGAGAAATTATCGATTTTTCCCATCCCGAATGAATTGCAAATCCAAGAATTTCCTGGATCTCGGCGCATTTTCTTAAGTATGGTCCAGTTAAGAAACATAACTCATTGCAACCTGCAATACACATCGATAATTGGCACTGTGTAGTTGGAGGGGAAGGACGAGGTTATCAGCATCATAAAAAAATTATATTTCTTAACCGAACCAGACTTTATATGTGCCCAGTCTTTGCATTTGGAATGTGTAATGGAATGTAGAGAGCGCTCACGAACTTATGTAAGTAGGTTGAGTGATTTAAATCGATATTTACCATCTTTTCAGTCCCATCTTATGAGATTCCACCTGTTAGTTTGTTTCCATGACTATTTTGATTTGTAGTACATGCTTTTAAAAAAATGATTTCAATGAGCATTATTTATTCTTAAATAACTCTAAATTCTTATAGATTCAAAATATCGAATCATTGCCTGTACATTTCTTAGGGGAGCGAATAATTTGATTACTTAAACCATAGAACTTACAGATAATATAGGCTGTGCTTAATGATAGAAAAACTTAGCACGCTTATGGAGAATAAGTGGAGTGGCAACTTTGCTAGGGGTACCTAGTGATAAGTGAATCATTAATCTGTATCTCATCGCATTTTCACGAGTATTTTGATTATTTTTCCTTCAAATTACATTTCGAAGCTGATGTTTTTAATTTATTTGCCCCAATTTATTATTTATTGGCTTAAAAAAAAAAACACAAAAAAAAACACCAAAAAAAACGCCGTATTATTTTCTTTTATCACTGCCTACAGACAAGTTATCACCCCACTTATTTTTTATACGTTGACCAAGACTGATAACGATGATAACCACATAATTCTTATCACTGAACAGTCTATATTATCTACAGGGTCTATCACTCAAAATAGACAGGAAACCCCCAATATTATTCTCCATGCGCGACAAATTTTCTGTGCGTATTATCCGAAAAAAGTAAAAGAACAACAGTCGGACAGTCTCCGTCTCCCATAATTTGGGAATTTCTGGAATTTTTATTCCCGTGTGCAGTAAAGGGTATGGAGAAATTTCCAAAAATCAAAAAAATTGAGTTGGTCACGTATTCTAACTCAGTTTTGGCCGCCGAGTTCAAATTCATTTTGTCTGCTAATTTCGTGTCTTTTTTCGAGCCCAAATATTTACAGAAAGCTTTTGAAATCGAACCCGGTAAAAATTGCTCAATTTTTCAGGCGAATTCAGATCTGGCATCAAAATTGAGATACTTTACATCTTGACCGAGTTACACTAACTTTTCTGTGCCATTTATAACAATTTCTTGAGTACCTGGAGAACGAAAGGCCTCTACCAAATTCGTATAACGTACTCGAACTCAGCGGCCAAAATTAAGTTGGAATAAAATGTGACCGGCTCCGAAGAAAGGGACCTTATGGCTAAAAACGAAATTTGAGAAAAACGCGTTCAAAGTTTGACTACACTGTTCTCGTTATGTAGACTATGATACCACGCACTGCTTAGGGAATTGTATAATGCAGTGTTACCACTGCTGGCCAGCGATGTACGAACAGCGTAGTGACCTACTAGTCTTCAGGAGAGACAGAAATGAATGGCTATAGAGAGATGTGGACGTGGGATAATGCAAACTGATCCTATATCGCGTGGCTTGGTCAGTAGCGTAACTAGCTTCTTCTTTTTTTTTTGCATGGGCAATGAAGGGCCAACACAGAGTTGGGTCAAATTGCTAAAGACCAAACAAATTTTATGAATGTGGCTTGGGGAGGGGGAGGTGGAGAAAGCGGGGGAGGTGTTGAAAAATGACGGCATGAAAAATTTTAAACAAACGCATACTTGAATACATACTGCCATTCAATAAAATGTAATTCTGCGGGCGTTCGTGATATGACTGCGTTATGCAAATAGGATATAATATCTACCATAAATCGGGGTAACCGCCGAAAATTTTGGAGGTTTCAAACGTGAATAGCTGTAGCGCGTTATCTGTTTGAGATACAGGAAATCAAAAAACTGTTCCGGGTTGATTGAAGCCTTTGAAATAAGATTAGCTAGGAGAATCAAAATTTCCCTCTCCCTCCCTCCTCCCAGAAAGACCTAAACATGAATCGGCAAAGTTACCTGCGCACAGGGTGACATTGCCAGTACATAAGAAATGCATAGAAAATGAGTGCAAATGTTCAAAATTTATTACAAAAGGTCATAAAAACGAAAGAAAAATTGCAATTTAAGTTAAATTACGTCTTTGGGGAAGATACATATTTCTCGGGATTCAATGGGCTCAGGTAAACCTCTTGATGGCAGCAAATTTCACGTAATCAAAATCACCATTCAGCGGATAGTGGAATTCGTTTTTTCTATTTTGATATTACTCGTCCTCCCGGATTCCAACGGATATCATTATCTATTTTGTGAAGATAATTATAAATTGTTTTAACTGGTATCTTTTATGTGGCTAAAGCTTCGGTTCTGGTCATATTACCATTTCGAATTTAAAAAAAAGATTTAATCCTCTTAAAAAATGGGCGGGTTAAAGCACTTTTCGGACGGGCCTGGCCCATCCAGGTCCGCCCCTAGTTACGCCGCTGGGTTTCGTGTGTAGGATTGTGCATTCCTAGAGTGCATTCATACCGGACTGAATCGGGAAATTTCGTTGAATGTTTTACTCGTGGATCGGTGGATCACACAAAATTTGTGCCAGATCGCATATTTGGCTTGATCAAATTGCGATACTCCGTTGCAGATATTCGGAAACGGCAGAAGCCATTAAAACAGCAGAGGTGAGAATCAAAAGTGACATTATCCGCCATAAAATTTTTTCAGAAACTGAGAAAAACTGACGGGATTCATTACGTGCGACCTATGGCGGTTTCTCTTACTAATATGGTAGACAGGCAACCCACAAAACGTGCGTGACGAACATTCTCATGTTCCGTTACTATCAGGAACGCTCACTAACCCGACCATTTCCAATGAAAATTGGATCATGTCACTTTCGATTCTCACCTTCTCAATTACTTAACAACAACACATCGAAACATACGCTCATGACTCGTATTTTTGCAATGATATGGTCTAACGAATGCCCCTCTACCATTGCCTAGAATGCATATTTTGCTATTCCGCACACGGGTGAAAGAGGAGGGTTTGAAAGTCTAGAAACCCCCAAAATCGATAATTTAGCCATAACGTCCCTTTCTTCGAAGCCGGTCACAAACAGTTAATAATATTTTTTTGATTTTTGAAATTTTCCCCATGTTATTTTTCTAGAAAAATAATTCTGGCCAGCTTTCAAAACTGGACTTGGTTAAAATGACTCAGTTTTTCAAGTCGAATTTAGATCTAGGATTAAAATGAAGAAATATCATTTATTGGCCAAGTTACACCTGCTGTCTCGGCTTATGTATCTTGGGAACGAAGCATCCCTGCCAAATTCGAACAACGAATTCGAAATCAGCGCCCAAAATTGAGTTGGGATGAGAGGTCAACTCACTTTTTTTGATTTTTGAAAATTTCTTCATATTAGATCATGTCCTTTTTCGGGCAAAAGATTCTTCGGAAAGCTTTTCGAAATTGGACTCGGTAGAGATAGTTCAGTTTTTCGAGACAAATTCAGATTCGTGGAATGAAGCCACTTTGTGGCCGAGTTGTACCGACTTTTTGGACGTATCACGGGATTAGAGCGTCTCTTCCAAATTCGGACAACGAACTCGAACTTAGCGGTCAAAATTGAGTTGGAATGGAAGATATACTCAGTTATTTGATCTTTGAGAATTTCTCCATACTAAATTATCTTTTCGGACGAAATACTTTTTGGGGAGTTTTCGAAACCGAACTCGGTGGCAGTGCTTAAATTCAGATTCGTGTCATCGTTGACCCAAGTTATATTTTAACCGAGTTACACCCATTTGCGTGCGAGTTACTCCAACTTTTTGGGCGCATCTCGGGATTTCCGAGTTATTTTTATATTATACCAGTTTTTCAAATTTATATGAGTCGAAGTGGCCCCAAACATCAAGTGAGCCCCATTTCTAGGCGTTTCCCGAGAGCCTGTTTGCTTCAGTCCGCCCCCGCTCCAGGCGAGCGAATTTTCTCGAGTATCTCGTTCGGCACGCTATAGTGTGCGGTTTGAGAATTTACAGTCGAAGCGAGCGATTCCTGGTTCAACGTAAATTACACTGACGAAATGATTTTTGCAGACTGTGCTAGAAGATCCGCGGCAGCAAGATATCAACGATAGATTATCGCAGTTAACCGTTAACCGTAATTCCATAATAATCCAGCGATTAGTTCAAGAAGGGACCTTTGGTAGAATCTACCGAGGATTATTAAGGCAATCTCATAACGGCGATAAATTACAGAACGTATTAATCAAAACCGTAACCGGTAAGTTCGTAAATTTACCGAACTAACTTTTAACGCGGCAATTGGGCATAAAGATAAGTTGTCGACGCGTTCCCTCTGTGCGTGAATTAACGCGACGCCTCGAATTTCTCTCTTTCCCACTCTCTCTTCCTTTTTTTCTATTTTTTTTTTTCCTTTAAATTCTTACCATAATCATTTCTTAGTTTCTGTTCCTAATCTTCAGAAACCTTGTCCACAACAGAAGAAAAAAAGGTGAAATGTGGAAGCCGCATACTCATCTTAATATTAAGTATATGTATATGTAGGTCTACGGTTAACCACAATGAAGACATTCTTATTTTGCGTTTAATTTACAGAAGAAGCCTTGGATCCACAAGTATCAACGTTCCTATCCGAAGGATTAATGATGTTCGATTTGAAACACGTAAATATTTTGTCAGTAATTGCCACTAACACAGATTTATACTATCCGCCACTGCTCGTGTATCCGATAACCAGCAAAGGAAACCTGAAAAAGTAAAAAGCGTTCATTTTTTAAATTTACCTAATTTAAATGTTTCTTAGGTAGCTAACTTTTATATGTAATCTATATGGACAAGAAATACATATACCGGCAGACGATGAAGTCGTTTTAGGTGTTTATAATACTATTTAAATATTCTTTTATAATATATTATCGCACTTAAGAATAAAAGAAATAATGTAACTCTTCGACCATACTGCCTTCGTTAATATCGTTTATGGCCATCTAGCATTGCGCGTTGATTATTCAGAAGTCGACTCCCAAATGGTTGTAATATTTGATTTAGACTGAAAGATAGGAAGCGAAGCCGGACAACTTTATGTTCAATTCGAAATAAAAGTCGAGCCGTTAAAATATAATTTATATAATATTTTATATGTGGAAAAGAAATGTAAACGGAAACACGTTTTAATTTGTCACGGTAGGTATCTCCAGAATTGTAGAGTCAGAGACGGAGGACAATATTCGTTGCACACTCAAGATATTATCAACATGGCCATACAAGTGGCGGTAGCTGGCGTGTTTCTGCATACTAATGGCTTTTACCACAAAGATCTCGCTGCAAGGAATTGCGTGTAAGTAAAAGGCTTATACTTACTTGAATTGTGCCGGCGATTACGTTTGAAAATTAATACGTTATTCTCGATGTCCTTTCGTGATGGTATATCTTCGTACCTGTGCAGGGGAAAGTGCGGAACATTGGTACCAACCGCAGGCAATAATAGGTCGTTGTACAATTCCAAAAAGCAATCCTCACAAGGGTGGAGCGTATAGCGATGCCCGCATGCCAAAATGGCTCCCCAGATACCGCACCCTTGGTCCTGGAAACTACCCTTTCGAGAATCGCATCAATGACCAGAGGAACGCATTGAGGCTGGCCCGAGTTTTCGTTTCGCCTCTCGCTTCGGATTCGCGCTGCCCTGCCAAGGCTCAGGGCCTGATTTAGGCACTTGCGGGCCCCCCAAAATTTTTTTTTATTTTTAAAGATCTATTTAATAACATCCATCATCAGCTCTACGGAATTGGTTATAGGATGTGCGGGCCTCCTGCCCCCCCTAAATCTGGCCCTGCCAAGGCTACTATGGGACACCATACTAACCGAGGCAACGCTCATCCAGCAGTAACCTAGAATTCGGGTGCATCACAGACGGACGCACTACCTCCCTCGCCGTGTTACGTGTGGCTACGGAAGAAAGTGGTGACGGTGGGGTGAGCCCTGCCGGGTTGGAGGTCCGCAGCAGCTGCAGAAGCTCTAGGATGGTATAGAGTCGTTGTGTACGGTGTGGGCCGAGCTTTGTCCGTCGGTCCTCTGCCTCGACCAGTCTGTGTGCATCTTCTTCTTCGTGATGGTCGAGACAAAGGCCGACATCCGGTTCCATCCCCTCCCATTCTTCAATATTTCCGGAACCAAGTGTCCGGCGCGATACAGTTGATCTCGCCGGGATCGATCGCTAGTACCGTCCCGCACCTCTCCTCCTCCCAGGCCTTACACTCGATGAACGAGTAGTTCAGTGCACAGTAGAACATGAGCTACATTTTTGGTCTTTCAATCCTACGGGAAGAGGGCAATTCAGAATGCACATATTGAAATTTACTAGAGGGCTCCGCCGCAGGATTGTATGAAGACCTAGTCAGACATTAAAAGCTATAGTATAGAAAACGACACAATAAGGAACATAAATTCTGACATACTAGGACGATGTAATTGATTATGTCTTATCAGCTGCAGTATTTTTTAAAGTGAGAGGGGGGCAGGGATAACAGGTTTTTAGTATGTGAGGGCGCATACGAAAAGGGACCAGTGGACCAATTTTTTGATTTTTACTTTTTTGGCTAAATTTATGTAAAAATCCCTCGGAATTCGAATAAAACCAACCCCAGACCTCTATCTTGAAATTTCAGGGAGATATTGGTTTTAGGTGAGGTAAGTCAAAATTTAGTATTTCAAAAAGTACAAAAAGGAAATAGCATATTATTCTCATGTAAAATTAAATTGTTCGAAAACATGCATATTTTCTATGAATACTGGGCATATTTTCTTTTGTCCTTTTAAATGCGAGAGCAGGCAAATACATTTACCCGCTATCAGGATGGGTCGTCTATGTACCTTCTAAAATAGAATCTCGTATTTCTCGCTGGCAACAAATGAGAACCTCCCATCTGATAATGTAAGCAATCTATCCTGCTGCATAAATGCCTATCTACTCTTACCGTTTAAAGGACTCGGATCCCAAGATTTTCGATGATATTCGTCGGCGATCATCAAACTTTTTTTTTGTGACGATTTTTCGTAAAATTCTTCAAAACCATCGGAGTTCTCCCCTGAATATTTCCTATGAAATTATTCAAAATTTAACAGAAAATTCCCCAAAGTAATTTGTGGAGATTCTTTGGAAAACATTGGTAATTTTTTCTAAAGTTTTCCGATAGGAGTCTTCGAAAATTATCGGAACTTCTTTCACAAAAATTTCCGATGAACGGGCCAGAAAACCATCGGAGATTTTACTTATAGGTTTTCGGTGAAATTCTTCGGAGATCATTAAACTTTTAAATTCTTTCGAAAACCATGGAAATTTTTTTAAAAGATTTCCAATGAGATTCTTCGGAAATTATCTGAATTGTTTTCCGAAAATTTCCGAAAAAATCCCTTAAAAATCACAGGAGATTTTTCCCGACGATCTTTGATGAAATTCTTCGGAGAACATTTTTCTGAAGATTATTGATAAGATTCTTCAAAACCCATCAGAGTTTTCCCCCAAATATTTCCTATGAATTCTTCAAAAATTATCGGAAAATTTACCCGAAGATTTTTAAAGAAATTCTTTGCATAAAATTGGAAATTTTATCCTTTGGAAAACACTGGAAATATTTTCTAAAGATTTCCGAAAAGACTCTCTGGAAAGTATCGGAATTTTCTTCCAAAAATTCCGATGAAATTCCTTAAAAATCATTGGAAAATTTTCTCAAATTTTTTTGATGAAATTCTTCGGAGATCATCAAACATTTAAGTTCTTTGGAAAACATTGGAAATTTTTCCCGAAAAGAACGGACAAGAGATTAGGGGAGCGTGTGGTAGTGTGTAGGACCTTCACTATTGAAATGTTGATTTAAAAAATACTCATAATTTTAAATGCTTTCCCTGTAAAATTTTACTTTTGGTCAACTAGTCCCTTTTCGTATGCGCCCTCACATATACAGTGAAAAGAGAGATACGTACAAATTTACCTATAACTTATACCATTATGATCAGATGGCCCGATGTCGGATCAGATCCGTGACGGGTCAGATGACCTCAAATTTCGTATAGTTATAAAATTAGATGGATCAGATCCTGAAAGTCAAAGTAATAGTTAATAACCAGTTATAACATGTACCATATGTGCGTGACCATTCGCACATCCAGATTTTTGTGATCTCAATTATATAGTACCGACACCCTAATTCGGATAAAACATACCTCCGGAGAAAATTCACCCAAATTTTAATTTTCATTGAATATGAATAAACTTTGAATGTCTCGTCCAGAGCTCTCAATATAGTATGTATACTTCCGTTACTATGATGTGTTGTTTGGGTATATGGTGAGGCGCCCTTGTCAAATCGACCCTTGCGACACCGCACCTCAGGTCCTGCAATCCGTTCTTTGGGGTATCGTTTCAAATACCTAAGGGCACGCTTCGGGGTAACGTCCTTCTGCCATCATTTTTCCTCTTCCTTGATGGTGATGAAGATTGAACGTCTTCTGCGTCCTTCGACTCTTCCTGCTCCTGTATCTGATGATGGCGACGTTGTCTTCTTGGAGATCTTCATCATGTTCTTATTCGGGAATTCTCTTTTCTAATTGTACTCTAAACCCGAGCCCTGGAATCCACCCTTTCGGTCATTACTTCAGAGGACGTTGGGGAGGCTGTTAGGGCTGTCTTAGTCCTGTTTCCTTCTTACCGAAAAATCGGCAGTTGCTGCGTGGGCTCGAACGCGGAACTTCCGGAATCCGAAACCAGCGCGCTATCCACTCGGCCAACCAGACCCCCCTATTCGGGGATATGGTTCTTACTTACTCTTGGTGGATTTTTTCGAATTATATATGGCACCCCTGTTAGATTAATTTCAATAAAATAAAATGTGTGCAAAGTTTCATGTCGATCGGATAGAAGGAACAACTGTAAACAAATGTGCTCCTGGCACGCATTTGGGCAGAAAGAAGAAGTTTATATTTCAGAGGGTGATAATGGGAGAAATGTATTTATATTACCTGAAACTTGACTCACGTCCGAGGATTTGAACAATTTGTTGTTCTGTTTTGTTGGCTGGGGACATTTGAAGTAAAAACATACACAGTAGACTCCGGATTATCCGACTTTCGGGTTATCCGAGTCCAATTTATCCGACCCTACCCTCTGACTTATCCAACCTACTAAGGTTGGTTAATTCGAATTTCTACATGAGACATCTAATTTTTGATTTTGGAATGTATGTAGATACATTACGTATGTTGTTCAACCGGCGCGACAGCGCGGCGTTGCGAAATCAGGCGGCCAAAAAAAGAATCATGATTAAAAAAAAAAAACTGTGGTCACCGACGATTTAAAAAAATTATAATTTGTGATTTATTATTACATAAGTATCGTTTTTTCACTTATTTATTCCTTTTTAAAGCCAAAGTTCAATTTTCTGAATAAACAATTTCTTTTTAAATTTTGTGCACGTTATTTCTACATTGAAAGTATTCATTTCGGATTATCCGCCGATGACCTTTTTCGGCATCTGACCAACCTTCAGCCCCAATTAGATCGGATAACCCGGAGTCTACTGTACATATGGTTTGAGGAGCAAACAAGAATCTTTTGAACGGCCGGTGGACCGGCCAGGGGCAGTTTTTCCCTACCCTCCTTCACCAATCCACCTCTAAAATAAGAAGTAACTAAATATTACATTAAGTGACATAGATATGACATAACTTTTACTGATAAATTACAGTCCAATTACGAGTACTTTTCAGTTCTATCATGCCTTTGAATCCGCTTCATAAGTTTTAGACCGCACTGAACACCAACAAATATGAAATTCGAAATGAAACTGAAACCACTTCTAGACCCCAGGCAAGATATCAAACATGATCATGAACGCAGTGTGCCAGTAACTTGTAGAGGCACCGACGCAACGGCGCCTTTTTAACTTACCATTACGCAGCTGGCGCAAAGGAAAAGATAGGCACACGAAGTACAATACACAACCTTCGCGTTTCTCTGCGTTTAACCATGTGATAGAAAATTCTGTTATTACAATGAAATTCTGGCACCTTATGTCAACGATTACTCTGGCGGGCGGGGTTTCAGCTGTGACACATCAGAGGATCTGACTCAATTTGGCTCAATTCGTCAGTGACAGATTGACAGAAATTGTGATTTTTCCGCAGCGGGAAATATATCGAACGTAACCGCGTTGTCAAATATCGAAATGTCAATAAATGAATTTTGTAGAATTTTTGTCTCAGTCTTTATTCAAACACCCTCGTATCAACAATGTCATCGATTCATCTTTATTGCATCCAACAGTTGTCTACCTTATGATTTTTTCATGAATGGACCTCTGTGATAAGTCCGTAACAAATCTTTCAAAAATGACTTGGCTGTAAACAGTCCTTTATTTGTCTTCAGTTTTTGTCAGTAGACTGGGTAATTTGTGTCGGATACCACAAAATGCGAGGTCATGCATTGCAATGTACTCGGTTATGTAAAAAATAAAAAAATAATAAAAAAATGGACGTAAGGAAGTGAAGAAGTTTTATAACAATGTTGATTGTGGACTTACCTATCCTCGCAGCACCATTATTCGAGAACTGAAACTGAATTCCAAATTTTCCAAACCAACTGTGTATGCTCACGAGGTATTATACCCATTGTAGGTAGGTAGGTATGCCATGCTTATCAGAAATCGAAATAACGTGCTCGCAAAGTTAAATGAGAACAACGAAATTCCGAAGTTCATTGTTTGGATAAATAATTCAGTGGACACTCCCTTTCAGAATATATACCTCATTACGATGCTCTCATATAGCAGCTAAAATATTATGATTGCGTTCGTTGATCAAAAATGAAGTGTTTTCTAGCATTTTTCTCACTCGTGAACATCGCGGGTCGTGTGTTAAAATATTAAAGCGCACGAGCCGTTTTCACCTAAATTTATTTCGGTGGCACCGGTACGTAATCATTCTCAGTTCGTTTCTCATAATAAATGGTCTTGTATAAATCCGCGTAAATGTGACGACAAAATTAATTATCTACGCGCTTTAGAGGCGGGTACTGATTTGCGAGCAAAAAGTTTTAAATTTCGAACCTGGAAATTAATAAAACACGTAGATAAAAATCACGCGAACACGAATGATATAAATCATCCGAAGACGAGTATTTCACGATTACACAGTTTTATTAATGACTGATATGTTGTGGAAGAGATTATACACTTTGAAAATATAACCCCTGTAAATGAGTTTCATTCGGAGTGGTGGTCTTCTGTAGGCGTCTACTCAAACCACAAGAGACAAATTTTGACTTCTTTTCAACAGGGCTTCAAGATGAAGTATGTTTACTTTTTGTTAGTAGGTACCTGTCTCCTCGAATGGAGGTGAGTTTCTAAAACAAATCAGCACTGTGACTGACAAGGTTTTTCGTTGCAAACGATGACATTTTAATTCTCAAAAAGCTCCTCTCGATTAAACGGGCCACATTGAAAATTTAGTACTACGCTGTGCTGTCAGGATAATTGGGATCATTTTCAGGCGCACGTGTTGTACTCGCAAACAAAACTAATAGAATGGGTGAAAAGTTGGTGTTTCATGTGCTACATTTTGCATCAGTTTAGAAAAAGGGGGCATTAAATCGACACGCGTGCTGTATACTCTTTCATGTGTTGCTTTCTTCCATTCCTTCGAAAAAGTCTACCACAATTTCGGTTGGTTTTTTTTTTTAATGTGACTGCGGAAATCAATAAGAAACGTAGAATGCGTTTGCTTTTTCAGCTATATTCGGAAATAGAATTCAATAAATATACATTCGCAAGCCAAAGTATCAAAATCTTTTCGAGCATAGGTTGCGTAAAATCTGGAGGGGAATGTCAATATCTGCTGCTTCTTATTTACAGATCGCTACATAATATTCATCGGCGATTTCGGTTTCGTAAAATGTGTAAATAGTATAAAAATTAAATGAAACCGTCAGCGATGAAAAAAAGGGCAAAATTGAGGTAATGTTTCGTGATGTAGGTCCATGGAATATTCTCACCGATGGGTACGGCCCATTTGTTTGTTTTCATTGCCCAATGTGTACACTCACTCGTGTAACGAACACCTTGACCCAAGAGGCGACATTGCGGGTAGTAAAAGTTTGCCCCCGCATAAGAGCTTGCGTTTAGGAAAGGAGCATTATAGACCTCGCGCCAGTGTTTCAGATTTTTCCAAATTCTTACAACAATGTTTAAAACTCTGTCACACTACTCCAGGCATGCTCGAAACTGTTTACCATTTTTACCCGGACTCGTTTAAGAATTTTCCCAGACCTGAATCAAACTTATTAGGAACTTTCTAGAACCAGTTTCATTCATTCACTTGTGTGTGAGGTGGCGTTGTATGCGCGCGCCGAGTGCTCAGACTTTGTAGTCCATTGCACTATTCCTCAAGCTGCTGTTAAGGATCAGCTCAGTAGCCTCACTTTTACAGCCAAAATGAGGATTTTACTGAGCTCTATCCCTTTGACTTCGCTAGATGCTGGATACTCTAGTCCCAGTGCTTCGCGTCTTGTCCCGGCTATTGCTGGGCATTGGCATATGATGTGGATCGAGGCTTCTTTCTCTTCCCCACAGTACCTACAGAAGCCGCTCTCCACCACTCCTATTTTATACCACATGTGTTGTGTCGCCTCATGACCAGTTAGTAGTCCGACCATGAGCATTGCATGTTTCCTGTCAAGCCCTAATAGGAACGTGGCATACTTACTGGGAGGGTCCCCTATCAGTGTTTTGCTTACTTTCATGCCACTGGCCGACCGCCAGTGCATTTCCCTCTGCTTACTTATCCAAGCCTTTACTTTGGATTTTATGACGCTGTATGCTACAGGAAGACACTGCCCAGGTGTTGCCAGTTCCTTTTTTATGCCCTCCATCGCTAGCTTGCCAGCGATCATGTTCCCTTTTATGCCGCTATGTCCTGGTCTCCATAGTATGGCGGCACGGTTCTCTTGACAGGGTTGCCACTTTCTGGAAAACCGGGAAAAGTCAGGGAATTTGGTCAGTCAGGGAAAAGTCAGGGAATTTTTATTTAAGTCAGGGAAATTTTCTGAAAATAACAAACGAGTTCGTATTTTATCAGAGTAAACTTTTTTTATCATAACATAAGAATAATGATAATCTATTCGCAAATGAAATAGTCTATAATATTGAAAAATATTACATAAATTACATCTGTACCTTCTTCTTCTCGATAGCGATTTTTTAAAAATCTGTATTGTAAAAAATTTCTGTGACTCTCCTCCCTCTGGGCTTTCTCGGAATCCTGTAAAAAAGTCAGGGAAAATTGGAAAAGTTGGCCTGGAAAATCGGGAAAAGTCAGGGAAAACCAATCCTGAAAAAAGTGGCAACCCTGCTTGAGCAAGGGTGTATAATTTGTTAACACACTCCTCCGCCACCAGGAATGTAGTTTGGTGTGGCGATAGTGCTTTAATAGCCGATTGACTGTCTGTACAGATATAGATCTGCTTATCAACAAAGCCCTTCTGCTGGCTTTTATCATTACCTCTGCTTGGAGGATAATGACGCCCTCGCCCAGTGCCCCATTGAACAGTTGTCCGCGCATTTTGCATTCGTGATTTCGATGCCTATACCTTGGTCATTCTTAGAGGCATCTGCAAACCACACTTCTCCTCTTTTCCTAGAATGCTTGGCCGCCTCTTTTCCCAAGCCTCCCGTGTGGGTATCAGTGCACGGTACAGCTTGTCAAAGAAGTGTTCAATCGCGATTCTATCCTTCGGCATCCCAAAGCATTTGTCTATTGTCCTCGCTATCTCCCATATCCTTTCGTGGCCTGTTTTTTGGGCCTGAAGGTTTGGTAGGCCCAGACGATAAGCCCCCATTATCGCAGCTGCTTCTATTTATAGCAGTGTGAAGCGGTGGCAAGCGTAGGAGCCTTCCCAGTGCCTTAGTCGGCGCCGTCCTCATGACCCCCATTGAGCCTTTGTAGCTGGTCTAGTTCCTCTATGACTTTGACCAGGGGGACCTGGCCCCACCACACAATGGCCGCATATGTGATTCTGGGACGTATTACACCGGTATATATCCAGTGCATTATGTTGGGAGAGGGTCCCCAGGTCCTGCCGACGAAAGTACGGCAAGCCTAAAGAGCCTCAATCCCTTTTCTTATTTTATCTGAGCGTGATCCCTCCAGGAGAGTTCTTCATCAAGATATACTAAGTCCTTCACCTTTCCTGTCAGGGCTAACGGTCTTCCCGTATTGCACCTTGATCAACTCCTTGCCCTTCCTTTTGTGGGTGAAAAGAGTGATCTCAGTTTTGTCCGACCATTTTCCAACACATCGAAGTCCCCACTGCGTTAACTCCGCGATGGTTCCCGGCAAATCATCAGCGTAGCCCTGTGTGTATATTTTTTGACAATTTAACTCATCCAGCAAACTGCACACCACTAGGCTTCATAGTACGGGAGAGAGTACCTCCCCCGTGGACAGCCCCTGATGGTCGGTAGGTATGTTATCTGGATCTCCCTGCCTTTTAGCATAGATACAATCCAGTTTATTAAGCTTTCCTTCACTTCCCTTTCCCTCGGGACTGTTTCTATTGATCCATGAGAGGTTGCGTCAAACGCTCCCTGTATATCCATGAATGTTGCCAGGACATAATCTCCGCTAGTCATCCCTCTTTCAATTGCCGTAACAAGCGAGTGCTGTGATGACTCTGTTGATCTTCCTGTCCTGTCCTATATGTCTACATGCTGGTTACCATGCAGTGGGAACCTTTTCAGGGTAACCTCTCTTAGATGACTGTCTATCAGCCTTTCCGAGGTTTTTAGATGAATGATGAGAGACTTATCGGCCTGTAGGACTTGACCTTACGGGGGTCTCTGCCTCGTTTAGGCGAAAATACCTTTCTCACGCTCCACGATTTTGGAATGTGCCCTAGGGCTAATGATGCCGTGAGGACCCTAATGAACGGTCCCATTATGGTCTCTAGTTCTGTCTGTAGGCAGACTGGATAGATTCCATCTGGGCCTGGTGCTTTGTACGGCGAGAATGTATTTGCCACCCAACATACCCCGTCATGTAACCATCTCCTTCGCCGTTTCACTTTGCATACGGTGAGCTCCCGGCTCCAGCTGTGTGTTTTCTATGATTTTTGCTCCCGGAAAGTGCCTGTCAATGAGGTGTTTTAAAAGCTCTGTTGCTTGTCGCGGGGTGGTAGAAAAACCACCTGTCGAAAGTTCGAAGGGCCCCTCTTCTACCCTCCTTTCCTTACTGAGAAGTTCTTGCAGGCGTCCCGTCTCAGGCTTTGTAAGACTTTTTCCAGACTCACTCAGTAACTTTCGAACCTGTTCCAATCTATTTAAGACTCTTTTAGACTTAGTGCCCATGTTGGAGTGTGAGTGAACTTGGTAATATTTTGTTTTTAGGGTGTGTGCCAATTCACTTTTTTGTTTCTGTTGTCCATAGCGTTTTTGGCTATTAGGCCATCTTCAGTGGAGTTCCCTATCTCTCTCCACAGAAGATGGCCCAGCAGCCGGAAGCGCTATGGGTAACAGAAACAAAAAAGCGAATTGGCCTACCCTAAAAACAGAATCTTTTAGACTTGTTCAAGACTTTATTCTCACTTAAATTTATATTAAGTAGCTCTTCAAGTTCCTGGCTTTCCCAACCTTACTTATGTCAAAACCTTATGCGTAAGATGGAGAAGAAGCGTGCTCATTTGATCAAGATGAAATTTTGGAGTATTTAAACAAATATTTTATTGAAATCAATCAAAGTTGAGAGTGGGTGAAATAGTTCGAAAAAAGTCCACTGGTTGTAAATAAGGGTCATCCTAATACGTAATGAGGTAGTGGTGTGTTTTTTATTTTCTGTTTTATTATTTAAGGAGTAAATAAATTCAAATTGAATTTAATTTTCAAATTTAGAACAGTTTAATGTTTTCCAGAATACCGCTTAATTTTTCACATATCATAGTCAGAGACCTTGCCAACTTAGGGTAGAATTAGGAGAGGGTGATTTTTCGTTCGAAAAAGAAATAGTAGTTTGAAGATTAAAAACAAGGTAGGAAAAATTGGCGGGGACTGAAAATTGTTACGGTTTGTCAAGTTCCTATATTGATCAACATTTGGAAAATCTGAGTGGTATTTTGTTCTCCAGAGTCCCCAGAACAAAATAATATCCCAAAATCGAATTTTCTCCTCGCTGTATTTTGCTATTTTTTATAGAATGTATTAAACAGTGGGTCGACTAACAGGTTCTCATAAAATTTGATGGAGAGAAGTTCTGCAAGTAGCGAAAACCCTAATATGAGTCAGTATTCGGTTTTCAAGGAATAAAAAAACTTTCAGGATGACGAAGGTTCCTAGAATGCTTATAAGTACAGTAGTTTGAGTTTCTGTTGAGGTAGTTCTTGTTTTCGCGCCGTGGAAATCCTAATTTGGTTTTTCATTATAGAAAAATGGTCATTGTTAAAATGCTTTCAATTTTTATTGCCCACACTTTAAGGATCGCTAATGATATTTAACACATAATTTATATAAGAGATTGGACTCTCATTAGCGAGAATGAGAAAATAAAACAGGAAAATTACTAAAAATAACAATTTAGCTAAGAAAAAATTCAGTGGATGTCGATTATTGGTACAAGAGGGCATAAAATATTTCTGGACCCCGATTCTTCGCAGTGTCGTACAAAATTAGTGGGAAGAGGTTTACAAAAAATAATTCGAGTTGGGAGTTGATGTGTAGATTTTTGAGGTCGTCGAGTTCAATTTTCGAATTAGTTTTTGAATCCAATCCTGTAGGGTGTCCGCAAAGGGGGCTGAAAACAAAGGATGTTTGTTCCTTCGAAAATCACAAGAATTTCACGCTTCGGTAGTAACTCATAAAATGTAATAAAGATCATTTTAATTTTTTTTCTCGATAGCGAAACCGAAAAACAGAAAATTCTCAATAAAGCTAAAATAAGGATTACCTTACCTGTACTACAATTTCATTCTCCTACTTATTTTTTCACATTGTAATGCATATTTCCAAAATGTTACTCCTTTCTTGAGCGAAAAATTACAAAATTTTGACAATTGCAGTGTGTCTACGATACCGAAAAATCTCGAAATCCTGAAAAAGTCCCGGATTTTTACGAGGGCCGGAAATCCGGAATGCCCGTATTTGTCTCAATGACCCCAGGAAAACTATCTAAGGAATAGCAATTTTTTGTATGAATTAGAAAATCAAATATTGCGAGATACATTGAATTGATTGGATGTGGCCCCCGATAGATTTCAAGAAGGGATGAGAAAAAGAATTTTTCCTACAGGTCCCGGAAAAATCTTGGATAGGTCACCAAAAGGTCTCGGAAAGTCCCGGATTTTCATTTTCCGGTTTTGGTAAACGCCCTGAATTAGCTAAGTCTTTAATTCAGGGTCGTAGCTAGGTAGCTACTAGCTAGCACATTCTCAACAAAAAAAAAGTTTGCGTTGTACCCCTTTATGGCTCATGCCCTGGTTGACTATCAAATGTCCTGGCACACACAAGTGGTTAGTTATGGGCCTATACTTTAATTTATTACAATCTGCTGAAAATTAGGTGAAATATAAATACCTACAGATATGTTGGCAAATATTAGGTTAAAATCTGAAATGTTTTGAAATGTTGTACAAAAATTCAAGAATATGTTAAATTACAAAAAATATGATTTTGCGCATTCAAACCTTCCCAACGAACACTCGTGCACCTTTGTATGTAGTTCAGTTATTTCACGAAATAGAGCAAACATTTAATTGTATTAAAAAATAAAAAAAATACAAAAACATCAAAAACTTGAAAACGAATGGGTATTTTACAAAATTGTTCCTTATTGTGACGGATCTATAGGGCTATAGGAACTTCGGGTCTTTTTTCTTCTGAGACCACTTGCTATTTTATGTGGTGACCTTCTCCCTTCGGAATCAAAATGCTTTAAACTAAGTTATTTCCTCGAAGATTTTTTACCATGTTTAGCCGTTCCAAAACGAAATTCTAGATCCACCTCTGGTCTCCCAGCCATATTTCTAAAACAGACTCAGGCCTTCCCGACCAATTCGATAGACATCGGGGAGGTCGAGATTCACGCCCTGTAGAACCGGAATTCTACGCTCGATTAAATCGAGTCTGGAAGAGCCCTAGCAAAGGTCTGAAAACCTGTCTAGAAGGGTCTTGAAGAAGTCAAGAAAGTTTTAAACGTTTAGAAAAGCCTGACGGAGTCTAAAAGAGTCTTAAACCCATCTAATGAATTTCAAAAAGTCTGTAACAAATCTGAAAGTTTTAAACAGCAGCTTAAAATTGATTTTTTATTTAAACCACAAGTTGACAAAAAAAAAAAAATACAAAATCCTACAGAAAAAGAAAATTAAAAGAACAACTAGAGATAATAAAGGCAAAAACAAAAGAAAACAACCTAATAAACACAACAACTAACTCCCGAAGGGAGAACCTATTCCAATTAATAACATAGCACTCACTGATTGGACAGACTACACAACCGCGACAACTAATAGGAACACACACCAAGTAGGTTTACCATACGGTACTACACATCACTATAAATACAAGACAACAAAGAGAAAAGTGTTAAGGTACTCCACTGCAGATGGTGAACAGCCGAAAGCGCTCTGGACTACAGAAGAAGAAATTGTGAATTGGCACATCCTACGTACAGAAGCTTAAAAAATGTCCTAGCTAGTCGGAAAGAACTTTCAAAGATCTTCAAGGGTGTCCAATAAATCTAAAACGCTTTTAAAAAATACTTCGACAGACCGAAAATAGACTTGACAAATCAAGGACAATGTTAGAGAGTGTTCAACATGTTTTGAACATTTTGAAATATTGCTGCAAATGTATTGAATAAGTCTTAAAGTGTCGTAGACAAGCCTCCAAGATTCTTGAATTCATGTAAATAACCCAGGAAGAGTCCAAACAACACTTAAATCTTTTAAAATAATGAGCTCATAGGGCAAAACTTGAATAGATATTATTTTTCAGTGTTCAATGAAATGTTGCTTTCGTCATTTTTGTACGAAAATACAAAATTCTTGTAGGAACCATCGTCACAGTTCAGAAAATGTTCTTTTTGTTTCGTCTCGGTACGCATGCAATAATGTTCAAAAGGTTTCATGCCAAGAAAGGGGGAGATTCTTTGTGTTACAAAAAAATGCCTCGCATGTAATATTTGGCATAATAAGACTTCGCATAAACGTTAATGTTGCTTTTGCTTGGCGCAAGAAACTGTTGGTAACAATTTCGACGTCGATATTGTATGCTTGTACATTGTTGACGACGATGGAGGTACCTCTTCCTTCCTTACAAAGTAATGAGAAAGAATTTTATAGACGAAACTAATTCTTCTGACTGAAAGCTTCGAAGCAGAATTACAGATTCCTTTATGATGAATCCTATATATGTTAAACTTGATTTCCCTCGGCAACATCAACTTTTGGTTCTAATTTTATATTGACGTTGATGTGGAATTCTATCTAAAAGTCTACGTTGATTCAATGTCTCGACTTCCTTATCGAATTCTGTATCAAATTTGAACACAATGTTGTATAAAGAAATGACAGATTGACCATTGACAAAAAAGTTGATTTTGTATCGATCATACAACAAGAATAATTTTACACTACTGAACAACTATTTTGCTCTACGGATTTCGAGAGGTGATTCTGAGGTACTTTTCAACGCTGAACAAGATACTGCGACCCATTTCTCTCTATCACGTCACAATCCGGAGTTCTGAACGACTGAAATTCGTTCCATTTTGTTTTTTCAGTGGAATAAGCGGTACCACTGACTGAATATTATCAGTGTTATCAGACCACTATAACAGAAAACAAACAGACGAAATAGACACCACTACACACAACAACACGAATCAGTATGACCACATTCAGTTCCTAAACCTCTTTTTGAACATATTCAGTTGAATTTTTTATAGTTTTTGATTAGAAAAACTGGATGTGATAGAGAAAAACGGCCAGAGGCGGACTTATGGTATTTTGCGCTTGAGGCTAATGAAAAATTTGCGCCGCGCTCAAAAATTTTTTGCTCGCTTCGCTCGCTATGACTGTAGATAACATAGATATTCCACCAAACTTACGCTTTGTCAATTACATAAATGGATCGCAACTAAATAAATTATTTCATCAAATAATAGTGATTTTTTTTATTTTTCCTCGTTTTTCTTTTCCTTTTTTTTTTTCTTAAAAATTTTGCACCGAGGCTGGAGGCTTATCAGCCCTTTGGGAAATACGGCTCTGAAAACGGCCGACGGCACTATATTCAGCGCTGAAAAGTACTCAAGAATCACCTCCTTAAATGCGCTGTGCAAACAAAAAATTTCATTTTGTTCAGTAGTGTTATGATAGGCAAAGTGGACGAACCCTCTATTCTTACTGGGCATTGTTGAGCACCTTCAGAACTTTGTTTTCCTAATTTTAATTGTCATCATAAAGGCTTAGTCTCCCATTTTCTAAACCATAAATACATACATACTCGTATGTGTAGGTACTAGGTACACTTTTAGTGTCTCATTTTGTTCCACATTCTCCCTGTCTATAATTCAGCAATACTCGGCAACAGCTAAATATCTAAACTCGTACTTCGCTGACAGTTAATCATAATACTATCGGTAATTCCTCGTCTGGAAGTTGTGAAAAGGATGTAACATGTAAGCGACAGGAGCTATCTTCTTCGGTGCAGACTTCACTAAACGTTTCCTGTATTCGGGTGCAGGTGTGGAGGTACCGGCGTGGATATTGAGTATGCAGAGCGCAGTTCAAAGCAACGTGGGGGGTTCAAGCATTTATGTATTTTAGATTATTCGTCGAGTGTTACAGACCGACCTAAGTTCTGAATTTTAAATAGAATCGAGGTGGTGGCGAAGTGTTGTGTCGATCTCGAAATAACGCTCATATCTTTGTGCATACCTGCATATTGATTTTCCACCAGAATAATCAATTGTGCTTGAAATGAACAAATTAAACGAACGCAAATACGTAATTTTTAGTTAAAAAAATATTTGTCGGCAAATTTTCCTTCTCCACCCGCGCCCCCAAACTGAAGGTCTAAAGGTCTAGTTTCGTCTTTGCCTCGGAAGTAGTCCTGGATAATTTAGCGTAGATACGCGAGGCGAGTACTGATGCGTTTCCCAGCGCCTCCAATATATATCAAGGCTGATGGCTGCGCCGAATTGGAGCTTTCGGATCCAGGTCTGTAGCTAACTGCTTGTGTGTGCCAGAACATTAGGGCATGAGGGTACAACAAAACTTCAGTACTTTCTCTAAAACTTTTTTTTTTCAACTTGTATTTTTGGAAAGTGTTAGCCAGGGCAGCAGTGCGCTTGCTATCAAGGGCTATGCCTTGACTGCCCTGGCATTAGCTACGGGCCTGTTCGGATCGCTGACTATATCAGCTTCTTCAGCTTCGCGGGAGCATCAATAGTCGATCTTCCAGCTCGGAACCCATACTGGTTGGCGCTCAACGCACGCCTCCCCAAAAATTGTTTCTCTAGCCTGTTTGTGACGATCCGCTCGAAGAGCTTGCCAACGATATCGAGCAAGCATAACGACCGGTATGACGCTAACCCGCCAACTGGTTTTCCTTTGGGTCGAATTTTATATTTTCTGACAGCCGGACAGAGGTGGAGCCCTACAAACCCGAATACGTTGAGCCGCCGTTTTCATCTTTTCATTCGCCGTGCAACCTCGATCTTCGTCGCGGGCAGCCTCGATCGTCGCCCGCGTCGCGTTCACTCGTCAGTGGAGAAAGTAAGGATCAAAATTATGGCTCAGCACATAGCGACCGCTACCTCATAAGTTTTTGTTTTTTGTTTTTTGTTTTTGTGCATCATTAGGGATATTTGTGATCCATGTAATGAAATTGTTCAATAATACGTTTATTAACATTATTCGTCAACATCCTGGACTGCGCATGTTCGTTTTTTCACTTATCAGCCAGTGACTCATGCCCATGTAACTATTCACTAAACTCAATGCAAACACAAAAAATCAAGGCTAAATCATGGTCGTCAGCATTTTCTCTTGCTACCCGCCAAGAAATTCTGCGGGCGGCCATGAACACGGATTCGAATTCGTCTCGAAAAGTTGAGTAATTAGCGCTAGCGCCGATACCGAAGCTCTCCCAAAAAATTTTCGCCCCAAAAAATACATGATGTATATAGTATAAAGAAATTTTCAAAATCTGAAAAATCAAAAATGTTGAACTAACGACTGTTTTTAACTCAATTTTTCGCGCTGAGTTCGAATTCGGTGTTCAGATTTGGCGGTGACGATGACGCTCCGTTCCCGAAATAAATTTGGAAATGTGGTCGAAATGGGTCAAAGAATGACTCTAGAAAATTTTGAATTAAAGACAGTTTTCTACTCAATTTCTTACGCGTTACGCTGAGTTCGAAAATTCAGTGTTCAAATTTGGCGGTGACGCTTCATTTTCCCGAGATAAATTCGAAAATGTGGTCGAAATGGGTCAATAAATGAGTCTAGCTCAAATTTAACAACGGATTCGAATTCATCTCGAAAAATTGAGTAATTCGCACCCGGACCCACAAAATCACGACGCTCGTGATCTCGTGTTCCAGACCCACCAAGGCATGACCCCGGTGGTCCCGTGTACCGGACCCACAAAGTCACAACCCTCGTGGTTTCATGCACTAGAGAGACCCACGAATTCATGACCCCCGTGATCCCGTGTACCGAACCCACGAAGTCTCGACCCCCGTGATCTCGTGTACCGAACCCGCGAAGTCACGACCTCCGTGGTCTCGGACCCACGAAGTTTGTGTCACCGCCAAATTTGCACACTGAGTGCAAATCGCTTTATTCCAGAGATAGGGTAAGTGTGCCATATATGAGGTACTTTTTGAAAATTGCTCGAAAAATCAAGGAAACTGATTTAAGAATATAAATAAGTAATCAAGAAAATAAAGAAACCTTTATTCATCATTCTTGCATGTTCCCCCGAAAATTCAGCATAAATTTGGGGAAATATGAATTTTTTCCCGAAGGTCCATGATTTTTGAAGTCAAGAAAGTGTGTTCCTAACATTATGGGGTACCGAAAAAAATCAGTAAAAATCGTCAAAAATATATATATTGTGGATTAATTTTCTAAGCACAATTCACACATGAAAATATCACACAATAAATCTGGATTACAACAGTCGGTGTACATCGACTCCTTACATTCTGTGCACTGTATCCACTTTTCTCTTGGCCGATCTTCAGAAAACAGGGTGCAGCAAAACATGCACGTTGCCTCTGCATTCACCTCTGTCTGATTCCTATCCTTCACTGACATATTTTTTTTCTGACCACTTCTCCGTATTTTTTTTACTCTGTGGACGACCTGAAAAACATAAATGAATCTCAAGTCAATGAGAGAAAGAGAAAGAGATTGAGGCTAGGGCTGAGATGAACTTATGTTTGCTCGTGGAAGGTCCTAATAAAATCAGCGTCCTTGTCATCAGCAGTTGTCTTATTCCGTTTGGCACAACGTTTTGGTTCAAAATTGGTAGTATCATCATTAGTGAAAGTTATCTTCATCGATCGGCCCCAGTTTTTCATATCCAATGTACAATCTAAAAATAAATTTCAGTTAATGTCCAGAAATTGAAGAGGAAGAGGGGTTCAGAATTTTACCTACTTTTGGCTTTAGATAGTTTCAATTTCTGTTTACCTTCATGGTCTTCCAAGGTCTTCTTATGTGGTGAACCAGTTATGAGGATCGACGAAGGCTGCTTCGGTTCAGTTGGTGTAGTGAGTGCAGCAGCAGCTGGTAGAGGACCAATTAAGGTACTGCCTATTTGAACAACAGACTGGCTTTGGGTCGAAATAGCAGCAGCCGGTAGAGCTGAAATGGAAAAAGATGATGCTGGTTCGGAGCTTCTTAGCATGTCCGCATCAACCGCGGACTCTCCCCTCGGCGTATTTATTTCAACGGGGACCAAAGCTTGTGGAAGGATTGTGTCTCGGTTCTGAGAATCATACAGAAAATCTGCTTCTTGGAAATAATGGCTTGCGTATAATATGTTTTAAATGGCGACATAAAGGCCTTATCTAGATGTTGCATACGATGCGTAGAATGAGGAGGAAGGCAGACAATTGATACACAATTCTCCTGAGCTAAATAAAGTTATAACCTGTAAATTCCTAGTATGAGAGAAATGACCATCTAGAACTGTCTTTTGTTGGATGAGCAAATTTCAGAAATTTTGAAACCAAGCAGTGAATATATGTGTACGCCCGCATTGAAAGGGCCCACCTTGTCGATCTCAGTTTCAGAGATACAGCCAATTTTAGGTAAAAAGTTGAAAGAAATGAAAAATGGCATTTTTGGCGTTTTGTTTAGTGGTTAGCATGGTCTATCAGCTGGTGTAGAGATTTTTTCGGTTCCGTGGTTTTTTCAAGCGATATTGCGAAAGACGTCAGAGAAGAGAAAGGGCCCACTTTGTCGATACTCGTGTTTTCAAGGTTTTCCCCCTCTCTTTGACCGAAATACAATAGATGGCGTAACTTGATATTTAAAATACTGCGACGTTCATAATAATATCAAAATAATTTCCAACTTTTCATTTGAAAGGCAAAATTTACATAAAACTTCATTTTTTTTTTTTTTTCTTCTAAAAAAATCACTATGGTACTCAAACTTTGATATTTCAAACTGTATTTTCAAAAAATTCTCAAAATTCGATTTTTTCACTTAGAGACCACGGGTTTGCGGCATTGTGACCGTAATTTTTCCTAGTATTGCCCCCCCCCACACCCATAATTCCATATCGACAAGGTGGGCCCTTTCGATGCGGGCGTACACATATCTGTCTGAATCCAGCCACTGGGATGGCATGCGTATGTACAACCAGGAGGTGTTCCGTTCTTAGCTCCAATTTCATATGTTGCCTCGGCCAAACGATTTGTGGAGGCATGTGTAGACCACTGGCACTCATACAAGTGACAACTGTTATTAAACGACCCCGTTCTGCTGAAGACAAGGAACATATTGAACTTTTCCTTTCTTTCCAATAACTTTTAACGTTTTGTGTTGTACTATTGCGATACCCGTTTCATCAACATTGTAGAGTCTGGTTGGATTGTACCTAGTTGATCTTCTTCATAGATGTCAAAGAAACGGTTTACATCTTCAGTGGTAAAACCTTGAATACGAACTAATGATAAGCATTGTGGTGTTCTCACAGACAGTTCAGGATGACGAGCCAAAAAAGACCTCATCCTTTTCCAGCCAGCATTTTCGATCTCAGTACTGAATTTATGAGAATGTTTATGAACCTCGGCTTTTCGGAAAGCCATTTTCCTGACATCATTCCGTCTCAATCCAAAGAAGTTTCGTTCCATTTCTAAGTAGTACTCTTCTAACTCGTTCTCAAGCTCAAGTCCAAGTATTGGGGTCTTCCAGCAGGTACTACAACAAAGTCTTCGCCTCGCTTTTGCGACATATCTGGTAGAAATAACATCATACTGAATGAAAATTGGACCTACTTTCTACATGCACATCCGATCTGTATCAAACTCACCTTTCCAAAGTTGTTTGCGGTACATGATATAATTGAGCAGCCTTGTAATATCCACAGGATTTGCTCATCACCATAGGCGCCGACTTATGGAAAATATTGGGGGGGGGGGGGGCAGAATCGGTCGGAGCGCGGTTTTTTCTTTGATTATTTTATTGAGATGCGTCTGATATTTTGGTATTATCGATTTTATTCTCATTTGTTTTCTCTTTTTTTTTCTTTTTTGTTAAATTTAAACATTGCTGATGAAATTTGTTGTACTTTTTCCATTTGTGACTTGATAATATTGAGGGGGCGTCGCCCTTCCAAAGTTTTTATTGGAAAGTGCCAAGTCGGCGCCTATGCTTATCACAGCTTTAATCGCAGTTTCCATATCATTTGGATCCCACAGCTGACGTAGTATTGTTCTTTTCTTCGTTTTTCCTTTTTGTTTACTCCTGGAAAGAGGTACCCCATATTAGGCAGAACTGATGAAATAGTTTTTCAAAATTGTAAAAATTCAAAAAACCCTTCACATATTAATATTGTTTAGAAACTGAAAGAATATTGTGCACTTACTTCGGTTTGTTCATTTTCGGGTTACAAGGTTTTTTTTTTTTTGCTAACAAAATACCAGTTTTAACACACTGTAATGAAAGTTCATCGGCATGTAAAATCTTCTTCGATTTATCACACTCCAGTAAAGAAGCAGATTACTGATAACGAGACTTACTGGATGATTGCACGCATCACGGAGAAACACTGCAATTTTTTCCGCGTGGCTGCGCCACTTACCGGCCAAGAACGAGAGGTACCCCATGTTAAGAACATACCCCATAAATGGCACACTTCCTCCGGGCTCAAAAATGTGATCGAAATGGGTCAAAAAACGAGTCTAGCTCAAATTTGACGACGGATTCAAATTGGTCTCAAAAACTGAGTAATTAGCACCAGCGTCGACGCCGAAACTCGTGGTTGAAATGGGTCAAAAGATGATTCTACCTCAAATTAGACAACGGATTCGAATTCGTCTCGAAAAATTGAGTAATTAGCACTAACTATTCACTAATCTCAATTCAAATACAAAAATCAGGGTTAAATCATGGTCGTCAGCATTTTCTCTTGCTACCTCATCAAAAAATTCTGTGGGCGCCCATGGCTCAGCATATTCGCGTTTATCGCTCTAATAATGGGAATGTCCCATGGTATTCAATTTGAATTAGGCCTTCTCAATTTGTGGCACCAAGTTAACGATGTTTTTCATCCTTTTCTGATGAACGCGCATAGTTGCACTGCCACCAATTGAATTGAAGCTGTCAGCTTTTTGCAAGTTGCTATTCGCTCCGTTGGCTGATATCATCTGTTAACATACTGGTTGATTAAATGACGGTCCTCTTGTTTTACGGCTTTGTGGTATACCTCATTTCGGTTCCTACTGACTGTCTCAAATGCACTACTCCTGTTAATAGGTATTCCCGCCCTACCCCCGAACAACTTCGGTGGTAAAAAGTCAAACCCGTACAGAAGACCGTGGCAATAATTTATGAGGAATAGATACACGGATGTAATACCTGTTCAATAGTTAATTTCGGAAGGTACTAATTTTGTTAGAATTAAATTGAGCCTCACTTCCCTTCTAACAGTAGACCATCAAGTGGGTAACCAAACGAACCCTATTATCCGCTGTTATCAGTGCGGTGGGCGAAATATTTTTATATCTTGCTGTACCGGAATCTGCATTTTCACTAAAAAATTAAAGTAAATCTCGATTGCGGTGTTGCGGTGTTGCGGTGTGTCCGCGCGGCAGACCTGTGCTATACGTGCGTCTAATTAACACCTAAATTAAAATCCGCTTTTCGTTGTTTCTTGCAGGGTTGACGACGGCCTTCGGGTGAAAGTTACGGATAGTGCTCTCTCCCGGGATTTGTTTCCCAACGACTATCACTGTCTGGGGGATAATGAAAACAGGCCAATTAAGTGGCTCGCCATAGAAAGTCTTATTCAAAGGCAATACAGCGGAGCATCGGATGTGGTTGGTATTCGTTGTTTTAACGAAACTATGTATTTTATTACACTTAGTCGTCGACTTTTTTTTTTTTTTTTTTTTTTTTTTTTTTTGTAACCCCCCGTACAATGCTGAGAAACGCGTTGAATGATTTATACAATTTTATTTAATATTCGCTATTTATCCTCAGCGGAGATATCGTTTACCACCACTCGAGTGTTTTCATCTAATGTATTAATGTCTTCGCTTTAAGAAAAATTAGCTGCTCGCTTTTCCTTTATCATTTTTTTAACGCCTAGGGAGCTCGTCGTGTAGTCGTTCAGAAAGACATGCAATGCGTTTCAAGCCAAAAAAATGGAACCGAGTGAAACGATTTCATTTTTTGTACATTTTATTTCGATACTCTGGTTGTAGTGGTCGTACGGAGTACTACTGTGGGAATTGATGTCACTTGGACAACAGCCATACGAAGAAATCGATCCGTACGAAATGGATTTATATTTAAAAGATGGATATCGTCTTGCTCAACCTACGAACTGCCCCGACGATCTGTGAGTATTTCTTGCGTGCACCAGTCGCAACCGTGAGTACGAACGTTCCCAGTGGTATGCAGGTATGCAATTTGCATATCTGTTTTTCGTAGCAGGGTGCAGGAATGAACAAATGGAAATTTTGAAAACGAATGATGGTGTAGTCAGTCACTCTATAGGGTGTTTTCAGATCAAAGTGGTTTATTGATATTATTAGAATATTCTTTAGAGCGCCTAATTTCATAACAAAAACCGTGGCGTCGTAATTTGGGAAGTGGTTATACAGGTACACAGAATCACATATACCTCTTAAAAATTGGAGGAAACTTGAAAAATTATCCAGCAAATTGTTGAAAGGCGTATTGAGAGATTTGATAGACGAGATTTTAGGAGATCTACACGATTTTTCGCTTGTTATTTCCATTTAAAGAGACAAGAAAACCATTTTGTTAGCTTGTCAACTTGAATCCCCTCCCCCCCTTTGAGAAACCTACAGACACCTCCGGTCAAAAATACGAAGTTTCCAGGACTCACATTAAAACTTCAATTTGGACAGAAAGTGACGTGGGCGACTGTAAAAGGTCTTGAGTTTAGTATTGGCTAACTTTGTGACCTGCTGGTCTGTCTTCGAGGCAATCAGTTAATTCCTGGATCAGATCCCTAACCTAGGGGTGGAGAGGAGTCACTCTCCCTGAGCTGGTATCTTCTATGGAAATTTTATTTATTTGGAATTTGAGCTCAACAATTGAGAGAAGAGTGTCAACTGTTTTTCTTCATTTTACTTATTTACACAAATTTAGAGGTTGAAATTGTTATCTTGCCCCATATTGCATTGCTTTGATGATATCAGCTGCTCTTCTAGAAGAGGTTACGCTACAAAAACTACGGGGCTGTCTGGATTATTAGAAATAATTGCTACTAGTGTTCCTCAACCTGCAAATCGACTAAAAATTTCACGGTGTTTTTAGTGTTGTTTAGAAAATATACATTATGTGATCCGGAATCATGAAATGTATTCCTGGTGTCAGAAAATCATTTTTCACTGTTTTGACAATTCTTATTGAAAAAAATCACGCTCTTTCAAATGGAACAAATCGCAGCTTCCTGTCTTCATTAGTTTTTCCACAAATTGTATTTAAAATTTACGTCGAACATCCATTTACTTGGCGTCGTGTAAAACGGGCCTTCGCGAAAACATCAGTTTACATGGCGTTGTGTGAAACGGGGCTAGAGGAATGATGGAGAACAAGAATTCGAAACGCAGTTGTCATAGCAACGCGTAAACGCACCACCACAGATGTACACGCTATGTACATCTGTGCGCACCACTACCACCATCCTATCTTTGCACTCGTTTATCTCTAAAACCTGTTTTCGCACAAGAGGCACATTTCATGATTCCAGGTTACATAAATATATAGGTCTGAGCAGTACCAGATGTAGGTGAAATGAGTCCTGTGCAAATTATAATACTTTTTCTTTTCCTTCACTTACTGCTTTCTTTCTGATATTTTCTTTGTAACCTCCTTTCATTCTTCTCTCATATTTCCAGCTGAGTACCTCAAAGCATTTTCTTATAACATCTGGTATTTGATGATGATACATAATTATATTGGTGGAGAGGGGATTTTCGTAATTGATTACGTAGTGATTTCTCAATATCTAATTTTCCCAAATTCTGGGACTATGTACAAATGAGTATGCATTACGTGAGGTGGTAGTGCAGGTTAATTGAATAGTTATTGTCGATTAAAGAGGAAGAAGGGAGTTTGGAATGGGCTAAAATTGGATTTAAAACTATAGTGCTGCATAAGACTTCTTTTAAAGTTACTAGAAATCGTTGATTCGTTGAGACTCTCTAAAGCAGTCGCGCCAATAAAGAAGATTGGAGATGTATTCCCCCCTCCTCCTCCAGCACCCCTAAAAAAGAAAGAAACCGGGAAAAAGTAAAATTTCAGAGTCACAGACATTTTCTTTTTCAAGTGAAAATTTGGGCGACCCTCGCTGCTTATCAATCAATATTTTAAACCTATATTATTATTATTATTATTATTATTATTATTATTATTTTTTGTCTTAGGTTAAAACTCTTCGACACATGTTGAAGACTGTTTTGAACCTTTTCAAAACTGTCAAGATTATCTTAAGGTTGATTAAGAGTATTCAAGTCTATTCCAGACTGATTTATGTGTAAGCGCTCTTCGAGAGTTCTTAAAGTTTTGCTAAAACTGGTTTATGATTCTTCCAGCTCCACTGAAAACTCTCCAGAACTCTTCAAGACCTCTCCCCGACATATTTAAGACCAATTTAAGGCTGTTCGAAGTTTAGGTATTGTTCTTCAAGACTCACCAAAACATTTTAACATTCTTCAAGATGTTTTGGAAGTCTGAGGTCATATACGACCTAATCTTTCGGACCTTAGCAAAAATCTTGAAGATTCTTCCCAACTCGACTAGGAATGTTTGAGATTCTTTCACTAAATCGAGACTCTTTTAGACAGCTGGTGGGTTTTTGGTAATGAGGAATTCAGATTTTAATATTTACCTGCGACTGGATCTGTTATATGAATTTGGAACTATTAGGAGGAGCCAATAATAATTTTTCCGAAAAAATAGTGTCTGATACTTGAGAGTAGTGTGCATTATTGAATACATTGTGTATCAGTACAATGGACTGTTGAAGGTGAGGTGAATTTAGGAATTTAGGGAGATTTTGTTGCAGGAGAACTGGGGAACAAGCATTCGATTGGAAAAAATTCGATGTATCTATCTTCACGATTGAATAATATTTATTTACAAATACATTTTTTCCCTACAGTTTTGGTATGATGACTTGTTGCTGGTTAGCAAATCCAGAAGAAAGGCCATCGTTCGTCCAATTACTAGCCTGCCTTCAGGACTTTCAAACTGCATTAACCAGATTTATATGAGGACCGTTTTTTTTTGTTTTTTTTTTTAAATTATAAATGATCACCTACTTATATTATTTATTAATTTATTTTTGGATAAATAATTTTGTTCGCTTACAACTTAATTTCGTTACGGACGACTTCGGAGTATGATTTTTAAATTGTTATGTACTCACACAATCAAAATATGATAACACTGGTGGTGTTTCCTTTATTTTTTGTTGTACAATACAGATATTATTTCTAGTCATTATTTGATACAAACGTGTCATTCACAATTATGTACGTGTATAGTTTTTTGTTTTTTTAAAAACTGATTATGTGTTAATTATTGGATTTTGTACATCTGTTTTACCCTCATTATTGTTTTGTGTTTTAAATAAATGTTTTTTGAAGTTAGACTAGTTGGTAGATTTATTCAGAAGGGGATTGTAACCAGCAAATCCGATTTCTAAATTGAGCTGAAGTCAATTTTCGACGTATTGTTGGCAATTTTTCCAGCGTATTTCGGCAACGGAGCATGGCCGCCGAAATCGGGCAACGAATTCAAATTCAGCGGCCACGATTCAGTAGGAATAAGATGTCAACTCAAGTTTTTTGAAATCTTGAAAATTTTGAAAGGAAGAAATGCCGTCTCGAAGATTAACCCCCTGTTTAGGAAATTCCGACTCCCAGTTGGGAAAATGATGTAGTTGACAGCCTTCTTTTTTGTGAGTTTATCTTAGTCACCTGAAATATTTTTTCAGCTTTTAGTCGGAACTTTTTGTATTTATACCCCTTTATCCACCCCAAGAACATATTCTTAACCAAGACTTCCTTAAGGCTCACTTAGATTTCTTCATGACTTCGTCATATACTTATTGAAGACATTTTCAAATTTTCTAGTCAACCGAAAAAAAATAGCTTAACGTATTCTATACAGGTCTGAAAATATCTTAAATAAGTTACAGCAAGTTGTAAGGAGGACTTGAAGGGGTCCATTACCCTGCCCCCCCAAATTTGATTTTGGACCCGATTTTGGGGTAGGGGAAATATAACCGAAATGTACCCAAATGTACCGCTAATATTACAGAATGTACCTACTCCTCTTGCGAAGGGGGAACAAAAGTACTTTGGTGGGGCCAGGGTAACGGGAGCCCCCAATTTGTCTGATTTCGTCAAATTTGGTTCGAATGAAATGTACCCGAAATGTACTGAAATGTACCCCCTTTTTAGCTGCAGACATTTTCGAGTGCGCCTTCGACACTTGCATATGCCACACATCGCACATAATTCCAACCTATTGTACCTTCTATTTTTTTGAGGCAAACCGACAATTCGCGAATAATTTTGGAACGGAGGCTGTTAGAGCAGTGCGGTTTGAAATTTTGGATAGAGGAGAGAATTTTAAATGAAACGTATTTTTCAGTTTTCCCCTAGCAGTCTCCAATTCAAAGTTTTTCGCTTTTTACCAGTTCGCCCCAGGAAATTTACAATCTCGCAAATGCATATTGGTGCGAATTGTATTAGTTTTTCGAGACGAATTCGAATCCGTTGTCAAAATTGAGCTAGAGTCAATTTTTGACTCATTTTGACCGCAATTTCGAGTATATTTCGGCAATTTTGCCAGATTTTCAAAAATGTAGTGACGCCTTAAACTCGTTGGATCTGCAATACAATTCGCACCAATATGCATTTGCGAGATTGCGAATTTCCTTGGGCGAACTGATAAAAGGCGAAAATCTTTGGATTGGAGACTGCTAGGGGAAAACTGAAAAATACATTTTATTCGAAATTTTCTCCTCTATCCAGAATTTTAAACCGCACTGCTCTAACTGCCTCCGTTCCAAAATTATTCGCGAATTGTCGGTTCGCCCCAGAAAAATAGAAGGTACAATGGGTTGGAATTATGTGCGATGTGTGGCATATGCAACGTGTCGAAGGGGCTAACACAAAAAAGTTTCAATTTTGTGTTTCTCGGCAACGGTGCGTCGCCGCCAAATTTGAACTCCACATTCGGACTCAGCGTGTGAAACTGAGTAAAAAACAGTCTTTAATTCAAAAATTTAGATTTTGAAAATTTTGAAAATTTCTCCAATACATCATGTCTTTTGTGGGCCGAAAAAATTTTCGGAGAGCTTCGGCATCGGCGCTGGCGCTGAATACTCATTTTTTCGAGACAAATTTGAATCCGTTGTCAAAATTGAGCTACAGTCAATTTTTGACCCATTCTGACCACATTTTCGCATTGCATATGCCACACATCGCACATAATTCCAACCCATTGTACCTTCTATTTTTCTGGGGCGAACCGACAATTCGCGAATAATTTTGGAACGGAGGCAGTTAGAGCAGTGCGGTTTAAAATTCTGGATAGAGGAGAAAATTTCGAATAAAATGTATTTTTCAGTTTTCTCCTAGCAGTTTCCCATCCAAAGATTTTCGCATTTTACCAGTTCGCCCAAGGAAATTCGCAATCTCGCAAATGCATATTGGTGCGAATTGTAATGCAGACCCAACGAGAAAGTGGATCGACTTTCTATTATAAAAAAACTTAGGAAATTATAAGGAATTTCAGGGTGGGTAAAACCGCCATCGGAGGACACCCCCTAGTAAATATGCCAGGTTCCTACTGAGGCTTCACAGAAAACATGCAAGGCTCATGGTCGGACTACTAACTGGTCATGGGGCCACAAAACACTTGTGGTATAAAATAGAAGTGGTGAAAAGCGGCTCCTGTAGGTACTGTGAAGAAAAGGAAGAAACCTCGATCCATATCATATGTCAATGCCAGGCAATAGCCGGGACAAGACGCGAAGCACTGGGACTAGAGCAGGGCCGGCAACTTTTCATAATCCCATGTATAGCGAAAAGAACACAGTGGCGTGAATATGAAGGGGGTAGGGTTTGGGGACACCCTCCCATCTGAAGAAAATTTTTAGTTTTGGCTGGGTCTAAAGAGCGTAAAATAGACCTCATTTTTTAATATATGATATATATCTTATACCTTTAAAGGTTTGTTTCTTTTTTTGTTCATTTAATGACAATTGAATATGGTAAAAATATACCTACTGTTTTCATTCTATGATTTTAAGCCCCCCCCCCCCCCCCCGAAGGAATGAGTAGTTACGCCACTGAAAAAATCACTAGTTTTACACAAAAACGTTTTATTATCGTATCATTAGGCCGTATGCATAAAAATTAAGCTTTAACGTCGAAGCAAAAAAGCAGAGTGAGAACGCTTCGAACGGAAAGATAGAAAAGCCTAAGGTTTTGCTTCAGTCCATATGCATGACAGGTGGGAAAAGCACCAAACATACAAAGCGATGAAATAGTTTTCGGAGGAAATCTCCGATGATTTCCGAAGAATTTTATTTGAAAATATTAGGGGAAAATTTCCGGTCATTTTCGAAGAATTTCATCGGACATCACTGAGGAAGATCTCCGATGATTTCAGGAAAATTTTCTCGGAAATCTTTATAAGAAATTTCCAATTTTTTCCAGAGAATTTCTTCAAAATCTTCAGGAAAATCTTCCGATAATTTATGAAGAATTTCATCGAAAATTTTCGGAAGAAAAAATTCCGATAATTTCTGAAGAATTGACACTATTCTCTACCCATGTGATGAGATCAGAGATATTTCCCGAAGATTTTTGATGAAATTCTTTGGAAATCAGCCCACAATTTCCGAAGAATTTTATCGAAAATAATTTGAGAAAAATCTCCGATAATTTCAAAAAAATGTCATTGGAAGTCTTCGAAAATAATCTCCACTAATTTTCGGAAATTTTCATCGGAAAATCTTCAGAAAAAATTTCCAACGATTTCAGAAAAATTTTCCGAAAAATCTTCGGGTAAAATCTCTGACCCCATCACATGAGTGGAAAATATAGTCTCAATTCTTCGGGAATCGGGATCTTTTTCCAAAAATTTCCGATGAAATTCCTTTAAAATCGTCAGAGGAAGATTTTCGATGAAATTCTTCAAAAACTATCGGAGTTTTCCCCCGGATGTTTCCTATTCAAAAATTATCGGAAAATTTTCTCGAAGGATTTTGTTAAATTTTTTTGGGATATACTGGAAACTCTTTTTAAAGATTTCCTATGGGATTCTTCGGAAATTTTCTAAATTTCCCCCCCCAAGATTTCCGATGAAATTATTTGTTTAAGATCATTGGAGATTCTTCTCGAAGATTTCCAATGAAATTATTTTTTGTTCCGATAATATTCTTCAAAAACCATCGGATTTTTCCAAAATATTTTCGATAAAATTCTTTAAAAATTATCGGAAGATTTTTGAAGAAATTCTTCAGCAAACATTAGGTTTCCGATGAATTTCTCCGGAAATTCTCAGAGATTGTTCTCAAAGATTTCTGATATAATTCCTTGGAAATCATCGGAGATTTTCCCCGAACATTTCTGATGAAAATCTTCAGAAATCATCGGTAATTTATCCTAAAAATTTCCGATGAAAATCTCTGAAAATCATCGAACCTCTCTTCTGAAGAAATGCTTCAAAAATCATCAGAGATATTTCTCGATGATTTCCAATAAAGTTCTTTGGTATTGTTGGAAATTTCCTTTAAAATTTTGAACAATATTTTCCGGAAATCATCGGAGATTTTTCTCACTGATGTTTCGATGAAATTCTTCGAAAATGATCGCAAATTTTTCCTTAACATTTCCGATAAAATTCCTCGAAAATTATCTTCGAAAATCAAAGAAATCTTCTCGAAGATGAATGATAACTGCACGTGTTTTTCAAAAAGAAGTCTACTCGGGACTAGATGCATTTTTTCGTGAACTAAAGCTTCACTTTTGAAGTTAACATTCCTCACAACTCGAAGAGAAACCTTTTTCCTGAAGCAAACGCTCTCACTCCTGAGCAGAAGCTTCCTCTCCACATTTTTAATGCATACTTACACTCTGCAGGTTGCACTTCACTTTTGCGAAGTAAGCTTTTCTTTATGCATACCTCATCCAACTGTACCAATAATTTCCCCGATGTTGCCAGGTGTAGCGCCGCTACACACGCTATCAGAAGTTGCCGGCCCTGGTATCCAGCACCCAGTGAAGTCAAAAGGATAGAGCTCAGTAAAATTCTCACTTTGGCCATAAAAGTGAGGCTACCGAGCTGATCCTTAACAGCAACCTGAGGAATAGTGCAATGGACTACAGAGTCTGAGCACTCGGTTCACACAGCGCCATGTCACAGAAATGATGATAATGAAAACCGCCACCTTCATATGGCTACTGTAATGAAATGGCCATTATCTTAAAGTTGTTTCCGTTTTGGGCCACCATCTCTAACAGCTACGGACTCGAGATTATCATCAAGGTTTCTTACTTGTCACCACAAGGACCCCATAGCAACAGCTCTCCAGCTGCGTTTTGTCTCGCTAAATTGTGCTCGGTTTTGGAGCGGCCTGCAGACCAGTTTGGATTCATCTACTGGAGCACATTGCAGAAGCATTCATTACAACCGATCCAACTTCTGCCAAAACGAACGCTATTTAAATGGCTCATTCCTAATAATTAATATCATAAAACTAAAATTGAACAGCACTTCTGCGGCACTCGTTATCTAAATCGCCGGCAATTAAGTGCCCCGAACTCGAATGCACTCGGCCCGGCGAAAAAATACGACGCGAAAAATGAGTTTCATCGGATTACGTTTCCTGAATCCGAAATTCACTCCGAAGATTTTGTTCGTTTTGCGTCCCCCGTACGGCTCGCGTTCATTTTGCTTTTCATTTTTCGTTAACGGCTTACCCTTATATATTTTTCGTGCTTCCGATCAATTACGAGTAATTTTCCGGCATTTCTACAATTTCATTACTTCATTTATCTTTCCGAAATCGCGTTCGTTCGCCTTCCCCGATTGTATCAATTTAACAAAATCAATATACGCGATTCGGGCCGACTCGGGCGATATTTTTCTCGGCCGCCGAGAACACAGAGGGGTCTTGGGGGCGCGCAAACAAGCTCAAAACTGTCAAAGCGGAAAGGTATTTGAAAAGACAAAACCTCGTGAAAATAATGGACCCTTCGTTGTCAGTAAACCACATTGATATACACACTTTTAACACTGCATCCGCCGATCCGATTAGCTCTATTATCGTGGTGGATACAATAAACTCTCCGGTTCCTGACACCCTGCGCACCCGAATTAAAGCCGATTATTTTGTTCGTACCCTATTACTGTCAATCATTCGCAAACAGAGAGAGAGAAAAAAAAAACTTTATTAATGCCTCAGTTATCTGAAATATACAAAACGGATTATTTTATACCATTGCGTAACGCATTGCCTCGTCCGTTCGCGTAAAAGAAGTATAATTTGTTTGGGAATTACGATGATGACGGGGTCTGGGGCGGAAAAGGCTCTGCATCCAACTATACTACCGCTCGTATTTACACAGCATCCGAAACCTAATTAGTTACGTTTATGTGCATAAACGAACTAAACTTACAGCTTCCAAACTACTTTTCATATTGTACGCGTGTACACCTTCGCGTTGAGAGTAACTTGATACGAGACCATTTTCCAAGTTTGTTGATTCTACTCGGCTTAGAGGCAGAGCCGGTATCTTCTCTGTTCTGTAATGTATTCATTTTGCTGTTGGCGGATGCGTGAAAATCGATGAAGATTATTCAATTTCCGGCGGATATGTATGTACTCGATTGAACTGAACTTTCCTCTTTCTGTCTCCTATTTCTGGAGCCAGCGAAGAAACCGCAGCTTCGGGAAGGCCCTTCAAAAATGAGGTAGAAAAGAGAAACCGCGAAACCGGGAGCAAGGGACAGAAGTATCATTTACCCTTGACCCCCACCCGGGTCAGCAAAGGAAATTATAAGATTGAGAGAGCTCGCTTACACGAAACGGTAAGCATGTGAAATACACTGATTTGGTTCCGGACGCTTCAAAGTAGAGGATTTACACAGTGTACTACTCAGGAGCAGAGAGGACGGACGGCGTAAAAAAGGTGTCACTATAGTCAGCGATAGGGAGACGGAGAAGGCAGCTGAAGCATTTACGCCACTATCAGAGAGAGTAATGATGATCAGATTTGCAGCACATCAGTTCAAGCTAAATATAGGGGAAGTGTGCCATTTATGGGGTATGTTCTTAACATGGGGTACCTCTCGTTCTTGGCCGGTAAGTGGCGCAGCCACGCGGAAAAAATTATAGTGTTTCTCGGTGACGGTTGCAATCATCCAGTAAGTCGTTATCAGTAATCTGCTTCTTTACTGGAGAGTGATAAATCGAAGAAGATTTTACATGCCGGTGAACTTTCATTACAGTGTGTTAAAACTGGTATTTTGTTAGTAAAAAAAAAAAAAAAGCCCTTGTAACCCGAAAATGAACAAACCGAAGTAAGTGCACAATATTCTTTCAGTTTGTAAGCAATGTTAATATGTGAAGGGTTTTTTGAATTTTTACAATTTTGAAAAACTATTTCATCAGTTCAGCCTAATATGGGGTACCTCTTTCCAGGAGTAAACAGAAAGGAAAAACGAAGAAGAGAACAATACTACGTCAGCTGTGGGATCCAAATGATATGGAAACTGCGGTTGAAGCTGTGATGAGCAAATCCTGTGGATATTACAAGGCTGCTCAATTATATCATGTACCGCAAACAACTTTGGAAAGGTGAGTTTGATACTGATCGGATGTGCATGTAGAAAGTAGGTCCAATTTTCATTCAGTATGATGTTTCTACCAGATATGTCGCAAAAGCGAGGCAGGAGGAAGACTTTGTTGTAGTACCTGCTGGAAGACCCCAATACTTGGACTTGAGCTTGAGAACGAGTTAAACGAGTACAGCTTAGAAATGGAACGAAAATTCTTTGGATTGAGACGGAATAATGTCAAGAGAATGGCTTTCCGAATAGCCGAGGTTCATAAACTTTCTCATAAATTCAATACTGAGAGCAAAAAGGCTGGCTGAAAATGGATGAGGTTTTTTTTGGCTCGTCATCCTGAACCGCCTGTGAGAACACCACAATGCTTATCATTAGTTCGTTTTCAAGGTTTCACCAGTGAAGATGTAAACCGTTTCTTTGACATCTATGAAGAAGATCAACTAGCTACAATGTTGATGAAACGGGTATCGCAATAGTACAACACAAAACGTCAAAAGTTATTGGAAAGAAAGGAAAAGTTCAATATGTTCCTTGTGTTCAGCAGAACGGGGCTGTTTAATAACAGTTGTCACTTGTATGAGTGCCAGTGGTCTACACATGCCTCCACAAATCGTTTGGCCAAGGCAACATATGAAATTGGAGCTTATGAACGGAGCACCTCCTGGTTGTACATACGCATGCCATCCCAGTGGCTGGATTCAGATAGATATATTCACTGTTTGATTTCAAAACTTTCTGAAATTTGCTCATCCCACAGAAGACGATCCTGTCCTTTTAGTTCTAGATGGTAATTTCTCTCATACTAGAAATTTACAGGTTATAACTTTAGCTTGGGAGAATTGTGTATCAATTGTCTGCCTTCCTCCTCATTCTACACATCGCATGCAACCTCTAGATAAGGCCTTTATGTCACGCAAGCCATTGAAAATTGGCTGAAATACAACCCAGGTCGGAAAGTTTCAATTTATTAAATAGGTGAACTGTTTGGGACAGCTTTCTTGAAGGCAGCAACCTGTTCCATCGCTGTTAATGGTTTCAGAGCGATTGGATTGTTTCCTGTGAATTGGAACCATTTCCAAGAAGCAGATTTTCTATATGATTCTCAGAACCAAGACACAATCTTTCCACAAGCTTTGGTACCCGTTGAAATAAATAGGCCGAGGGGAGAGTCCGGGGTTGATGCGGACATGCTTAGAAGCTCCGAACCAGTATCATTTTCTTCCATTCCAGCTCTACCGGCTGCTGCTGTATCGACCCAAAGCCAGTCTGTTATTCAAATAGGTAGAACCTTAATTGGTCCTCTACCAACTGCTGCTGCACTCACTACACTAACGGATCCGAAGCAGTCTTCATGGATCCTCATACCTGGTTCGCCACATAAGAAGACCTTGGAAGACCATGAAGCTAAACAGAAATTGAAACTATTTAAAGCCAAAAGTAGGTAAAATTCTGAACCCCTCTTCCTCTTTAATTTCTGCACATTAATTGAAATTTATTTTTAGATTGTAAATTGGATGTGAAAAAAATGGAGCCGATCGAGGAAGATAATTTTCACTGATGATGATACTACCAATTTTGAACCAAAACGTTGTGCCAAACTGAATAAGACCACTGCTGATGACAAGGGCGCTGATTTTACAGTAGAAGGACCTTCCACGAGCAAACGTAAGTTCATCTCAGCCTCCAGCCCTAATGTCTTTCTCTTTCTCTCGTTGACTTGAGACTCATTTATGTTTTTTAGGTCGTCCACAGAGTAAAAAGGATACAAAAAGTGGTCAGAAAAAAAGATGTCAGTGAAGGACCTAGGAATCAGACAGAGGTGAATGCAGAGGCAACGTACATGTTTTGCTGCACCCTGTTTTCTAAATATCGGCCGGGAGAAAAGTGGATACAGTGCACAGAATGTAAGAAGTCGATGTACACCGATTGTTGTAATCCAGATTTATTGTGTGATATTTTCATGTGTGAATTGTGCTTAGAAGATTAATCCACAGTATGTATTTTTGACGATTTTTACTGATTTTTTTTCGGTACCTCATGTTAGGAACACACTCTCTTGACTTCAAAAATCATGGACCTTCTGGGAAAAATTCATATTTCCCCAAATTTATGCTGAATTTTCGGGGGACATGCAAGAATGGTGGATAAAGGTTTCCTTTATTTTCTTGATTACTTATTTTTATTCTTAAATTAGTTTCCTTGATTTTTCGAGCAATTTTCAAAAAGTTCCCCATATATGGCACACTTACCCTAATACAAGCCTCTGTGCTCCAACGGCCAACAATAAAGAAGCCGAGGGGGAAACTTCCTATGAAGAAGTGAATGCACTTTTAAAAATATGCAAGAACCACGAGATAACTTTGTTCGACTTTCATGATAAATTTTGCTCATTTCAAATGTAAAGTTCATGGGGGTCTGGTTGGCCGAGTGGATATCTCGTTGGTCTCGGAATCCGCAGGTCCCAGGTTCGAGCCCACGTAGCAACGCGCCAGAGTTCGACCAGGAGGGAAGAGGGCTATATAAGACAGTCTTAACAGCCTCCCCGATGTCTCTGAGGTAATGCTCGAAAGAGCGGATTCGAGGGCTCGGGTTGAGAGTAAATTAGAAAAGAAGGAAAGTGTGAAGCTCTCTGGGCCGGATAAAAATCTTGTAACATTTTTGAAATGGGTGAGAAGAACGTCCCTATTTCGATACTTCACTCAATTTTCTAATGTTGATTTTTTCCACCACAAGTCAAATTTAAAATTTCAGGCGATCCTGGAGGGGGGGGGGGTGAAATTTTAACAGTATTTAGGCTGAGAGAAACGAAATTTCCCGGGGCCATTTTCCGGAGCATGCCCAACCTTGTATCCAGATGCAAAAATGAATTGAGGTATGCAAAAATTCCCACTTGAAGATGGCGCTTTCTATCCGCTGAACAAGTGCATGCTACCTGATTAAGTGCTACCCATAAAAGTCGTTATTACCTGCAAAAATGGAATTTCGGACTTGGAGATTGCTACAACAGAACAAGTGGATTTGAATTATTTAAGGGTTTTCCTCTGGTAGTACTTAAATCAATATTCGGCTCTTTCCACATGAACTTGGATTTTTTATTTAGTTATCAGCGACATTTTCCTCCTCCTATGATGTGTTACGATTTTTTTTTTCAACTTATTTGAGGGGTGCTGTACGAGATATCTGAGTAACCTGTTACACCCATCAGCGCTCCCTCCGGTCACTGACGCGATATTCGAAAGAGTAGCTCCCGTAGCCGGGGGTACGGTATCATAGGGGCCACTTTGGCATGCGTGCATCGCCATACGTCCCACCGCACACACACCCATCAGTGAAATCACTTCGTTAAGTTTTTTTTCTGAAACAAATCTTTTGGTAATTAGATCAATTAGCATATTTCGCGCTTACTAAAATTTCTAACTGGTAGCAAATCACCACGGTGGTGATCCATTGAAATTTTCGAAAACCAATAAACGAATCTTGATTATTTATGAGAATTAATAATTTTTATTTCAGTCAGGCACACGCAAATCATAATATTATATTGAATTATAAAATTAATTAACTTGCTGGTAGGTTATTTTCATTAACAAGTTATTGCGAGCAGTAACAAGCATCTTTTGTATTATTTTTCACCCAGTTTATATAACGATCAACCTTCGTATACAGGTCGGGGGCTAATTTATTTTTGCAGTTGCCGATTCTTGCCGATGCAATACCTGTAAAAAAAAAAAAAAAAAAAAAAAAAAAGACAATTGTCGAAGTGTTATAGATACATATTGGCTTTGGTTTTTGCAACATTAGAGTAATGCAGCCGGAGACAACAAGGAGAGATTATACTCTTACCGACAAGGTGGTAAAAGAAGTTATTTAAAACCATCAATGGACTACCGCCATCCCCCTGGAAATAAGAAACAAAATTATTAAATTCGCTGTACTGAGTGAGGACATAGCAGAGAAAACACAAGAAATTTACAAATGAATCACTTTGAAATTACCATGCAGAAGCCTTTTCCTTCATTAGGACTTCCAGCACACACCACATTTGGAGTGATTATATCAGCTAATCCATGATCTCCATACATTTTTTTGCATTCTATGTTGGCTACGATGGGTACTTGAACTTCCTGAAGAACTGGAGATGGTGATGGCGGTTTTTTATCATTTGTTGCGCCCCAACCAATAACCACTCCAGCCACCCCAGTGTAGGTTTTGCCTGCAATAACACGTAGGATAATCTGAATTGAAATTCTTAATCCTATAATGGATGTTTGCGGCATCATGTGATCAGCCTTGCCGTTCTGTATGATGCGCTAAAAATAATTTGAAAGAAGTCACGCATATTTTAGGCATTGAATATTACCATGGCAAACACTAAAAGAAATCGGGGAATACATATTTATATAATCGCTCGCGAAAGAAACACAGAAAAATTATTGAAGATAACGACTTCTTATATGTGATTCACGCGATGACGCAAACACGACCTTTTTAGCAGGTTTCGACAAGAAATGTAATATTCTAACGCGATAAAACTACAAACAGCCGACTATAATTTGACGCGTGTGAAAGGGTAAATCTAAGCAGCAGGGTAGGTACGAGTAGAGCCCTATAAATACAAGAAGTGAAGACACGCCATTTTGGCTCATACTGTGCCCGTGGATGCCGAATCCGACTATGCGGAGCGTACCGCGTAGTCAATTCGACATCTACTGGCGCGGTATGAGCCAAAATGGCGTAATGTCTTCACTCGTATCTATAGGGCTTTAGTACAAGGAACGAGTGTTCATTAGGTACTCAGTATATATGATTGTGTGCAAGCACTCCTTGCGCGTTAAAATAGCAGAAAAAAATGGTGGTCCCGTGGCTGCAAAGACTGTCCCTCTCAGCCAGAAACGCAAAAGAGAGGTCGACCAGCATTGGCGAAAAAGGCCTTGCTGATTTAAACCTTATTTTACTTCGTCTTATTATTTCGTGTGCCAAGAAATGTTTAATTTTTTCTCTCGTTTCATGCGATAACCGTAGCGTTCAATAACGTTTTTTTCTTGTTAACCTTTTTCTTTTATCGTGAACTTCTTGTTTTCGTGTTTATTTAAATTACATGTTTGTGTTTTTCCCTCTTTTTTCGCGTGCATTCATTATTCCTTCACGTGTCGATAAATGTAACCCAAGATTATGGACGAGCAATTAAACAAGACCCCAATATCCATGAGCATTTAACGCCAGCCCAGCACAGCTTTAGCATTGGTTTTCTGACGTAAAATAGCTGAAAGACGGCCCCATATTGGGGATTGTTGAACAACCATGTACAATGTATGATTTGGGTGAAATAATGAGGGTTCCCCATATTTATTAAGCGCTGAAAATTATGAACGCTCACTTCAAGAGATCTGAGTGAACGATTTGGCAACACTGGAACAACCATAACTGGACACTTTAAAAGCCAAGTGTAGCCATACTTACACTATTTTGAGTCTAACCGGGCCCCGCCCCTGAATACTACATCCGACTATGCAGAACGTTCCGCGTAGTGAGTGCGGTATCAACAGACGCGGTAAGATTCAAAATGGCGTATACGTACACCCAACACGCGGGATAAAGTACTTTACCACAAGAATCCAAATCCAGTTCGGCACTATGTTATAGTTTTTATCAGGCATGATAAGTCAGCCATAAGCTAGAAGATTTAAGCCACAAGCTGAAAGTTTTTGGGCAATTAAGTCAGCTATAAGTTCAAGCCAAAAGTGCTGTAAGCTATAGGTATATGCCTTAAACATAAGCTATAGTTTTTCGGCTGATTTACGATACTTTTTCATTTTCTAACATCAGAGAACAATTTTAGATATTATATTTTGTTTTTCACTAGTTTTCAATTTCAATTTTTTTTTTTTGTATCTCAAATCCGAGGAGGAAAATATTTCGAGAAGAGTCGAGGTTGAAGACATTTCAGGTGAAGATTTTTTGTAAGGCATAAGTTAAAGCCAGCCATAAGCTTAAGCTATAAGCCATAAGCTTAAGCCAATCACCTCATAAGCTATAAGCATCAGCCATATTTTCAAGGTCGTAAATAAGTTTAAGCTTTATTGATTGGCTTATCATCTCTGTTTTTTATTATGTAAACTAGCTGAGCAATGTGGTGCCACGTTTACACTAGGTTATCAGCGCTACCACTCTGTGTTCCGGTCTGTGTGGAGCACAACTGCACAGTAGACAGAGGTGTGGAACGAACAGAAATGGACGCTGTTCGTCTCGTTTATTCGTTCATGATGACGCCGTATGAACGAACCTCGTTTGTTCAGAATCTTCATCTTGACCAAACGCTTGAACGAATGGCCAGAATAAATATGTGTTTGTATGTGCTTGTGCAATGTTAATATCACAAGTGAGAACCCCCCCCCCCCTCGCTTTACAGTTAAACTGAATGTCAGCAAACGCGTTAATTTCCCTTCGTTCAACGTTCAACAAACAGGGGAAAAAATGATGAACGACCGGCGTTCATGTTTGTCATGTTTGACACAAACATAATGGGCTGACATTCGTTCGTTCGGCACTTTTGACAATAGGCGTGAAATAACGAAAAATGTCTCCCATTTTTCGGAAATTTAAAATCATGTAGGCAAACACTATGGGATTTGGGTGTGCTATTTGACAACACTGCAAAATGCCCAATATTCGTTTACAGTACGAATCTATGTCAGCTAGAATGTTGGTTCTTAGTCAAATGAAGTGCAGCTTTGTGTGATGATCGTAATGTCGATTGTTATTAATTAATTTTTTGGTTAATTGATCCGGCCTATGTCTGATAAGAGCAATAGGTTGTAATTGAGTTAATAAGCTGAAATTCGGATATCATCCACAGTTTGAGCTCAAAAATGAGCCGTCCTAATCTATTAGTCTGCTGCGGCGGAGCAAGCAAGCCGAGATTCTCAATGTAAGTGAAATTGTGTTTTTTTTTCAGTCTTCTAGCTAGCAAACCATAAATACTGTCAAACTTCTAATAACGTAATTCTTCTATTCTCTCACGCAGGGGCGGAAATAGAGCGAAAACTTGGGGGGCTGAAGCCCCAGTGCCTAAAATAACTCTATAAAAATCCGAAAATCATAGCCCCCCCCCCAAAAAAAAAGAAACTATAAAAAATATTTTTTTCTCTGTAATACTTCCTTTGTAAGAAAGAAAGAAAGAAAAAAAATGTCTTATTGTATTAAGATTACACTAAAAAATAGAATCTAGAGGGGCTAATTTTGAAACGAGGAGGCTTGTCCCCCTCACCGCTCCTATTTCCGCCCCTGCCTCATGGTGGAACGTATGGCGATGCACATATACCAAAATGGCTCCCCCAGACGCCGCACCCCTAGCCCCGAAAATTACCCTATCGAGTATCACATCAGCGATCAGAGGGACGATAATTCTTTGCTTGTGAGACTTCTTGTTAATCCCCATGTTGAAGATTTTCTGAATAACTCCGTTTAGAAATCCCTTCAGCTGTCTAATGAACTCGCACATTTCCCTCGCTAGCTCTATATAATTATTATGTAGATGATTTTATTGGCACTTGTATGAATTTCAGGGGGAAATTAGGACAGCTATCTGCCCATTTTAATGTAAGTTCGGATTTCCGTAGTGAAACGTATACAATAACGTTTCATGTATATGATTAATTTGCATTATTGAATCTGCTAGCATGTATTTTACAGATAGTACTTACCTTCTATTGGTAAACAGACAGGACTAACTGATGATTCTTTCAGTTCCACTTTCTGATGGAGCCGAAGTAAGGCAATGTCATTAGCAACCAAATTCCCACTTTTCGGTTTAAAACCTTCATGGATAATAATTCTGTCAACAGTGCTGTTGATTGGTTTCTTACTTTCTGGCTTGTTACCAATGTGGAGTTGCAAGAACCGAACCGACAAGTGTTTCTTCATATCTTCCACTGGGGCACTGAATTGTAAGAAACGCTATTAATTACGAGCGGAGTGAGAGAAAATGTTCGATTTTCTCAGCAAGGTATAGAGAGCTTTTCACATTTGGCCGACGTCATACTAAGGTAGTAATTTTCAGAACCAGAAAAATTAAAATCTTGTGAATCTCATAACCACTGCATGATAATGAAATCCGTAGGTATATTGATAATAATTCTAACGATCTTCCTCCCACTCGCACCACTTTTCACGTGAATTGTTTGAGACATTTTTGATCACCATATTTGGTGGAGCGTATGACAATGCACGCATTCCGAAAGCGACTCCCCAGATACCACACCCCTGGCCCCGGAAACCACCCTTTCGAGTATCGTATCAGTGACCAGAGGGATGCACTGAGGCTGACCTGGGCCCCCATTTTTCGCCTCTTCGCTCTGGATTCGCGCTATCCTGCCAGAATCATTATGGGGCACCCTACTGACCGAGGCAACACTTACCCAGCATTAACTTGGTTATTTGAGATATAAAATAATGATTGGTGGTAGTGGGGTAGATCTGCGCCTCTATTGCTCATATCAATATCAGTAGTTTTAATTTATATTATACGAATACGTACATCCGTACATGGTGCTGCAATATGACAGCCAATGCCTTATGTCACAGGAGGAGATGTAAGATTTTGGAGAAATGTGTAGTTCCCTGATACTTTTGGTGTACTTACAAACTAACACACTTAGCTGATGTTAACACGTATCTCGAATTTATGAGACTACCGGTGCATACGAATTTGTTGGCATATTCCAGCTGCGCCGTCCATGGATACTGACTGATATTGCTCACATTATTTCCACCAGCAATTCTGACTGATTGATGCTGACTGGTGTTACCACAAACTAAATATTTTAATAAAATCTGTCTTACTTTGCTAAACATTATGCCAAAGAGCACTAAGACTAAGATAACCTAGTTCTGTGAATCAGTGATATTAATATTTTTATAAGACATTTATATTCTATGTAATCTGACTGCAGATACATCTAATTAGAATTTCGGAAAGGATAAATCAATCATTGAATAAGTAAAAAATAACTCATAGTGTGCAAAAGTATTCGCGTCTGAGGTGATTAGAATATAGTTAATGACGGGAAAATTTATCCGTTAGTATATGAAAATTGAGGACATAGGTATATTTACTTGATCCTCCTCTAATTTTCGCGATTTCTGGCACTCCCAAAAAGGTATTAGTGAAATTTATAAAATTAACAAATTGTGTAAGCTGATATTCGCTATCATAAGTTTTAGATGTATCAATGCCTAAATGTATTACATCCTTTCTTCATTAGTCAAGTTTTTAAGAAACTTTGCCGTATAACAGCATTTTCAACTATGAAATTTGGCCCATGGAAAATCTTGATCAGAAAGGTATTTAGGAGGGGTACCTGAGTACTTGAAAAATAAAACTTTAGGACCAGTTGTATAAAATTAGGCTAGTCCGCACAACCATGCTAATCTTCTTGTCATGATAATACTTAATACATAATTTGTATCCATTATCGTATAAAAGTAATGTGTTTCAAAACAAAGATTACCGCAAGGTTGACATTTTTTCTCCTCAGTTACGCTTGTAAATCCTGCAGGGATTTTCAGCTCTGGAAAATCAATGATGCTTTTCAATTCTTCACCTAGGTTCGGCATATTATTCTCCAACTAAAAAGTATCAGTCTACATTATTCACAGTATAGTTATTACGGGCGTAGACCAAAGTTGCTGTTATTTTCAACATTTTGAAATTGGGGAACTATCCCTACCCTCCTCGGATATTTTATCATTTGAAACCGTTGCCTAATATTTTTCAGACACTTCTCAGGTTTCCTGAGAGTCAGCTGGCATCGTATCCGATATTCAGACTGATGTATAGATTCTACAATGCTAGCTGAAAGACCCCCACCAGCGTAAAGATAATTTACAATATTTCAAGGTAATATTCTGAAGTATAAAGCGAATATCAAAAATCAGTGTTAAAAACTAAACTAAGAATTCGTCTGTATAAATATGCATTTCAGTTTTCCCAAAACTGACATTTTTGATAGGTAGGTACTTTAACTTCAAAATTTCCTGAAGAATTCAATCTCAAACTTGGGAACAATTTTTTTCGATGAAAATGTTATTTCAAAACGTGTTAACATGAACGGTGGTTTGTTTTTGGAAGAGGCATTCTCGGAGAATTGAGTGTTTCTGGAAAAGACATTTGGTAGGTAATCCTACATTAAATTTCAAGTTTCAATGCCGAAGAGGCATTAGTTATTATTGTTGAAAGATTCCGAAAGAAAAATTAGACCGTAGATTTAGATGATTAAGAAAAGGTCTCGGGTGATATGGCTTCAATTAAAAAGAAAATAATTTAAGTCACTTTACATATCTTTCCAAGTTCAAGTAAGTTCTCTTCAATGAAATTAATTACTTGGTCACGAATTTGAGTACGTCTTTCGGATTAATAAGATAGATACTGAAATTCAGAGAAATTAAACCGCGGATTAGAATCCGGTGTTAATAAATTAGCTTTCAATTTTGCAAAACTTGGAAAAATAATAAATACTTATCGAAAAATTATGAAAAACAGCGTTGCAAAATAATAGATAGGTAGTACAGACACAAAACTAAACACGTTTAATTATTTTTCAATTAGTTTTCCTTTAATATGATTCCGACCCCTGCGGAGCATTTATTTCTCTTTTAAACTGAAAAAATTACCAATAGCGATCCAATAAATACCAGCACTACATAATTGAGTGATTAGCTTTACCTCCAGTGCTTTCCATTCATTCTGCACCCTTTCCTGCTCTTTCGAAGTAGGTGAAGCGCGTGCAACTACTAATACAGTCAAAAATATCGACACCGTTTTCATGTTTAAAATTTCATTAATTACAAGATCTTAACTCCACGAAAGTCTAAATGAATTTCATTTCCAAATGGCTTGAAATACTGATGAGGTCGCATAATTTTCAAACATTTTATACCTGTGCAGGGCCATTATGACAATGCATTATTCACACAGCCACTTATCGTGTACTTTGCTTCTCACAGTAATCGTCCAAGCTTCCATAAAACCAGACATAAGTAAAATATTGCATTTGAAAATGTTGATTGTAAAACAGCAGACTGGAATATTTTCAGATAATTCTACGGAGTAAACCTCTCGTTGTTAAATACCATAAAATTTGATATCTAAATATGAAGATAGATCCACTTATCAACGCTAATTGTAAATGTAAGTCAAAGACAATTGACTAAGTAGTAAAATAAAACGGTCTTGTAATGATGGGTTAGAAGACCGAGTCGCTCAGGTTATTAGCGGAGTAAAGTTATCGGCCTATTCTCTAATGACTTTCGCTTTTGCGATAGGTACTTAAGTAAGTAGATTACCCATTCTGTGAATGGTTAGCAGATTTGTAATTACCAGGCGTTGTAGTTGCAGATAATTGTTTCAGTCCTTTCAATACACTGGTGTTATTCAAAAATACTACATACAACCACAAATAGATGCTTATCTGCTGGTATGTGGTCTATCAAAAATATAGGTAATGTATTATGCTTATTTCCGGATACACCGTTTAAATGTTCAAATAGTAATTCTTTATCTTTTATGAAATCTTCCACGTTTCAGAACCTTTGTCTTTTTGACTCATATGATTATTATGACCTTGAAACTATAGTTATAATATAGTCATTTATTAACAAACTAATCAATATTTCAATCAACTGATTAAGGATTCAATTGATTGAATTCCAATGGTCAACTTTTAATCAGATAATCAAAAATACTATAGATACAACTATAAGAGCCCTTATTATTTCTTACAGTCATGGGTGGTACGTAAAGAACATATTATGAAAGTTGTGAGTGTATTATATACCGAAAATCCCAATAACATTACTCTACAACTGACATCATTCCGCACATATTTACATAAATACACATATCAATATCAATACAATACTGGTAATGTGGATACCAATATATGTCCATGTGATGAACTTGGTTATGCCAATCACTGTATTAATTCTGTTATCATCAGTGGAGTACTGATGGCATAACAAAATCTGGAATAAAAATGAATTGAAAAAATATTAATATTGACATCAACATCAATATGAATAGATAATTGATGATCAATATTGTTATCAATATTAATATGATAATCAATATCAATATCATTATATTGCTATACTTATGAATTATGAATATTGATAATTATGTTGGTAATATGGATGTAAGTATGTTTTCAACACCTGTCAATATCAATATCAGTATCAGTGCCTAACGTCAATAATCATTAATCAACATTGATATGAACAACAATAATAAATATCATTATCAATCATTGTTCAAGGATATTAATATCATGATAGGTAGATATGTTTTTAAGATCAATAGCAGTATCAGTATCTATATCAATGTCAGTATAAAAGTACCTAGATCAGTGTCAGTACCTATTTATTATGTAGTAATATCTATCAATATCAATATTAGTACAAATAGATATCAATAAACGAGCAAAAAATAAAAATAAAAAACTAATCTTCTCAAATATATTCCAGCTGCTGACCGAGTGCCTAGAATTTCCTGATTCTTTTTGGTGAATATGCCGGCTAAATATTATAAATTTCAAATCGCAAAGTAGATCTTCCTCTGCCCAATTTTTTAACTTTCCTGATTGCTGGGTGTATAAATTTCCCAACTTATGAATATAATTTCACGAATGGGGATGGGTCACCGCACTCATGTTGGCATGATTTACAGCGTTTTTGCGTTTCAATTGCCTTACAAGTGTTGACAAATCATACAGCAATATGACCCTAAATTCTTGACATATCCATATAAATTTTAATCAGAGCTCCCAACTGATGCAAATGGATTCATTTAGGAGTTAATATTTAGATGGCTGGGTGGTTGCAGGGAGTTCCCCATTGTGGAAAGGGGAGCCCCAGTAAACTTTGTTTGAAAAGCCTGTTCTGGCCTCATCTTAAGATACATATCATTGACTTCTAACATAACAGTTATCTGCAAATTTTAATATCTTGAGGAATCACTAAACCTCTTGAATCGTTACGATTCTTGATGAATCATTGGTATGATAGATTAATAACTGTTATTTACAATTCAACAGAACTCTCAACGTATTGTTATTACCTTATAATGTTGCTACTTAGTATTTGTGTACAACTGGTAGATCACTCCGCGGGTTTCCTAGCTTACCTACATTCTGAGATTAATTTTTATTTCTCATTCAATACGCGACTTCAATTTTCAATGAAAATTCCTGGAAATATGTACCCCGTACATAGAGTACACGAGTTGTGTACAAAGATTTTAGGTCTTACAAGAGTAAAATGTAATGACCATAATAGCGATACTGGAAGAAGGATCAATGATACATTTGCATATGCGCTGGCTCAGTGGGAAATTGTTGGTTATGGCAAACAGAAAGGAGAAAGGCCGAACATGAAGCTTACACGTTATATTTTACGTTAAAATGTTTTAAATGTAGTTTACATACTTGTACAGGAAGGACGAGTCAGAGTGCAAATATTTAAAAATGGCAGCGTTCGAAAGGGAGAATAATTAACACAGTTGCATTCCTCTGGTAGAAGAAGTACTTACGTGTATAACTATTTGCGAAACTGGATCCTGTTTCACGTGAAAATTTTAAACATCAAAGAAACGGTCAATTCACATATATTTGTTAGGTACTGTGTTTCGATATTTTCGTTCATAAAAATGCAAATACAATACACACTATATGGCAGAAATAGATATTGAGTAAACTACCACCGTTTCAAAGGCAAACTAATCAGCATAAATTAGGAGATGGGTTCGGAGATATGTTCACATATAGGTACCTTTTCGCTTTTTCCAAATTGTATGCTCTTTTTCGTTTACGGCTAATCAACGCTTCTTCGTACCCGGTTACTATGAATCGTTACTCGTTAATTATAGAGTTTACAGTTAAATAACTTAATTTACACATGGGTTCCTGTATTCATTATACTTAACAACTACAGCATCTACTATATCTACAGAGCAGCAGCTAGTAAATATTTTTCTTTTCTTGTGGGGAGGATGTACTATAGCAGCTATATTTGCAAAGCAGCAGCTAACAAGTCTTTTTCTCTGGTGAGGGGAGGAGGCAGGTTAGACTGCGAAAATGCCGAATTCATAATGTAAAAGAAAATATTTCAGTTGAAATCTAAAAAGGAAAAGTTTTCACTTTTCCAATCTTGCTGAATGGCTTCTAGCCGCAGCATAAATACGAAGTTCCCCTGAGAAGGGAGGAGGAGAGGGAGGAGGAGGGGGAGACATTTTGGAGATGAAACCGTGACGAATCTACGAGATTTTGTCTAAATTTCGACTCGACAAGCAAAATAAATAAAAAGGGTGCTATGTCTAAAATATTGCCCAAAATTTAACTTAACGTGAAGAAAGAAAGACGAGAAAATTCTTTGATCTGAAATGTTGGTTGAAATCCCTGCAATTTTACATTTTTCCGGATATTTGAGGTAAAGGGCTATATTTCTATATCACTCCTCCCCTCTATTTTCGTCCCTTATTTCTAGGATTTTCCGAGTGCTAACTTTTCTAACATCATTGAGGTGGTGTAACCCCTCTCCCGTATCCACGCATTGCTATGGCCCCCACTTCTCATTACTTTATTTTGTATTATGTACTTTACCCACTTTTACTTTATATTTCACATTACTCTTTACACCTTACTTAAATGTGTACTTCGCTTTATACTTTGCATTGCACTCTATATTTCACGGTACTCTACCATACAGACAGTGTGGCGGCAATCGACGGCTTCTTCTGCAGCTGCAGCGATGACAGCGACGGTGGGGGCGGCCTCTTCCGGTTTCTTCGGGTTTGCGCTTACCCTCTTCCGGTTCCGCAGCCTCATCCGGCCTGGTCTTCGTCACCAGCGGGATAGGCTGGATTTTCGACCCACCATAGGCTCTTCACCACACCTCGCATATACCGCAGGTGCTGACGGCTCACTCTTGTCCAATCGTCCGGCCTCTCGTCGGCCCACCAGACACACTCTCGGAACACATGCCGAGGTGTCTCCGGGCCACAGCACCGCATGGGCACGGGTCGCTGTCGCGGCGATTTTTGCGGTGCAGGTACGATACAAAGCACCTGAGACCCGAAACCGCCTGCGCCGGGAAGAAATCCATCTTACGTAGTTTTTTTCTTCATATTTCTGTTCCACATGTCAGGGAACAATCCTGTGTCCACTGCGCCACCGTCGTGTTGATCCATCATCGACGGTTCCACTCGTCGATTATCGCCTGGTGGAGCTGACTCTGCCATTCGCTGGGGGAGGGATCAACGCGGAGAAGGTGTCATCAATCGTCGACCCTGAACCCACTCTTGACTAAGTATTCAACTGATCTCTGAAAGACCAGCAGGTCCAGGAGACGCGTCGCGTTTATCACGGCCACCCGATCCGTGCTGACGCTACAGTACAGCTGACTGCATAGGATATCGCTTCTTCTCTTTGTCTTGTTCAGTTCTGCTTGGTAGCGCAGCTCGTGTATCCGGCGGTAGTACATTGAACTGTAATAGTAATATCTACTGAGGATGCAGCCGCTGACCTTGACCATCCGAAGGTTCTCTGACATACCTAGCTGGGTCAGCACGGGCAGTACCTTCTCACACCGAGCACGAATGCACCGCAGGTGGGGCAGCCAGTTTCCCTCGGTATCCAACATCACGCAGGTACTTCAACTCCCTCCTTATGGAAATCATTGCGCCTTTATGGTCAACTGCGGACGGGATACCTACCCCTAGGAGATTCCTCGTCGCGGTTGGGACGTCTCGAAACAGGAGCCCCTCCGTCTGGGATGTATTCTATTCCATGCCGGTCTCAGTCAGCAGTGTATCCACCGTTGAAATTCCGTTGTTGATGTTCCTGCTGACTTTGGACCTGGATTCATCGTCTGCGTAACACACCATTTTCCTCGGTAGTCGTTGTATAACGTCGTTGTACAGCATGTTCTACAGGGTCGGACCAAGAACCGAACCCTGTGGACAGCCCTAAAGATGTCGGGCGATCCCCTGGAATCGAACCTCCCTAGCGGCAAAATAACGCCGCACACTACAGTACAGGTAGTCAGGTGCACCGGGCGCAGCCACCGCTCGCAGGATACCCGGCCCGGGAGCATGATCGAATGCCCCCTTAATTTCCAGGGATACAGCGGCCAGAAGTTGTTCTGCGCCTGTGATCTTAAAATGAGTGCCATTTTAATCCGAACAGCATGCTGTGTGCTTCGATGCTTTGAATCCGAACTGCCGCGAATGGATAATGCCTTCTTCATCAGTGTGCTGAGTCTGCCTCGCGTTGAGAACCTTCTCTAGAAATATCCCGCGTGTATTCAACAGAGTAATGGGCATGTACTCCTCTGGGATGCTAGCGTCCTTCCCAGGATTCGGGATGAAAATGACTACACCATCCCGCCACGCCTTTGGGAAGTACCCGCAGGTGAGGCAAGCGGTGAGAAGCCTCGGCAGCACTCGTGGGTGCTCCCTGTGGAGCTCCTTTAGCGTCTTGTTGTTGATCCCATCAGGGCCATGTGCCTCGCGGTTGTTCAGTTTCTTCAGGAACGCCCTGACTTCCCCAGCCATCACCTTGGAGGCCGGACCTTCGCGGATCACTGGTGCTGGATCGTCTTTAATGTTTCTACCTCCATATGCCGGGAACCTGGCATCCAACAGTAGTGCGGCTCAGTAGGGATGCTGCATCGACCGCCTTCTGGTCTTCTCAATAGAAGGATGTCATCTCTCTTTAGGTTCTTGAGGACTTGATAGGGGCGTCCCTCTGGCGGCAGAATCTCTTCCAGGCTTCCATATTCGTCCTGCCCATCCTGAGGCGGTACTCTCGCGTGATTTCTTCTTTCGCCACCTTCAGGATGAGCCAGCGCACTGGATCGGGTTTGGCGCTCAGCCGACGAGGTGTGCTTTTCAGTATGTCCTTTTGTCGGCTGAGTTCGGCGGTCCACCATCGGAGTCCCTAGCTCGGCTTCTGCATCTTCTCCGCTATTTTCAGGCATGACTGCAGCTGCTCCGTCAGCTGCACAGCACCGACGGGCGGATACCTGGATGCTGAGGCTCTGTGACCAATTTTTTACTAACCAGGACTTCCATTTTACTCTATTTACTTCGATATGATTTACAGACAGTGTGAAGAGATATGTTGTTTCCAGCCATTCAGAGTAAATAAAATGGAAAATGTGCTGATCCTGTCCTGATAATGGAGAGGTGTATTGTTCTGCACCAATTAGAGAAAAAAGAAACAGAAAAAAATGTTGATCCTGGTCGGACAATATAGAGCGAGGTGTTTCTCTCGGTCAATCAAAAAAAAAGAAGAAAATGGATGATGTTGATCCCGTTTTGATGGTGTTAAGAAGTTAGTTGCTCCTCGCTGCTAATCAGCGCACCAAAAATCCGAAAAAGTTCTGGTGGAGCTTATAAAACATTTCATTTGAAAATGTTTATCGACAGTGTAGTGTATCTTTTATTACTCGTGTTAACAAAAGCATTTTAAGACGGGCGGAACGAATTGTCGTAAACCAATTTTGAAGCAAATTCATTTTTCGATCCATTAATAGAAAGATAGTTAAAAATGGAAAACTGTTCTTCGCGGTCCCCTATTTTATAACATCAATAAATAAAAATACAATCAGCTTTTCCCTTTCGATGGTTGCAAGTTTTCTGGAGCCGGATTTCTAGAATTAGGTTCGTATTCGTGCTCGGTGACGTCTTCAGCTTCTATATTCTTTCGCACACATGCTCGAACATCTTACTGTTCAATGGCGAACTGTTTTTCGGAAACTACATAGTATAATAGCTTTATCAAAATGAAATGGATGAAATAACGGTTTGACTTCCTTTGAATAGAACTCTGAGCTCGGTGATATACATTTGGGCGTGCTAAATAAAAGCTAATATTAACGTAGAAGAATTTCAATTTTATATTATGAATATATTTAAATATATTTTTCGAGAAAAAAATATGGGATCTCCCCGAAATATTAAATTTTTTGATTTTTGTGACTGTATAACCGACACGATTATAAGTCGATACAACTCACAATGAATCAAAAAGAAAGCATCGAGAAAAACCTGTTACGTGCGTTTATTTCAGTCTTGGTAATATTATTCATTTATTTTCCCCCTCTGTTAAAAAAATATCTTTGTTGGGAAAGTATACGAGGATATCGAAAATAAGCACACCTTTTATGAAAATCAGAATTGGAAATTAAGTTCGCATCGAAAGGGCTCCGTCAAAATAAACGAATATATTTGTTTTGGAGTGAGCGAGGGAGAGTGTACCAAAATAAGAATAAAGTTTTTTTGTGTTTTTTTTTCCTTTCTTTCTTTCTTTTTTAATTTGATGTGTACTTAACCAAGATAAATATTATTACAATTTCAAAGTTACTCGGCTGGAAGTATTCCAAAACTTTTGATGGAGATATACAGTGAATATCTACAACATTTTAACTTTTCGAAAATCAATTTTTGTTTAACCTCTTGTGGTCTACAGAGATTGAAAAACTTTAATACTAAACTTTGTGATTAAGTTTGAATCACTGTAATTCGTTTGAAGTTCGGTTCAATGGATTTAGTCGGAGTATGAACAGGTATCTATGTCAGATATTCGAATTTAATAAAGTGACCAGTATCGGAAGGTCTGGGTTTGCTTCTTTGAGAACTGTTTATACTTATTCTCCACAATGAATATTACTTTAAAAAATTGAAATTTTCCCTGACTTCGTTAAATTAGAGTGGTCAGTTGCAAGGGTAGGACCGCAGACAGCCTCTTCCAACAAAGGGGGACAAATAGTAAAATAATAAGTGATAATATTTCCCCAGCTGGCGGAACGAAAAGTGTTCTCACTTTTCGCCTATTTTGGCTATCAAAGTTAATCAAAATAGGTATTTTCCAAACATTCTACCGCATTTGGTAAGAAGGGAGTAAATAAAATGACCACGGAGAGCAATACACCTTTTGGTATTTCCTTGGCTGCTAACGTCAGAGTGTAAAAGGTTTTCGAAAAACTTTTCATACAAAAAAAGACATAATCTATGGAGAAATTTTCAAAAATCAAAGAAATTTCGTTCACAACGTATTCCTCTTTATTTTTGACAGCTGAGTTTAAATTCTTTGGCGGAACTGAGCAGCGACGATCCGCTGATGAGATTCGACTAAGAAGTATGGTAAATACGAGTAGTTCTAAAAATTACTCGAAAGTAGCTTAATTTTGATCAAACACTTGAATTCGTCTTTAAAAATTGAGTCATTTTCACAAAGCTTTCCAAATTTTTATCCCGACAAAAGACATCATAATGTATAACAAAATTTTCAAACATCGAAAAAATTTCGTTCACCACTTTTCATTTTTGGCTGCTAAGTTCGAATTTGACGTCGAAATTTAGCGGCAAATCTCCCCGTTGCTGACACAATGGCCAAAAAGTAAAATTGCCCTAAACTGACTCTAGCTCAATTTTAGGGTGAATTTAGAATTGTCTCCCAAAATTGAATCATTTCTATTGGGTCCTGGTGCAAAAGCATTCCAAAAATATTCCACCCCAAAAAAATACATATTTTTGGAAAAATTTTCAAAAATTAGAGAAAATGAGTAGGTAATCACTTATTTCTATTAATTTTTGGCTGCTCAGACCGAATTTAATGTATCAATTTGGAGGCGAAGCTTTGGTGCTCAGATTATCGCCAAAAATTACGGTAAGGTCAATCGAAAATATATTCTAGCTGAATTTCGAGTGTGGATTTGAATTCATCTTTAAAAATTGAGTCATTGTTCACTAAGTTCCAGTGCAAAAGCCGTCCGAAAAATTTTTCGCTCAAAAAAAGACACAATGTCTGGAAAATTTTTCAAAAATCGAAAAAATTTTGATCAACCCTTATTCCTATTTTTTTTTTTGGCCGCTGAGTTCGAATTCATTGTCCAAATCAGGCAGAAAGACTCCGTTGTTGATAAAATGGTCGAAAAGTAAAGTAACATTTTTCAAAGAAAGCCATGCCTCAATTTTAAAAGCGGATTTGCGATTGTCTCTGAAAATTGAGTTATTTCCATTGGTCCTGATTCAAAAGCTTACCAAAAAAAAAAAAAAAAAAAAAATCGCCAGAAAATAAACTTGATGAGTCTAGAGAAATTAAAAAAAAATCTAAACAGTTTCGTCAACTACTTATTCTTCCTACTTATTTTCTGTCGCCGAATTCCAAATCCACTATCCAAAATAGACAGCGAGGCTTTGTTGCTAAATTTGGTCAACAAGTAAGGTGACATTTTTCAAAAATTGACTGTAGCATAATTTTGAGGACAGATTCGGAATTATTTTGGAAAATTGAGTCATCTCCGCAGGATTGGTTAAAAAATAATTTTAGTCTAACGAGGCGGACATGAATTTGTCTTCAAAAACTGAATCATTTCCACTAGATCCTAATGCAAAAGCTTCCCAAAAATTTTTTCGCCCGAATACAGACTTGATGAGTACGAAGCCACTTTCAAAAATAGAAAAAATTGAGCCAACCACTCATTCCCATACTCATTTTGACCGTTAAGCTCAAATTCACGTACGCAAATTAGTGGTGACGCTACATTAATGAGATATGACCAAAAGTATAGTAGAATTTGTCAAATATGATTTCAACTAAATTTTAAAGATGGCTCTGAATAATCCGTTAAACACTGAGTTATATCCCACAAGTCCTGACATATAAAACTTGAGTTTAAACTCGTTGGTGGAATTTGGTTACAACTTTCCGTAGGTGTAAATAGACCAAGAAGAAAAAAAGTAAAGTCAGTCAAAAAATCAAGGTAGCTCAATTTTGGGTACAGCCCTGAATTTATCTTTAAAAATGATTTATTTCTACTAGGTCCTAGTGCAAAATATTTCCGAAAAATTTTTATTCGGAAAAAGACGTGATGTGCAAATATAGAGAAAATTTCAAACATCGAAAGTCAACCCCTTTTCTTTTTTTATGTTTGTGTAAGGTGGCACTGTATGCACCGAGTGCTTAGATCTTGTAGTCCATTACACTTTCCTTCAGTCTGCTGTTAAGAATCAGCTCAGTAGCCTCAATTTTACAGCCAAAGTGAGAATCTTACTGAGCTCTATCCCTTTGACTTCACTGGGTACTGGATACTCAAGTCCCAGTACTTCGCGTCTTGTCCCGGCTAGTGCTGGGCATTGGCATATGATATGGATCGAGGTTTCTTCCTTTTCCCCACAGTACCTACAGGAGCCGCTTTCCACCCCTCCTATTTTATACCACATGTGTTTGTGGTCTCATGACCAGTTAGTAGTCTAACCATGAGCCTTGCATGTTTCCTGTCAAGCCTTAATAGGAAATTGGCATACTTACTGGGAGGGTCCCCGATCAGTGTTTTTCTGACTTTCATGCCACTGGCCAACCGCTAGTGCATTTCCATCTTTTACTTATCCAAGCCTTTACTTTGGATTTTATGTCGCTATATGCTACAGGAGGACACAGCCTGAGTGTTGCCAGTTCCTTTTTTAGGTCCTCCATCGCTAGCTTGCCAGTGATCATGTTTCCTTTTATGCCGCAGTGTCCCGGCATCCACAGTATTATGAAACGGTTCTCCTGAGCAAGGGTGTATAATTTGTTAATGCAGTCCACTACCACCAAGAATGTAGTCTGGTATGCCGATAGTGCCTTAATAACCGCTTGGTTGTCTGTACAAATGCAGATCTACTTATCAAAACGGCCCTTCTCCTGGCTTCTGTCAGTGGCTGCCGTGATCGCCATTACATATGCTTGAAGATTGAGACGCCCTCACCCAGTGCCATTGAATAGTTGTTAGCGCCTTTTGCATTTGTGATTCCGATTCCTGCAACTTGGTCATTCCTTAAGGAATCTACGAACTACCTATGCTCCTATTTTCCCAGAATACTTGGCCACCTCTTTTCCTGTGCCTCCCGTTGGGTATCATTGCACGGCATGGCTTGTCAAAGAAGTTCTACACCGTGATTCTGTCCCTCAGCATCCCAAAACATTTGTCCACCGTCCTCGCTATTTCCTATATCCTTCTGTGGCCTGTTTTTTGTGCCCGAAGGTTTGGTTGACCCAGACGATAAGCCCCAATTATCGCAGCCGTGCTTCTGTAGCAGTAGTCTTTCAAGTGGTTTCGTTGACACCCTTCTTATTGCCCTCGTTGTCATCACTAGAGACCGGATTCTTCGGCATTAAAAAGTAGGAAAATCGGCAGCAACATCTGCAGAATTCGGCATTTTCAAAAAAAAAGTCTTTTTTTTTTTACAAAATAATCTGATGAATCAAAATTTTTAATTAAAATTACAAAAGATTCTCATTATATGCATAATGATAAGATGTTTTGCTAAATTTTGCTGAGTGAATTGGTGGCGCCTGTCACTTAATATTAATTTTTAAACTGAGAATGAGTGCTCCAAAAATCAACAGATACTAGCGGAGCAAAACTATATTATGCAAACAGTACCTAAGGATCACGAGAAACCGTGCTAATTACTTGGTAAGAAGGGTCACTGAGAGAAATACTCAATTCTCAAAGTAACGCGAACCCTTCATTTTCTGAAAAAAATTGTTTTAATTTTTGCTGAAGTAGGTATGCTTGAGCCCCTGGAATGATCTGAATTTTTCGACGCACTTCTTCTATAATCTCGACTTAATCGCGTAAAGACAAATTTAGCATTTCCAATTTCTTAATCTTTTCAGAGAGAAACGAATGGTAGGTTTGTATGAAAGCAAGGTCAGTAGGTAAATTTTCCTTCTGGATCAGTGTTTTTAATCTTCCCACATGTTGGGAATCATCCGGAAATTTCGAAATTAGTTCCGCAAAATTCTCATCTTCATTTTATATATTTCCACATTCAAATTATAATACACCTTTTTCGCACTTTACCATCATGTGTTGACAAAATTGCATATTTCGGCATTTTTCGGCACGTAAGGCCACTTTCGGAATTTAACCCATTTTCGGCATTTTTCGGCAATATAAAAATTTTTTCCCAGCCCCCTACCACCATGACTCGTGCTTATCTCTCAAAATAACTCGTCTGCCTATCAAGGAAATGAATTGACAAATGCCGAGGAATCCGGTCTCTAGTCATCACACACGTGAGCCTATGCAGGAGATCCAGTTCCTTCTCTGACGTTGGCCAGGTAGACCCGGTCCCATCACACAACTGCCGCATATATGATTGTGGGAAGTATTTCATCGGTATATATCCAGTGCATCATTTTGGGAGAGAGTCCCCAGGTCCTGCCGACGAAAGTACGGCAAGCTCAAAGAGCTTCAATCCCTTTGCTTATTTTTTCTGTGATGTGATCCCTCCGGGAGAGTTTTTCGTCAAGATATACTCCTAAGTACTTCACTTTTCCTGTGAGGGCTAATGGTCTTCCATTGTATTGCACCTTGATCAACTCCTTGTCCTTCCTTTTGTGGGTGAAAAGAATGATCTCAGTTTTGTCCAGGTTTATCGATAACCCCTTTTCGTACACAATTTTTCAACATATCGGAGTCCCCACTGCGTCAACTCCGCGATGGTCCCCAGAGATTTGCCAGTTGCCACCACAGCCAAATCGTTAGCACAGCCTCATGTGTATATCTAGCAAACTGTTCACCACTCGGCTCCACAGTAGGGGAGAGAGTACTCGCTCCTGAGGGCAACCTCTGATGGTCGTTGCGTGGATTTTTTTTTTTTGTAAGTTATCTGGATTTTCCGGCCATTTAGCATAGATACTATATCTAGCTTAGCTTTCCTTTACTTCCTTCTCCCTCAGGCTCTTTCTATTGATTCATGAGAGGTTGCGTCAGACGCTCCCTGCATATCTATGAATATTGCCAGGGCATAATTTTTGCCGGTCATATCCTTCTCTCAGTTATTTCAAACATCGAAAGTTGACCCCATATTCCTACTCATTATTGGATATTCAGTTCAAATTCGTTGTCGGAATCACCGGCCTGTCTCCATTGCTGTGACACAACTCTAACATTAAAACACGTTTTTCTCAAGATGCACTTGATGTGAGGGTGATTCTCCGGAAAATGGACAATTCGTCGTGGACAAAAACAAACAAAAAATGAGGTTCACTTTTCAAATTTTTTTCGTTTAAATTGATACTAGGGGTATTGAGAAACCATATTCCGGTACCGACCGGGTTTAAATTTGATTTTGGGGGGTTGTAAAAAAAATTGTTGTCCACATTGAAAGACAACTTTTTCACGTTTACATAGTGTGATAAGATGAGGCTGTACGATCACACAGCGGCACCATGGGTTACAATCTCACGGATCACGGTTTTATGAAGTACCAAAAATTCATCTAGGAAAGTAGTCTCTGCACGAAGAAGATTTAAAGGCTGTTTCTACAGACTGCTTCTAAGTGTCGAAAGATTCACGTCCTTCAACGTGGATACAAGAAATACGTGAGTATCCACGTTGAAAAATATTTCATGTCCGTGTTTAAGGACAAAATCGCCTTTTTCCTTTTCCCATTGGGTAAATATGCGGAGAATGTTTGATACATGTTGCTGAATGTAATGTGGCCAACATGAGATGTTACGTTTTTACAAATTCCGAGCTGTAAATTCAATATGGCTGTTGATGTCCACGATGAAGGACGTTTTTTTTTTAGAAACCAGGATCTCAGCAATAAATGAGTATTTTAGCATACAAATTATCATTATTTCACAGAGGTTACACAGCCTTCTAGAAGAAGTTATGAGGATGTTATATGAGCATTTGAGAGAAGTCTATGCTTGTAGTGGAATCCTACAGAGAGGTTTGAAAATTATCCACGTTGAAGGACATATCGCTTCCTAGACACAACTTTGAGGCATTCTAAAGGTTACTTAACTTGGTTAGAAAAAGATTGTAAGACCTATATCGTGTTGCCTCAACTTACCTCTTCAACAATGGGAAACAGTAGTTCCTGAAAATTATGTATTAAATCCTTCCAGCGAGCAAAAAAAAAAAAAAAAAAACTAGACCAGGTTGACACCCACGCTGTTGGACATTTCAGGTGCATTTTCGATTTTCTAAGGATGTTCTGCTGAACTAGGGAGAGCTTTTACCACTGTCTCCATCAGAAGAGTTAATTTCCACAATTTCGACATATTGCGCATAGCATTCTGATAATAAGTGGCAGAGTTACAGCCCATTTACATGAATTGTGCATTTCTCGGAGAATTACCCGTGAATAGGACCTTGAAAACCTGTACTCAACTGACGATGATTTTTCATGGAAAAAGTTAAAATCGACGTCGATTTGTATGAAAATCGGCGTCATAATGACAATGATTATACCGGGTAAATCCGCGTCAAAATGGTTTTCCTACAATTATGAAAGTCGCCGCCATTGGTATTAAATCGAAAAGAACTTTTCGATGGTAGAAAACTCGTGTAGTCTTATAAGTATTGTTTCCTTGTTTTAGCTTCATTGAACCTCCTAAATATTAATACGCATGTACTAACAGATTCGAGAAATAAAGGCATGCAACACTATACACGAATCATGAATACTCATTATAAGTGTTGCTGAATAAATACACTCAAAGAAAGGCAAAAAAATGGCGGAAGAGGAAATTAAAAAGGCGCAATGATGATAAAAATGAACAAAGTGGTAAAATGAGTAAAGAGTAAAGTGTGCTTTAATAAATTTAGCCTGCAACTAAAGAGAACCGAGACCGAACTTTCGGAATAATAAATAATTCCTTTGGGCGGGCAATTACTTGCAATTTCAGCGTCAAAGGAATTCCACTACCGCCGTACCTCCTTCGGGGTTTATTGAATTACTTTTGTTAATAGTTGAAGTAACGAAACGCTTATCTCTTCTGTATCTTTATCGAGGCTTTTAATATATTCGAGGCACGCAATTTCACTCAGTTTTAAATTTAAATCGTTGTGTACTTGTAATTTAAAATGCATTCTAGCTCGGCATACACAACGTATAAATGGCGGCGAAGTGTTCCTAAATTCGCCGTTTAAAACGAACGTCGAAGTTCAGCACGTAATCAACTTTTCAGAAAGTTTTCAGATTTAATCATAATTCAGTTGCTCGATAAACTTCAGATTTCGTATTAAGAATCTTCGAAAACTAACGAAGTATATCACATGAGTATCGACTGTATATTATAGCTGGTGTAATCATTTCGAAATTAATTACAGCCTCGCAGGTTCATCAGGACTGAAACACTGATACTTTCGGCGCCGAAATTGATCAGTTTTTTTATTCTCTTTCTCCAGCTATTACGGGTTAATATTTTCGGAAAATGGAAACGCTTGTTTTTATCGATTCGGGTATAAATTGAAAAATAACTTCATTTGCGATGTTTTTCGCAAACCAGTCACCAATTCCTTCATCCGTGTTACATTTTGGTGTGATTCACGTTCCCAAGAACCAGCAGCGTCGGAGCTGAAAGGACTTGCCCCCCACTTGTGAATCTGGGGGCAGTAGCATCTTCTCCTCCCTGTTCAACAGAAGAAACTGTGAGAATCAGAGTTCGTTTACACGAAACGGTATATGTGACTGAACAAATAAGCTGGGATACCCTTTTCCCTTCAAACCGAATAAAAAATCGCTTTTTCTTTTTGGTTGAGAAAAAAAAAACAGAAAAATTTTAGTTACAGTTACAATTGAGACGATTAATGGACAAAAGGATACTAGTAATACGACTATAACGTTGAATAAGTTGAGCTTACATTTCCATAAAAAATATATTGTCTACCCCCCCCCCTCCCCGATGCGCAATCAGTTACCCTCTAGCTATCCAGTTACCCGCGGAAAAGTTGCCCATTTGTTACCCTCGAGAACCCTCGGTTACCGTAGGTTACCCTCGGATTACCCTTGTTCCCCTTTAGTTACCCGGGTAACTGGCGGGATTTTGCGCATCGCGACGTGAATTTAACATGTCTGCGGACCTGGAAATTAAGTGCATAAAATAAGCATAATGTATTTTGTTGTAATTTCGACTATCTTGACATCGAGCAGCGGCCCATGACTCTCCCTCTGGTTCTGGTTTCAGTAGCAACAGTAGTATCAAAGTCATCACAGTTACACTTTCTGCCTTCTCAAAATCTCATCCAACCCAATCATCCCATTGTACTTACATTCCTTGACCCCACAGCTCACTTACTCATTTATTTCATAAGCGGATGACTTCATTGCCATAATGTGTTCTTGGATCAACATAGACCAAGAAAATTTAATTCACTTAAAGGTTCAAAACAAATTCTTTGCCTTGCCAATGGAAGGCCAGGAAAAGGTCCATCAACATGGGAATTTCAAATATATGGAAATACGTTGAACGAATAATCGAAAAAGTGGTTTCCTGGTCACTGACTGTGAGTGGATTTATCTCTGATTTTCGACCCAGCTCCGATTTAGGTATCAAAACCGAAATTTTACAAAGTCGACTTGACAAATCGAACGAAGTGTCAAAATACACTACTAATATGAAGTATAAAATTTTCATTTTAGGGCTCAAAATATCTCCACCTGATAGGATGTTCAAATTCGGCAAAGCCAAAAAAAAAAAAAAAAAAAACAATTTCGATAGATAGTTGGATATTTTCTCTTTAAAAAGAAAAAAGTTGGTAGACCCCCAGCCTCTGAGAACGGATTTTATGTTCTCTCAAGAAACAGAATTTGGGTAATTCTCCCAATAATTCGTAATTTTAAGTTTTTTTATATTTTTTTAAAGCATTTTTGAATTTATTTTTTGATGGATTTTTTTCATTGAATGTGTAATGTATGTGTACCTTAAGGCATGTATGAGTTTCAACAATCTACCACCCCCCTAGTTGGGGCAGGGGGATACGATTTGTAAACGACGAAGGAATTTTTGTAGAATTGTGTGCTCTATCATAATTGATCGAGAACTCAAATTCCCAAAATTTGCACATAGATTGTTCTTGTTTAACACGTCAGTGTTGGATACTTGACACAATCAGTGGAATATGCTTTTTAATACGGGAAGCGTAAGACAATTTTTCCGGATCCTTTATTTCAACATTCAGTGTTATGCATGAAGGAAAATCGATTAAATCGATAACTTGAGGATCCTTACCGATAAGTAATCGATTAGAGGCAAGCTTATCGATTTAAATCGATTTTGGATCTATTTTTTGACAGCCCTAACTCGGATATGACGAAGGGAAACAATCTTGTACATGACGAAAGAAAATTTTCTGTCTAAATTGATTGTAGGCAACCAGCAGTTCGAAAAAATTTAATACTGAGCACGTTGGTATATTTTACAGTGTTGGCTTGCTACAAATATGAGGTTATTCAATACTTGTGATAATTGCTTCCCAGTTTATTACTGTAGTCTACGAAGGAAAATTTAGAGTGCAGAAAGTCGATTTTCAGTTAAAAAGCATTATGTATAACCATATTAACTTCAGAATTTTTGGAAATTATTTTGTGGACGAGACATAACATCCTTCTAGCTATAAGGATTCAGGGTTTCTATTTTTTTTCAGCAACAAATGTCACCCACAATAAGCACTACAAAAATGTGCAATCTACAAAGGAATAAAAGTGGTTACACAACTTCAACGTGGCCTGTAGACCCTCTTAAGGGGTCAAAATTTTTGGCAGCGCCTTCAAATGACTTGCACAACATATCTCTTTCAGAAAAAGATTCCACATAAATTTTTTATTAGAAATATCTGTCTGTGTGACGCATTTTAAGAAAAATCCGCGAGTGGTTACATAGACGACGATGGAATTTTGACCATAATTTGACAGTTTGGGGATGTTAGGTATGTCAGGTTATGTATTTTGAACTCTTTGGTAATGGATTGACGTGATAGAAAAGAGATTCACCCTTATCTAACAAAAAAAAAAAAGATTGTTCTGACATTCTTAGTTTTTGAGATACTACAGGGTTACTTAAATATTGAGTTATTGGGAGAATGACCCGCTTTAGCATTTCAAGATCCTTCTTGGTTCCTTTCTTAGCTGCATACATTAAAAAGTACAGTGTATAGTTGCCGAATGAGCTTATCTTCCATTGTTCTGAAGTAACTAACCACTCCAACCCATCCCCCCCCCCCTATTAGGATTAGATTTCCAACAGTAAAGAGGAATGAGAAAAAAAAGAGGTCAGTCGTCAAAAACTTTAACTGTGCTCCCCACTCATGATTCCCCTCCGGGCGCCTCTGCCGAAAGCCATTTTATTTTCCGAATCATAAAGAGCCCGCAAATGTTGATGCAAAATATGTACAATTTTTGGGCGGACGCTTACGGTGAATTATGAACTACGATAAAAGCTGTACACTGCGCCATTAATATGAAATACTAATTGCGAAGAGCATTTAGAGGACGAAAAACTTGTAGATAATAGAAAGAACTAACATCCAGAGCGTGTTCTAAAATGTATCAGACGCCGTATATATTTTGTCAAATGGAGGCAAATGTCGCATTTAGAAAATTCATCCGCGTAATGCGTGTTGTGGAAGAAACGGGGTGAAGTTAGATATTTCTGGAAAAATTACAACACAACGTTGTCTTTATTTCGAAACCGAAAGATAACAAGCGACACTGAATTTTATGGTCATGCACATTTTTGATAAATAGGTATTTGGATCGACCGAACAATTCATCATTTGAACAAGAGCTAAAATTGGTCGCAGAAAAATTTCTCACTATTGACAAAACGGCAACTGGAGATCTGACAACACTGCATTCGTAAGAGACTCGAGAATAAGATGGACCCCGGGTGGAAACTAATTTAATATCCGGGGGATGTTTACGGCTGTAAATCAAAGATTGTCGTTTTTATGTCCGATATATACGTCGTAGATGATAGAAGTATGCTGAGCTATGATTTATAAATATCTTGCCGACATTATTTTATGTCTTTTCGTGGGGTTTGAATATCGGGCTTCGTTTCGTTCACTTTGCACAATGTACATATTATTCGATGTTCGCCCGATAATTATCTTCCGCTTTGCCGAAAAAGTGTACAAACGATTTATTATTTTACACATCGTCCATTCAATACATGAAGAAATGCGTGTGCTTACTTACACCATTTTCCACTATTTTCCAATGGGGCCCTGTGTTATAAGTAAGGCGATCTGACTCACAGCTTTTCAATTTTCTTTAAACTTTCTCCCAACGATACGTATATATATGTACATTTTCAGGCAACATGCATAGGCGCTAATGAAAGGCCCCCCTTCACCTTTCAGTGTTGATACTTTGCCCGATTTTCAAAATAAGTATATTTCAGCCCTTCCAAGAGTAACATCTCGATTTTGAAGCCCTAATCGGTGTCGTTTCACTCTGATGCGATATTCGAAATTAGCGATCCAAAACACATCTATGTTTCGAATTCTTGATATTTTGTTCAAAGTTTTAAGCTCCTATCTTGTTTCGATACTTTATTCTGTATTTAATTTCGATTTTTTCCATTTGCTCGCTAATGGTTGCATCTCAACGCCGGCATCTTTAGCCCATTCAAAATTAATTGCGCTTATGGACCTTTACCGATCCAATGCAGTATGGTCGAAGCAAATATTGTATCATGTTTTATATTTAGCTCCATGCGGGGCCTCACAATTTGAATTTTACAAGAATAAATCACATTTCTCTCATTTTAAAATTTAAACAAAGCTAACTTGATGCGTATTGTTGGGAGAGGTTACGTGAACTACAATTCGAATTCGTAACAAATAATTGGAAATTTCTCTCTCGCACAGTGAGCCAAGTTGTGAAAAAAAAAATTGGAATAATTATACAAATCTCTAATATTATATAAGAGGGTTCGTTTATCTGTGTGTTTATTAGAGGTTGGTGGGTTAATCGTAAGAGCTGCTGAGTTCGTATTTTTCGGATGTGTATCTGTTACCTTTGAATACATTGGAAAAGGGGCCACAAAATGTCGCCCCCTCTGGGCCACTTAATTTTTTTTCGACTTGGACGTTTTGGAAGTATTTACATTGAACTTCTTCACATTATGTTGAAATTTGATGGCTGTAACTGCCTCCCTTCAGAAATTATTAAGGGGCAAAAGTCTCTAATCTCTAATATATATTTATATAAAAGTGCTGGTTTGTCTCCGCCGCTTTCGGGAGGTCCAGGGGCGTTAGAAATATGATATTTACCCCTTTCGGCCATTACCGACTCTAAATTCGGAATTACACGCAACTCTGCTCGGGATTCCCCTTTCTTCCTGCTCTATGGGGATTCTGATGGGGGCTGCCTGGTTTAGCGCTCACTGGTCTTCCTGGGGGTGGGTTTGCGTTTTCCGGGGTCTTCTGCCTATGGTAGGTCCAAGGGAGCTACAGTAGAGTATAAGAAAATTTCGCTATTAAGATTTTGTTTGGTTTCCTTCTCAGCTGCTAACTTTAACAAGCGAGGTCCGGAGGACCTGGCAATAGAGTGTTTGCAAATTCTTAGTATTTATTATTTGTGACGCGATGCGTGAAAAGGGCCCTTGCGGTGATCTTGAAATTTTGAGTTTGCGAGTACGGTACCACTGATTGGCAAGGTCTACAGAATTTGAGATTGAGGTTGCTTCCACACTTATCAGATCTCCCGACTCTGTAATACGGTATTCTTTAATCTGCAAACCTTGGAAATCGGTGGTACTGGACTCGCAAACTCAAAATTTTAAATCACTACAATGGGCCTTTCCACGCAACGCGTCACATTTATTATAAATTGAAACACTTCGAAATGCGATAGCACAGCAAAAACCCTAGACACTACACGCACATCATGGAAGTTCAAGGCTTCAAACTGTGAAGCTGCAGACTGCAATCACGCAGCAGACTTTGAACAACACTGAACATACTAGAAACTAGAATACATTTCCATTTTCTGTTTAATTTGTTCCAAGTTCTAAGCGGCAAGCAGAAATCAAACACTCTACCTTTACAAGACAAATAAATTCATAAATCCAAGGAATTTTAAAACTCACGAGTCTCAATGAATATGAACTGATAACTGCTGTCTGCTGATAACAATTAAAAGAGGGATAGGAATTTTGTTTGGATTCAAATAAACGAGGAATTTTACTTTGATTCAAATAAAGTTGTGTTCTTGCTTCAGAAAACGCACATTAATGTGTTCTCACTCCTCATTACAATGTTTATAAGATGCAAAGACATTAGCTCCACTCCTGATGGTCACACAACGCGTGAAATATTCGTGAACCGTTCAGATGCGAGAAAGATAATCTTTCATTTCAAAAACAAAACATGATCTGCCAATTATTTATTCACGTTTTTCATTAATTCCGCTACACGATTATAATAGAAGTTCAAATTCGTGGTTGAAGGCGTGTTGACCATTTAGGATGATTTGTCATTTCTGATAACAAAAAGATGAAGGTAAATAGTCAAACAAGAAACAAAATATTTGTGAAAGACCTGAAACAGAATACCAAAATTACCACTTAATACTGCTAACATATTTATGAGACATAACTCACATCGCATTATTCCTTGGAAAATTTTCTGATAAGAGTACCACAGAATATTAAATGTACTTGGTTTGAGTCAAGTACATTATGCACTAATTTAACTGAGAACCCATTATTCAAACAAACAAACAATACACTTACCTCTTCTAAATCCAGTTAATGTCTTTACTTTCTTTGAGGAAATAGTTCCTATTGTAGAGAAGTACAAGTTGCACAGTACTGTCATAAGTAAAATACAAAATTACAAAATAAAATGTAAAATAAGTTGTATTTGTAAATTGAAAGCATAACAGAGAGGATACATTCATAATAGTAAACCGACTTATCAATAGATGGCAGCAGTTGACAGAGAACGCAACTGAGCTATACATTCAGTCATATTCAATGAAAATGATGAAAATTTGATTGCAATAGGGTGTGCTTGCTGCGCTGCGCGCGGGCAAACACCCTAAAAACTATACAGTGTATTGTTACAGAATGAGGAGGTCATCCCTGATTGATTTGAAATTTCGTTTGTTCCCCTCTGTTTCTACACTCTCACCCCTACCCCCTCCATTAAGACTGGATCCCAACGGACAAAAAAAGAAAAGGGTAAGCAGGTCAATCATCAGATTTTTGATCTTCTCCCTCATGATTTCCTTCTTGCACCTCTGATGTATGTACGTCTCATCATGAGCAGTACATACGGCCATATTAGTTAGTTCAGAAGTGTCTCGTATAGCCAGGCCCGTAGCCAGAGAGGTGCTATGGGGTGCTGAGCAACCCCTGGCGCTTACCGGAGTCCCCTTGACAAAATTTTGGGAATAAAAACAACGAATATATTTTTTTCGCTAGTTTTGTTCAAAACTTTTCTTTCCACTATATTTCAATGTGTATAAACTTGGCAACACTGATTTTGTTTTGAAAGATAGACGAATCGTGTGTTTGTCGTTTTGTGCGACGTGTCACAAGAAAAGGGCCCGAGTGTCCGTCCAGCAGACTCAGACACACGAGCCTTTTTATTGTGTCACATTACAATTCACAAGCTCAGTGGTAGGCTCGCGATTCTGTTCACATTGAATATAGATGGCTAAATGCCTGAATGGCTGTTCGAGAAATCCTGACAACTTGGACAACTTGATAAGTCCACTGACATAGACTTTTTTTACTTCCAAAAGTTCGAACATTTGTTCGTTGTAAAAGTGTTGAATCTTTTTTCACGCGATATAAGTATTCAATTTTTTTTTCAATGGGTTGTCAGTAAGTTGAATCACCAGTTTTGATTATGAATTTTGAGACCAAATTCAATCAGTACCGTAGCCATTTTCTCAAGGGGAGGGGGGGGGGGGCAAATAAGATTTTCATGGGAGAAAAAGATCAAAAATTGAAGTTTTTAAAATCGCCGATATTAGAGGATTATTTTATGAAAATGAAGTTAAAATTACTGCTACAGCGAAAATTTTTCGAAAAAACGTGTTTTAAACACAAAAATTGCTCATTTTTGCATATTTTACACAATTTTAGGTGCCTTGTGGGCATTTTTCCCCTTCGCCCCCCACCAGTAGGCTACACCACTGCCTCGTAGAAATCTTTACATTATACCTGTACTATGTGTATCCTCGAGCCTCCGCTGACAGTCAGCACCCCCTACCGCAGATGGCTGGCTACGGGCCTGCGTATAGCTATAGTGAAACATTTCTATTCACTTCTCACCATGAATTGGATTCACTGGCGATGCCGTCACCATTGGAAAATATTTGGCGCAAACGAAAGTATTCAAAGAAAATCGGTTCTTTCCATTAAGAGTGAAAAAAAATGTGCATTTTGTGTAAATAGCAGTCAATATTGTCGGTGAAATGCAGCGTACTTTTGTTCCCTTTGAGGGCTTTTCCGGAAAGTATTTCGTTAACAAATCGTTTACGCTTAGTCGCAATACCTTCTTCGACGTTTCCCATTTCGATCTCTCTCCTTTGCGAAAATCAAATAAGTAATGTTCCCTTCTTCGGCTGAGAAGTTACAAAATTAAAAACCGATTTCTCAGATTACCTGCAAACTGCGCGTTAAAGTTTTGTTTAAGAGTTTTCGATTACTTCCCAATGTACTATAGAAGAACGTTGACGAGATAAAAGGACTGCATTTCAAAATGTCAAAACTATTTAACTATACTTCTTTTCAACAAAAGCTTTTATAAAGGGTGTAGATACCAACAGCAGCTCACTCTCTAAAATCAATGAAATCGCATCAGCCAAAACTGATTGATGAGGTCGTTAAATACCTTCCAACCTTCCCTCGTATTATAATAACGCGGCGTGAGATGAAAAGGACAACGAAAAGTTGTACTTTCACTGGCAAAAATACGCAGAGGCTTAACTTTTCATTACACGTCCGAATGCATTTCAGGAAAGCGTTTTCTAATTGAGCCAACGCCTATTTTATCGGGCAGCACCGCTCATATTGGGCAGTACCAAAAATTTGTTGGGAACCTTCAGAAAAATTTGGGACGTTCCGAAAAACAACAGTACTTTGGCGGCTCATCTAGACCGTAGGCTAAAGTGAGTTGTCTAAATTGAGTTAGATGGAGGAACACTGGTATTTAGGTAAATTATTACTGATCAAATTTGATGCTCAATTTCATATTTGATGTCCAGATTTGAGACTAAGTATTATTTACAAATTTGTGCACCAAAATGAAAGTTCTAGGTTAGTAATAATGAGTATACGTATGACACTAAACGACATTTGTAGTTGTAGTTATTTCAGATTTTCATAATTTGATACATGAAACACACGACACAAATTTACATACAGACCAACAATAACAACTGGTTTCTATTCTGAAACCTGCAAAAGTTTACGATAGGAAATGGCTTCAACTCCTGTTGCATTCAATTGGAGCAACGCTGTCGAGAGAAGGGGGGAGAAAGGGAGAAATACCCCGGACCCGGACCTTCAAGAAAGCCCGATATTTTTAAAAGGCCCGAATTTCAATCATACTGTACATCAAATCAGCAATCACTCCTTAAACCATGAAAAACCTCTTATCCTGTAGCTTATAATTTTTCCCCATCTAACAAAAGAACAAATTGAACTGGAAGGAGAGGGGGCCCGTGGAAATTCCCCAGGCCCTCTTTTTCTCTCTACGGGGCTGAATTGGAGAGTCCTAATTCATTTCATTTACAGTTTGTCGCTTCATGTTTGTGCTATTCAGATGAAAATGTTGGTGTTTTTTCAAAAATTTAATCGGATAATTAGAAAAAATGTGACCGGTTCAGAAGAAAGGTTTGTGTTTTCAAGAAAACCGCGTTTATAAATTAGGCAACACTGACAACAGTGTTCCCGTATAAAAACGATTATTTAGCGTTCTGCTTGCATTGTTACCGGTTTATGGGAACACTGTTGCCAGTGTCGCCTAACTTTAAACGCGTTTCTCTCGAAAACGCGTTTTGCACACTATATTAGGATATAGACCTGCACTAGAGAGCGCGCTGCAAAATTACCTGCGCGGGTGTTAGCGGGTGAAAATGAGTGAGTGATCATTAGGGATTCCAAAAATATGCTCTGAAAAGGGATCAAATATGTGCTTATAATATGCTTTTATTCTCGTCAAATATGCTGAAATATTCCCCAAAAATCCTGAAATATGCTAAAATATTCCCTATAAAATTGATAATATTGGGTATCATTCTGAAAGGAAAATCAAGAGATGACAGATGTGCAAAAGAAAAAGGTTCTAAAGTAATCGTGCAGAAAGTATTTTTTCGCAGGCGAACACTGAATCCATTTGACAGTGTTCTACATAGGCGTAAAACTTTGGGGAAAAAATTTTTTGGTTTGTAAAAAAGTTGCAGACTTGCAGTTGTTGCAGTTTCATCTTCTTAGAAGACAAAAATAGTAAAATATTGAAAAAAATTGAAAATATTCCACAAAACTGGTAAAAATTGGCCAAATATTCTTGAATATGCTCTAAAAAAGCAGAAAGTATGCCAAGACGTGCTTTTATACCCAAAATATGCCAAAATATGCTCGATCAAGTGTGGCTCATTCTTCTTGAAATTCTGTGATATCACAAAAATAGCATGGATATTCCTTATTTACTTCAACAGAAAAAAACATGCAAAAACATATTTTTGGAATCCCTAGTGATTATGTGTATTTTCAAATATAAACACTGCTATCTTCAGTAGGGCAAAAAACCGAGTAAAAATTATTCTGCCAATAGAACTGATTATAATTTAATTTTTTGGTGATGATGCAGAGTCGAATTTAGGGCAAATTTTCTTTGAAAGTGAATTTCTAATCGATATAATGATGGTTGAAATTTGCTTCACGCTTTTACGATAAATCATACGTGATCACTCACATACATCGCAGGGCTGCCAAAACTTGAAACTCTAAGTTTAAATCCCAATAGACACTTCTTCTGCGCCGGTCACAAATGCTGAACATATTTTCCAAAAACTGAAATTTTATGGCTTTTGTTTGATGATATGGGGCTGAGATTGGGTCATGTGGTATACATGATGAACATGAAACAATATCCGAGAATATTGTGATGTCGTTAAATCAGATATAAAATGTAATAATCAAGTATTTTGAGCTCGTTTTGGAAATTTCAGATTTCCAATTCCAAATAATTTTTGCAGGGAGACGGTTAACCATAAATTTCAGCATAATGTGAAGAAGTTCTGTATTAAACACTTCAGAAAAGTCATTAGGGGTCCAGAAAGGGTAATATTTTGTAATTCCCTTCCAAATGAAGGTACCGAATTTTTTTTTCAGTCTAGAACCTTCTCAGAGTTCATACAAACACATCCAGAAAGTACGAACGCCTCAGCTCTTACGGTTCACCTGCCAATCTCAAACAAACAAACAAACAAACATGTTTCTATTTAGAGATTTAAAAAATTCATTTATTTTAAAAAATTGGCCTTAACACCCTAATCGCTTTGTATTCTTCTTCACCTTTAGTAGTGTATAAACTCACAGTAGCGATTTTTTTTTGTCATGGGTACCTGATGCGCAAAATCCCATCAGTTACCCGGGTAACTAAAGGGGAACAAGGGTAATCTGAGGGTAACCGAGGGTAACAAATGAGTAATTTTAACACCGCGGGTAACTAGAGGGTAACTAATTGCGTAGCATCCCGCCAGTTACCCGAGTAACTAAAGGGGAACAAGGGTAATATGAGGGTAACTCGAGAATAACCAATGGGTAACTTATCTGCGGGTAACTGGGTAACTAGAGGTAACTGATTGCGCATCGGGTATTTATTTTTGAATATTTCCGAGAATATCACTTGCATATTTGAAATTGGACTGTATCTTTTTTTCTTTCAAGAAGAGAGGGAGTTAGAGGCAAAGAAGTATAATTATGATAAAACCGGGAATTTTCTGATTTGGGCAGCTCCAAAAAAAGCTTATAACAGGCTCTGTAATTGACTGTACCATAGCTAAGTACATCAATTTTGTTATTTGAGCTAATCGTGTTTTTAGATACGAAACTGCCTCACGTGAGACTTGCGGCAAAATTGTGTCCATTCCGTCCACTTTCTTCCTGATATGCAGTCAGTTACCTAGTTATCCGAGAAAAAGTTACCCATTTGTTACCCTCGGATTACCGTCAGATTACCCTTGTTCTCCTTTAGTTACCCGGGTAACTGATGGGATTTTGCGCATCGGTTTTATTGCCCCGTTACCATCCCTTTGTTCCAGTAATTGTAATCGTTATTTAATGTGAACATTAATTTTGATAAATTACCTAGTAAATTACTGTCTACTGAACGCTGACGATACACGTTATTCATCAAGAACTGAACACCAATCACCAATAAAACGGCAGTGATTGCTCCAGTGGCGGATCTAGAAATTTTCCAAGGGGGGTGTTTTGAAAATAAAACTTTTTCCACCTCCGCCCTCAAAAAAACCGAGTTGGATGTCTCAGTTGATTCTTGATGTGTATATTTTGAAGTCCACACAGGACTATAGCACTGCAGGTGTACACCTTCACTTCATTTTTATATAATGTGCTTTCGCAATGTTTTTTTTCCTTCGGCCCGAAGAGGGGTGTCTGACCTCCCCCCCCCCAGATCCGCCACTATATCGGTCGTTTCATTGGAAGGGAAGCAAACATATCTTTGTATCCAAATAAACTTTCTTGTTTTAGAAATTAAGGTAAAGTGCTACTTATTGGCCAGGTTCTTTTCGACGCTTATATCTCGAGCTCTCTAATTACAACATGGGGGGAGTTGTTTTTGGAATCGATGGATATGTCAACTTGGAACACAATGAAGGATTATTAACAGTCAGATTGACGTCGGAATGAATTTCGACGGTGATGAAAACGTCGATTTGATAGAAAAACTTACTGGTCGATTTGATCGTGCAAATTGCTGTCAAATCGACCGTCATTTTCATGCTAATGGCTCTGAAAAACTCATCTCTGCATAAGAATTAATTTTATTCCAAAATAAGAAAATGTTACAGATTTTGCTTCACGTAGCTGTGTTTGAAAATGTCTCCTCAGAGTACGTGCGTATTCAAATCTACATCGATGGAAAATTCGACATCACAAACGAATGCGCTCTATGGAAATAAAACAATAAAGGTTGACGGTTTGCCCACGATTGTACATTAAAAGAAACATTCGTTGTCACTTATTATAGGAAATAAAAAAAGGGAGAAAACAAGACGAATTTGTCTCAAATGAAGGAACTGCAACATTCATGTGTTAAGTTTCAGATATTTTGCTGATATTCCTTTGACACGCATAATTCAATTTGTTTTCATCTCGGAGTTTTTATTTTAAATGAGATTTTCTACGTAAACCAAAGTAAGGGGGTGAAGTACTGAACATACACGATTTTTCACAATATTATATATATTCGTGGTATACAGCACCATACTTTTCCCCTTCTTTTGGATTATATTTCAAATATGAAAATTTTCAGCAACGTCGCTGGATTGCTTAGTCGGGATGAATGAAAATGTAATGAAGTGGCATAGAGAGATAACAGTAATGGTGTAATTTAGTTGACGTAATGAAAGCCACGCAGCGAACCTTTTTACTTCTTTTTTTTTTTTCCTTTTTTGTCAACTCCCTTTTCGAACCTTCGGATTTTAGCGAATACATGCGAGTAAAGTCAGCATGTAGGTAGAATTCGTTTTAAACATTTCTGTTGATCTGTTTTTATTAAGACATTTTACTAAACATCAAAATATAAAAGTGATATAGGAATTTGTCTGCTTTCAACGAAATGTAAGTAGAAACACGATGAGCTTTGTGGTTGAATCTAAATAACTTTGTACTCATCGCCTGAATTTTATAATTCCACCTTTATTTGGACGCTGTTAAGCAAATAGGAACATAAGCAACATTTGAAGGCGTGAGGTTCAAAACATCCTATGTAGCAATGTCAAAAGTTTACAGGAGAGGCAAAAAACTGTTTCAGCTGAGGTGAAGGGGATGGGTTTGGCAAAATGGGGGCCAGCCAATTCTTTGAAATTTTATACACATGTCCATGTACAAATTTTGGGGCTCAGTCATGCCTAAGCTGAGAAAATGAGGGTTGACGTCCCACACATACTAAGTCCATCGGAAAAACAAAGCAAAACATCCTAACAAATTCTTATCAAACATTTTCTGCCACTTTGGAGTTAGGATGTTTGGCATGGATCGCTCGCCGGCACATGTACGTGCTGCGATCTTTGGGTTGAAATTAAAAGTACTTTGAGGCTCTATGGGCATAGGTGGCCTGACAGGAAGAAAGGAACCTCAGCGCCAAAAAAAAAATTTTGTGATAACAAAATTGTTTTTGACTAATTTTTGGCCGCTCTTTCGCGTGGTGTTGTCGAAAAAATTCTAAAAAATTTTCCCAAACGGTTGTAAGTCTTCAAACTTGAGTGTTTCCGTAACGTGAAAACGTTATCAATTTTGTTTATCCGTTCTCCTGTAAAAAAATTACATTTTCGTGCTGAGGTCCCTTTCTTCCTGTCAGGCCACATAGGATGTTTAGTATTGGATGGGCAGCCGTTCTTAGAACAGTTTGCATGCGCAAAACCACTTTTGCAAAAGTTGGCACATAGGATGTTTTGAACTTGACGACTTCATTTGTTGACAAAATGCGTTATTAGTATCGTTGGAAAGAGCGTAAAAAGTATAATTTTTCAAAATTGGGCCCCCGATACAAAAATGTGTACCCACGTTGAAAAAAGTTTATCAGTAAACGCTATGTTCGTGAACCGGCATTATTTATTGGCTTTTAAATTTTACGTTTTCTCAAAAAACAAATTTTGTCGCATGCGTCCCTTTTGCTTATAACAGCGTCCATTTAACCTATTTGAATTTCCATCCAAGATCATGAAGCAGTCAATGAAAATATTTTCAATGTGGATTACCTGCGAACAAAAATCTCTTTTTGAAATTGATCAGAAATAGTAATCATGCAACAGTATGTAAATATTAGATAATAAAAGAAAACTGTGAGAAAAATTTCTAAAAATTCTAACAAGTCTTTGCCGCGTTCCAATTCAAGCATTGTAGTCTTAATTTTCACTAGGTGGAATTTTTACTAGATTCTAGAGAAAATTACTGTAATTCTATTCAATTTAATAGACAGAGGCAGAGTAGCCAGGCACAACTACGGCCGTGCCTTTCCAAAGTGGCCTGCTGTCCCAGAAAGTAATGTACTTATTTGTATAATGAACTTATACAACAGCTTATTTAAATGCAGAAGATATTTAATTGACTATAACTTAATACCCAAGTTTATTAAGCTAATATTTGATACCAAGCTACTCATTTAGTTTCTTAATTAATATCAGACAATATGAAACAAATAGATTAGCACAGTTATATACCTGTATCTGTATTCTTTTTCCTAAGTGACGCTTACACCTTTCCTCGTCGTCATATAAAGAGGTATGAGGCGGTACTGTCCAGTCGCAAAATAGGGGGAGATTTGGGGGTTTAGCTTTCTCAAATCCTCTTAGGCCCCCTCCTCCAAAAAATACACGAGCAATAGAGTTTTTGGCATTATTTTAATACTTGTCAGTCCCTTCGCACTCCAAGTCGGCTATTTGCCCTTATGGAGGTATTCTGTTCCTTGCGTCTGCAACAATTCATTTTTTTGAAATTATGTCACCGAAGACAGATGAGCAAATGAATCTAAAGGCAGTATATTTTTATACCTCCAAAAGACGAATCGCAACGTGCGTTACATAGTGATTTGATAAACTTATTCACTTCGAACACTCGAGAAGATACCACACAGATTGAAAATGGCGAAGCTCTTGCGGCGGAAATAGATTTTGAAGAGGAAAAATGACCGGAATTTTAATGAAATCGAAGTACATGGATACCGTGTGAGGATCGAATAGTTTATTATTAAGGACGAAATCCTCGTTGTAATTCTTCCTTGTTTTGTCAGCGTTTAGAGCAACAAGTAAAAGTTTTATTGAATTTGAGCGGTTACCCAGTGACTGGAAGAGAAATAAGGAAAATGTCGTAGCAATTCTCCCACGTCGGCTTCGTTAGCAAGCCAGGCACGTATTATGTGTCAGATTACGATGCTTTTCCCTTACCCTTTTCCTATTTACATACAATTTATTTTTTACACTTGTGACATGTTCCTGTTGGAGAAAAAGCGAAGAAAAATTAAACTTTTTTGTGTTGTCAAATCGAATGAATATACTCGTAATGTACTGCAAATAAGTAGAACATGTGTGACAGGCATTCTGTGTAGCTTAATGTGCAACATGCGGTTGTGAATTTTTTAATAGCGTTTGTGGAGATTTTACGACTCAGAAATACTTACTGGGGGCTAGATGCGATAAAAATGAAATAAAACTGCGGCGAACATTAATATCCAGCGTGATCGTGAATTAAACATATTGAAACCTTCTGTGTGTAAAACAGAGCATGTTTTAAGCGAGACTAGTTTTTGTATTATACAAAGTTGTCTTTATCATTACTAAGGCATTGAGTGTAACCTATAATATCCTTTAATTGTTAAATCATCTTATTAAGCCTACTCCCCCAGTATTTACATCATTTCCCATCAAAATGATATGAGAGGGCGCATACGAAAAGGGACTAGTTGACCAATTTTCCGATTTTTTTGTTGTTGTTAAATTTTGTAAAAATCCCTCGAAACTCGAATAAAACCAACCCCAGACCTCTATCTTGAAATTTCAGTGAGATATTACCGTTTTAAGTGAGGCAAGTCAAAATTTATTATTTCAAAAAGTTCAAAAAGAAAATAGCATGTTCTTATGTAAAATTAAAATGTTCGAAAACAATTTTCCACGAATATTGGACATATTTTCTTCTTGCCCTTTTAAATGCGAGAGCAGGCAAATACATTTACCCGTTGTCAGGATGACCTGCTTATGTACCTGCTGAAGGGGAGTCTAGCATTTCTCGCTGAGAACAAATGGGAACCGCCAAACTTATAATGTAGGCAACTTATCCTGCTGCATGAGTACCTGTCTACTCTTACCGTTTAAGGAGCTCGGATCTGAAGATTTTCGATGAAATTCTTCGGAGATCATCGAACATTTTTTTGACGATTTTTCATAAAATTCTTCAAACCATCGGAGTTTTTCCCCGAGTATTTCCTATGAAATTCTTCAAAATTTACCAGAAAATTTTCTCAAAATGATTTGTTAAGATTCTTCGGAAAACATTGGTAATTTTTTTAAAAGTTTCCCGAAAGGATTCTTCGAAAATTATCGGAATTTTTTTCACAAAAATTTCCGATGAAATTCCTTAAAAACTATCGGAGATTTTACCTACTGGTTTTCGATGAAATTCTCCGGGGATCATTGAACTCTTAAATTCTTTAGAAAACATTAGACCTGTTTTAAAAAGATTTCCGATTAGAATCTTCGGAAATTATCGGAATTGTTTTCCGGAAATTTCCGATGAAATTCCTTAAAAACCATAGGAGATTTTTCCCGAGGATCTTCGACGAAATTCTTCGGAGAACATTTTTTTTTAAAAGATTGTTGATAAAATTCTTCAAAAACCATCTGAATTTTCCCCCAAATATTTCCTATTAAATTTTTCAAAAATGATCGGAAAATTTACTCGAAGATTTTAAAGAAATTCTTTGAATAAAATTGGAAATTTTCCCCAAAAATTTTGATGAAATTCTTGGAAATGCTTTTTAAACATTTCCGAAAAGACTAGCTGGAAAGTATCGGAATTTTCTTCCAAAAATTCAGATGAAATTCCTTAAAAATCGTTGGAGAATTTTCCCAAAGTTTTTCGAAGAAATTCTTCGGAGATCATCAAACATTTAATTTTTTTGGAAAACACTGGAAATTTTCCCCGAAAGGAACGGACAAGAGATTCGGGGAGCGTGTGGTAGTGTGTAGGACCTTTATCGTTGACATGTTGGTAAGTAGCAGAACGGTAATTACAAAAAAAAAATACTCTCAATTTTAAACCCTTTCCTGTAAAATTTTACTTTTGGTCAACTGGCCCCTTTTTGTATGCGCCCTCACATATCAACTTAATTTTTCTTTATAATTTTGTATCATGAAATGAAAGCTATTACGGGAAAAGTGTCCAAGCCCCATGAAAATTTAGTGACAGAGTATTCTGAAGGAAATTGTTTTCTTGTTCTGAAGGATACGCAGTTATTTTATTATCATGCGCTTGTATATTTTTTTCGTGATAAAGGAAAACAAAAATTGGTAACGATTTCTTTTTTCATGGTTATTTATTGTTACCTGACTTCGTTCTACATGAAACACATTCTCTGGGGCATTCTCATCTCGGAGGTGGACATTTTATCATAATTCGTTTCCAAAATTAATTCATCATTTAAGAAAATTCAAGCAAACGTGTTTTTCACCTTTTTTTAAATTAAAAAAATGTATCATTTTTGTTGTGCATCACATTTGATGAGTCTAACTTTAGATACAAGATACAACAAACCATTCTCATTAGTAGATAAAAACGAATTTCTAGGGATTTCTCTCTACCTAATTAATATTTATAGCCATTAAATATGAAACTGTAAAATGCGATTCACTTTCATTCAGTAGGCAATGAAAGCGTCCTTTACACCTGACGGCGTATTTAATAGCGATAAGTGGTGTTTCGCTTTGTAGGGCTGACCAAACATGCGAATATGGGTACAATCATTACCTAAAAATGTTTGTACGTAAATACAAATCCAACATAAAATTTTAGAATTTTTTTTGGTCATTTTATTTCTGTGGCAATATTTGATTTTGATGTTTACGAGTATACCTCTTACAAAGTATATCTTGTGCTCAGATCGTACTTAGATTATAAATCTCCTACAAAATACAAATTTACACAGTGACGTCAGACAGCATTGTACTCCCAAAAAAAAAATGGTTTGGCATCACTTGTGCCCTCTACTCTACCAAAAGAAAAAAGTGAAAATAACATTGAAGAACTATTCAGTAAAAAAGGCGTTTTGAAAAAGTTTAAAGACGAGATTTCGTAGACTTTTGAAGATTTACAAGATTTTTTGGTTCGTTATTACCTTCATTTTTTAGACAAGTTTTAGCCCAAACATTTTTTATTTATTTTTTCTCGCTTGTCGACCTACATTTTATAAATTTTTGTTCTCCCTAAAAAAAAGCTTACCCCGCTGAAAGCTGATATGTGACATGTACAAACTTATTTCAATTAAAAACTTTGCCACTTATACCGAGATTGATGTAGACTGTAACAGATAATCATTGCCCATTTTCCCTACAAATAATGACATCGATTTAACGATAATAATTGACCATTCGAAATAGGTACCACGAAGTTTGCTACTAAATGAAGATTATTTATCTATGGAACCAGAAGACTCAGCCGTTTATCTTTTGCGACCAATCATGATACTTGGTTCTAAATTCTCATATCATATACAAAATCATTTTTAAAATTATGAATCTCAGTTTTGTCTTAGCACTGAATTTTGATGTACATTCATATCTTATTAGGAAGTCCTAAAAAATGAGTTATGCGTATGGGTTTCAGGTCCTTTTTCCCTATGACATCACTCTCTACTCATACTTACACACATATTTTTAAAGGAATTGAAGAAAAGGAAGGTTGTATCAAATTCCATGGTGCGGTAGACTTTGGGTAATATTCATTTTTCAATCAAATGGCGATTTACGTAAAGGTGATTACACAAAATAATTGTTCCTAGACAGAGCACAATACAGGGTGTCCACTTTTCTGGAAATCCTGGAAGTCAGGGAAAAGTTAGGGAATTCTGTGAGACCTGAAAAAGTCAGGGGACAGTTAGGGAATTTTGACAAAAAAGTCGAAAAAGTCAGAATTTTGAAGAGATTTTTATAAACTAAAACCAAATTAAGAACTACAATTTGGAAGTATTGTCGCGACTCTTTCATAGAGTTCTGTGCCTCACTGAAGAAAAACTCTCCTTTAATATATCCCTTGACAAAGGGGGTCTCGGGTTTCGACCCATCAGTTGCATTGAAACCTACATTGAGACATTTAAGAATGGACAAAGCCTTGGATATTTTTGTGGAATATTGGTGGCTCTCCTGTCAACTGGCAGATAGGGTGAAAAGTAACTTGATTGAAATCTGGAAGAGACCCTTATTTGAACAAAAAATGCAGAATTTTTCGGGACAAAGACTTGATTTTTGGTTGAGTGTAATTCCTAATGAAGTTCAGTTTACACCTGTGATTAATTTCCTCAAGATGGTATTGATTCTTTCACATGGAAACGCTTTTGCTGAACGAGGATTTTCTGTAAATAATGAGACTTTGATTGAAAATCTCTCTCAAGAATGTCTTGTGGGTCAGAGACAAGTATATGATGCATTGATGTATTATGGTGGGGTATCAAACATTAATGTGACAAAGAGTCTTATTCATGCTGTGTGCAATGCAAATGCCCTTTACAAAAATGCGCTTCAAAGGAAAAGTCAAGAAAAGGATGCGGGAAAACGAAAGGCTCACGAGAAAATGAAAGTACTCGAGGCAAAAAAGAGATTGGTGCTTGATGAAGCTCGTCAAAAAATTGACGAGTTGGAATCGGAAATAAAATCTTTATGTTAAAATTGTTTGCATTCGAAAACGTGTTTTAATTTGGACTAAATATCTTTAGAGTCAATTATGATGAATAAATTTTTTTTTTTTTCAAAATGGTGCTCGAATTTAATAAAATGCCAAATATTTTCGAGTCAATTATTATAAATAACTATTGTTTTCTTAATTTTTTTGTTTTGTTTTTCCCCCATAAAATGGTGTTTTAATTTGACTATGCTGAATATTTTTGAATGTTCACATGTATCATTAATATGAAAAACTTAGCAAAATGAATTGATTGTTTCTTATGTGAAAGGAATGAATGCTTTGTTCTTTCTAAAACTCTGTTTCCGTCTCAACGTTATTGTTACCCAGAAAATCACAAAATATTGGAAATGAGAAAAAAAGTCGTCAAAAAGTTATATCGCAAACAAGTAACCTATTTTTACACATCTATTTGTTACGAAAAAGTTGGAAAATGGACTGGAAAAATCTGGAAAAGTCAGGGAAAAATCAAGGGATTTTATCGTCGGAAAAAAGAGGCCACCCTGACAATATAATATCCTATGCGCAAATCGTTGTGGATTATTATTAATCTCTCATCAGAGGCTTAAGGTGAAGCAAAATTGATTAAACCTCGGACTGATATTGATATTTCAAGAAACCATGCAGTGATTTTGTTGACTGTCAACTCGTCTATTACAAGAGGTTGGTAATAGTTACCTACTAATAATCACGAAGTTATTGATGATTGTTGATATGTATTCTTAGTACAGAGTTGAATGGAACAGATGGAAATCGACAATAGTCTATGAAGGTTTATTGACTGTTGTTGTGAGTTACCGTGTTGATGGCCGACTTCTTTGACTGATTATGTTGATATTCGAAATCTAAGACTTCATCATATCATCCCAATGCGCAATTAGTTACCCTCAGATTACCCAGAAACCCATCAGTTACCCTTGGTTCCCCTTTAGTTACCCGGCTAACTGGCGGGATTTTGCGTATCCCGATCCGCAATCAGATACCCTCTAGTTACCCGCGGAAAAGTTACTTATTTGCAACCTGCAACTACCCTCGGATTACCCAGAAACCCGTCAGTTACCCTTGGTTCCCCTCTAGTTACCCGGATAACTGGCGGGATTTTGCACATCGGGATCACGCTAGCCGTATCATGAACATGCTCTGGAAGAATACATTCATTCTTTTTTTCCCTTCTCTTCTCGCAAAAAATGAATCATTTGGTGAAGTAAGCTCATTTGGAATGGAATTCTTTTGCTGGTCTATCAGTACGAGGAGCCCGATTGAAAACTGGCACGTAAAAAAGTTCCTCAAATCCTAGAATTTCCATAAAGTATTTTTTTTCGGACATTGTATTCGAAACGGTTAATGGAAAAATTGAAATCCCCGACCTTTCATGAAGAATGAAAAGGCCCATTCTTGAATATATTTCCTTCACGAATGGAAAAAGAATGAATAAATTGCATTTTGTTTTACCTATTCGGTACTTCTGTTGATGATTCATTAAAACTCACTGTAGAGATGTCACGATTCTCGATGAATAAGTCAGAGATGGACAAGATCATACGATTTTTCGATTAACGAGAAAGAAAATAAATACCATGATCTAAGATTTTCCCAAAAGATCATTAGACTTATGATCTGAATGATCGTGAGTTTTTTTTTCCTGCTCGTATAATAACTGAAGATCAGAATCTAAGAATATAAATATCACAAGATCGTGATGTAGGATCTCCCTTTCCAAAATGATGTTCTGATTTGAATTCGTGATCGGTTTCAATGTTTTATAAATAGCCTACAAATTACGATCTCGGATTCCTGGATTTATGAACTCTTGTTCATCCCTACCATAAATGTGCCCCTGATAGAAAACGGTTATAGCTGGGTATGTATACGTGTTAATAAAATTGCCTATACGTGTACCGTTCAACCATGTTAGTAAAATTGCTTATATTTTCGCCGTTAATACCAGCTGTGTCTCACTTCCGAAAATGAAAAACGCGATGTTTCCTGGTACACCCACCACGTTCTCGTCAAATTTGAAACATAAAGACAGCATACTTGGTACGCGGACGTATCATCGACATGCCAAAGCGTTCCATGTAATTCGCGAGTGTAAATTTACTCGAAAGTGCAATAGCGGAAAATTCAATTTGAGAATCACTGCACATCGGGGCTAGAGTAGCGTAATGACTATATATACGCTTTCAGTGAATATATTGGAAACGTGCTTTTGATGTGACAAAACCAATAGCCGTTTAAAGCAAATACAGAAAACCACCGGCGAATAACCACATTACGTTACATCGAATGGCTGCTAGTGTACGTCGACTGTTTACACTAAATCTGAAAGCTCTGGGTAAAGTTCGAATCTGAAACCCCTGCAGCGATTTACCAATTAACAGTCTTTAGAAAAACACTGCGAATGAGTGACATCTCGGTTTAGTCCTTGTTAATAAGTTTCACCCTTTGCGCCGACCTTTGCCCCTAGCCCCCTCTGTGCACTATGCGGCACCGTCGAAAAACGTTAAACTAAATTAAAACAGACAATAAAATGTACAAATAAAACGTAACGAACTGAAAACTGTTGCTAATTTGTTTTTAATCAAATTCGACGGAGAAAAATGCGAGCGTGTTTGCACGGTGAGAAAAAGCAAAAAGCGTTCATGAGAGAAAATGAGTTCAGAAATGAGATTTCATAATTTGCAGTAGTAAATTTGAAAAGATGCGTTCGGCGTTTAATTATCAACTTTTTTTTTTTTTTTTTGCCATAACTGGTAGAACTTTTGTAATTTGCAGCTATACCAAAAGAAAGTTTAGAAGACAATTTGATAATTTTATTTGAAGTGAATTTGCCGACCCCCGTCGTCAAAATTAAATGAATTACATTATGCTCGTTACTCACATCTTGCCCCACTCATGTTGAACTATAACAAATTCAAGGAGTAAATCAAAGGAAGGAATTTCAATCGCGAATATACGAAATTAATTCCTTATTAATATCGATTTTCCGACTTGAGGCTTCAATAAGGAAACTTCAACTCAGAACACTATTTCAAAATTACAATGTTTCGTCTTTCATTCAACGACTGAAATTGAATCGACGGAACCAAAATGAAAATATTCAGTCGAAAGCATGTACATCAAAAGTACTAACGTGTAATCAACGAGGAAACCAATCGTACAATCGAAATACTATAACAGAAAGGCACCCTGATTGTGGTAGCTTCGTCTACACTTTGAATAACTCCAATTTATAGCCATTCTATCAATTATTTATAATGGAAAAATCCTTCTAACAAACAACGGAAAACAAGAGTAGGTAGAGTGACATAACTTAATTAGATTCGTTTCATATGATTCCAAAATGGAAAATGTAACTTTTTGATTCATGAATCAAATATTCAGCAAAGGGTTTTTCTAGAACACCCGTAGCTAGCAAATGTATATATATTTAGAATATATTTACATATTGGTCAATAATCTTCCATCAGAATTACGAATGGTGGAATGGTAAATTGACGTTGTTAAATTAACCATTTCTCATTTGCATACTACATCGAACCTCGGTGAATGGGTAATTCGCTCCCCCACAGTTGCACGTTTGCCTCTCGAATACATTAATTTCCTTTCTGTGGAACGTCTGGAAGAATTGCATGAGAGTGGGCATCCACCTATGCAATTTTCCATTTGTGCTTTCAGTTTGAGTGAAAACTGTAAAGATTTTCGAATTTTCTCTGCAACATCTATATATACTGGATGCAATGCGAGAAAAGTTGATCCGTGGGTAATTCTCAGAAAAAGTCCAAATTTGATAGTCTGAAAAGTTGAAAAAAAAAATGGCCATTTTATTCGAGTTTTTGTATGGGGATTATCAGTACATGTATCTTACATGTTATTTTTCACCTTTGCCGGAGGTAATTTCCATTAGGGGAGAGGGCACAGCGTTTTCAAAATTTGATGCCCACAGCCTAGGAATTTCTTGGGTTTTACTAAGATTTTTAATTACATACAAAAGGTTCGAGTTGTATGTCATTAAATTGAATCTTCGTCGTCTTCCATTTCAAGGTCGCTACTATTGAAACAGGAATTCCATAAAAAAACAAAAAGGATAAGCGAAGTAAAGCGAATAATTCAGTCGTAAGTAATTCAAAAATTATTTCCTCACATGGGAATTGCCTCGGCAAGATGCACAAATTAGGGAACATTTCAGCCCTGCTTTCCTATACATGCATCTTTTTGGCCGCTCTTTCGCGTGGTGTTGTCGAAAAAATTTTAAAAAATTTTCCCAAAAAGCTGTAAGTCTTCAAAGTTGAGTGTCTCCGTAACGTGAAAACGTTATCAATTTTGTTCATCCGTTCTCCTGTAAACTTTACATTTTTGCGCTGAGGTCCCTTTCTTCCTGTCGGCTCACATAGTGCTTATTGCCCGCGATACTAATATCAAGTCATTTTGTCAACAAATGTCGCTTGGGCGGTTTTGTGATATCGCGCAAGACCCTAAAAAGGAAAGCTTTCAAAAATTAATTTTGCTAGCAACTTTGAGAACGTTGATTGCATCAGTTTAGATTTTAGAATTTGTGTCTTGCGTGCTTTTTGATTCTTGTTCTTAGTAAATAATTTGTGATTTGTCAAATTTATTCTCAGCAATTTACTCTGAATTTAAATCCTATTTCTTCGTTATCCGCGTTGTTTTTCTTGGAAAGTTCGTTCCTGCTGTAAGTCGAGCTCGAAAATGTTGTGTTTGAAATTAATAAGGGGAATAAACTCTGGTCTGCCCGGAGTTAAGACTCTGTGGTTCTTGCAGCCGACAAAGTTTTACATTACTCGATTGTACTCCCAAGAAGGAAAAGAAGGTAGCGGTACCTCTAATAGAACCAATTTCTGAATTTTATTTCATAGAATAATAACGATTACTTCCCTCAAATTGACCTCGAAGTTAACTCCAACTGATGCTCCGCACGCTCTCAGTAATGATTAGGGAACGGATTTTTATGCAGGTGAATATTTTATTGATAGGTTGTATCTTGAATTTGACTGAAAAATCATCCATTTCAAAACTTTTTCTTTAAAATAATAAGCCCCATTTGAATATGCATATTTTGATGAATATTGTACCTTTTTAGTGCATATTTTCGCATTTTCCAAATTATTGACCTATTTTCAACGCTTTTTTAGGCATTTTTGACGGAATTATTTCTAAGTTGGTAGCTGTAGTTTAAAAATTGCCTCTTGTACAGCGCATGCGCAAGCCTGCCTAAAGCACTGTAAACACGGCTTTAGAAAGGGTTGCAAAAAAAAACAGTTTTTTTTTACACCAACAAAACAAACGTTTTTTTTTTGTTTAAAACGTTTTTTTTTTTCATTTAAAACGCGAAATATGACAGTTCAAAATTAGGGTGTTTAAAACTGTTTAAAACACATTTAAAACGTGTTTTAAACTGTTTAAAACCAAAAAAATTGAATACAATTCATATATTTTTTCTTGGTTTTTTACTTTTTTTCACCTGTTATGCACAACAGTGGTATACCAAATTGGAACTGATCATGTACCATTAAATTAATGATAAGTTTTTCTGAAAAACTCAATTTCTCTTTCATGTTTTTACTTTTATAAAAGATAAGATAAAAATAAGTTCCTGTGATGTGTATTGTGTTCGGTTGCATTGATTAAATACAAGATTTGTGATTCAATGAGACATTTATTTCAAATTTTCAACTTTTCTAAAAAAAAAACTAAAATTAAACAAAAAGCGTGTTTAGAACAAAAAAAAAAAATAGAAGCAAAAAATACAACGTTTTAAACAAAAAATACGTTTAAAACGGGCCCTTTGTTTAAAACATGTTTTTGTTTTTTTCTGGTGTTTAAAATATGTTTTAAACACTGTTTAAAACAAATATGTTTTAAACGTAACAACTCTGGCTTTAGTACAGTAGAACCTCTTTAATCCGGAACTCTAACAACCGGAACCTCTAATATCCGGAACGAACCAAAATGATGTGTGAATGCATGTTTTTGCATGTTCTATTTTGCATGCTTTGCTCAACAAACAACTTTCAGTTCTCCCTCGGCATTGCGTTACATCTAGTGTGTTCCAATGTGAAGTGTTTGCTATTCAGAGTTATGGCATCGAAAGGAGTGACTAAGAGAGAACGTATTGTTTTATCAATCGCGCAAAAGATAGAAATTATTGATCGACTTGATAGAGGTGAAAGTGTACAATGTCTCACAAAAAGTTTTGGAGTAGGCTAAAGCACGATATACGACGTGAAATATCGGAAAGCAGAAATTATGGCATTCGCGTCAAAGATGGACAGTGCAGAAGGTTCCAAAAGGAGGAAAACAATGAGGCAAGCAGAAAATGAAGAGATGGAAGAAGCAGTGTACATGTGGTTCATTCAACGGAGAAGTATGGGAGACATATTCTTTCCGGGCCAATGGTGTGTGAGAAAGCGCTGCAACTGAATGAAAAACTTGAAGGTTCGGTAGAATTCAAGGCCAGTCAAGGATGGTTGGAGAAATTCAAATCTCGCCATGGTATTCGGGAATTGCACGTAGTACTCGTACCTACATGCCTACGATGTAAAAATTCAAAAAATTTGTCAACATGTTGCCAAAAAATAAAGTTTTTCGATTATCCGGAAAATTTTTTATCCGGAAGACCTCCGGTCCCAATTGTTCCGGATAACAGAGGTTCTACTGTATTACAACTCGTTTGCTTCTCGCTACTACTCTTGGCTAAACAGTAAATTATTTATCACGCATCGGCTACTAGTAGGCAAATAAACACTAATGCTACGGTGCTTTGCGTCCTCTCGCGGAGTCCGCGACAACTAGGTTACTAGACTAAGGTAGTATAGGTATACTAAGTGGACACCCGCCATTTTGGATCCAACCGCGCCCGTTGATGCCGAATTGACTACGCGGTACGCTCCGCATAGTCGGATTTGGTATCCGCGGGCACTGTAGGATCCAAAATGGCGGATGTCCGCACCTGGTATATAGTACTGTATTCAGACCACTGATAAGACGCAATCGTGCCAACATTTGCAACTCTAATTTATATCCCAATTATAATATCCTTCGAGGTTCCAGCATGAGTAGATTATTAATAAGTGCTCACTTAAAATTGCATTCATCTGCGGCTGCCTTTCATTTGTGTCTCACCTCTTTTCGAAATGGGAGGAATAAAGCGTAATAAGAAAGATTCAGGTTAGTATCTAGTGGAACTCGCATTTTCTTGATGAAAATCATCTTCTTGTAACCATACTTCTGTTCATGTACAGAAAAACGAAGCAAACGAAAGAAAAAAGAGGAAGAAGCAACCGCCGCAGAAGAATACTACGAACCGGACAATATAGATGAAGGTATGACTTCGTCGGACGAGATTAGACTCGTCACCCTACCAGCTGAATGTTCGTGAGTATTTCAGTGAATTATATTCAATGGATGTAGAGGATAATAATAGATCTTGACCATAGGCGATGCTGTTCCTGATGCCGCGAAAAAGAATGTAGAAAAGATTGACAATTCAGTTCCCGAAGATGAATTCGGTGCGAAGGATTATCGGTCGCAGATGAATCTTAAATCTGATCATGATTCACGACCTCTATGGGTGGTAAGTTTCTTACGGTAATGTGAGCTGTAAATTTATGAAGAAAGTTCATATTCGCACGTTGAATGACCATTATTTTGTGCTACTTAGGCTCCCAATGGCCATATATTTTTGGAATCTTTTTCTCCAGTTTACCGTCACGCCCATGATTTTTTGATTGCTATCGCCGAACCAGTGTGTCGACCTGAATTCATACATGAAGTAATCTAGTTTGCTCTACAACGTAAAATATGATTCTCGTGTACCTTAGATATTCTTATTTTCTAGAATGGAACCGCCTCTTAAGTTTGATTTACTTGTTTCAGTATAAGTTGACTGCTTACTCCCTTTACGCGGCTGTGAGTGTTGGTATCCATACTGAAGATATTATCGAATACCTGAAACGATTGAGTAAGACAACTGTTCCGGATGGTATCATTGAATTCATCAATTTATGTACTTTATCCTATGGCAAAGTAAGTAGAACCTGTGCTCGACCGAAGTGACTAGTCTTGATGTACGATGTTCATTAAAATTTATTGAAAACACTACTAGGTCAAACTTGTACTAAAGCACAACAAATATTTCATCGAGTCACCATATCCCGATGTAATACAAAAATTACTCAAAGATCCGGTGGTGCAAGAGTGTCGACTGAAAACTGATGCAAATACCGATGTTTTAATGACTCAAGAGAAAAAGGGTGCTCAATTTCAGGTATAAATTTGTGATATTTTATTTAGGTTTCTTTCATTTCGCCGAATAATCTCACGTTGTGTTTAGTTTCCTGGAAAACCTGTCTCAAAACCGGAAGCAGAGAATAAGGCCAACGAAGAAGAAGTGGAAACAGTGGTACCCGAAGACATTACGGATTTCTATAACAAAATGGATAAGGAGGACGAAGATAAAGAGGAAGAAGTTACCGAAATCGTTTCTTTTGAAGTAAATCAAGAGAAAATTGAAGTTATACAAAAAAGGTGTATCGAAATGGAATATCCCTTGTTGACGGAATACGATTTCAGAAATGACGTGGTGAATCCAGACATCAAGTTAGTTGCTCATTACTAGTTTTGGTTGCATAGTTTGTTCAACGCTGTTTGATGAGTGTTTTCTGTTCTAAATTCTAGCATCGATTTGAAACCATCTGCCATGCTTCGTCCCTATCAAGAAAAAAGCTTGAGGAAGATGTTTGGTAATGGCAGGGCTAGATCAGGTGTCATTGTTTTGCCATGCGGTGCTGGCAAAAGTTTAGTCGGTGTTACCGCTTGCTGCACAGTCCGAAAAAGAGCTTTAGTGTTGTGCAACTCTGGCGTATCCGTAGAACAGTGGAAGCAGCAGTTTAAAATGTGGTCTACTGGTATGAATTTATGTGTTTTCTTGATCAATAAGCTCTGAGAATTCGAGATCTGTACTCATATGTAAACTAACTCAACATTTACTCGACCCTAAATCTATTAGAACTGGATATTGATGTTATATAATTTTGATACAGGAAAAATACAGTTTTGGTTTCAGTATTCTCACCGTGAATTACTTTGTTTTACTTTTACAGCCGATGACAGTATGATTTGCCGATTCACATCTGAAGCCAAGGATAAGCCTAATAACTGCAGCATTCTGGTTACCACTTATTCCATGATCACTCACATGCAAAAACGCTCCTGGGAAGCCGAGCAAACTATGAAATGGTTGCAAGAACAAGAATGGGGTATTATGGTATTGGATGGTACGTAATCCCAATTCGTGAAGTGTATTCCTTCTAGAGTGAAGTGAAATAGGTTGGAAACCTGTTCAACGAGGAGTTCTCATTTGACGTTGGCAAAAACTTCTGTTCGCAGAAGTGCACACTATTCCCGCGAAGATGTTTCGTCGTGTACTCACATTGGTTCAGAGCCATTGCAAACTTGGCTTGACTGCCACTCTGTTACGTGAGGACGACAAAATTGCCGACTTGAACTTCTTAGTATTTGAATACAAAAACTTGCAAAAAATTAGTAAGAACACATAGTATCCGCTCTTCCATTGTTTTAATAATGATTCTCAAAGTTTTGAAGTAAATTTTTGTGTTTCTCCGTGTTACAGCTACTTTACGTTTTGAATCCGAATAAATTCAGAGCGACGCAATATTTAATTCGGTACCATGAAAGGCGAGGTGACAAAACGATAGTATTTTCTGACAATGTATTCGCATTAGTTCATTATGCCAAAGCATTGAAAAAATTCTACATTCACGGGCCCACATCGCAGGTAAAATATTAAACTATTACCAAAGTACTTGTTAACATTTTCAGAACGCTCATGAGCATCTTTTAAATCTTGCAGGCCGAACGTCTTCAAGTTCTACAGAACTTTAAATACAATCCTAAAGTGAATACAATATTCGTAAGTAAAGTAGCCGACACGTCTTTCGATCTTCCAGAAGCTAATGTGCTGATACAGATTTCATCGCATGGCGGATCTCGCCGACAAGAAGCTCAACGATTGGGTCGAATCCTCAGAGCTAAAAAAGGTAAGTAAACAGTTCGGCATATTTCATTTATTCAATTTTGATACTAATTCATCGTTTACATCGAATTTTGACCAGGTGCTGTGGCCGAAGAATACAACGCATTCTTCTACACCTTAGTTTCTCAGGATACATTAGAAATGAGTTACTCTCGTAAACGTCAGCGATTCTTAATTAATCAAGGCTACAGTTATAAAGTGATCACTAAACTTGCAGGAATGGATGAGGTATAGTAGCTTTCGATATGAAATGTTCCGCCATTCAAATAGCAAGTTGACAAAATTGATGAACTTCCAGGAAACCGATATGATGTACAGTACTAGAGAAGAACAAGGTCAGCTGTTGCAAGAAGTCTTGAAAGCAACTGATACTGACGCGGATGAAGAAAGATTGCCTGGAGAAGGGGGTCCATCTACTTCTGGATTCAAACGAGTGGCCGGCTCCATGAGTTCCATGTCTGGTGCCGACGACTCGGTTTATTTAGAGTATAAGAAACCGGCTAAACATCCTCTTTTCAAACGATTCAGAGGTTAATTCATTTCCTACATTATTGTGATATTAGCATCCTGTATTGTTTTATTAAAAATTGTTTTTATTACTGATTTACGAGTATAATATATATCGAAATAAATATTGTCGTATGCTCGCTTCTGAAGTCTTATTTGTGATCATAAACTTCGTGGAATGAGAATTTTACATCGAAATGAAAACTGTAGTACGAGTGAATGTTAATCTAAATGTGCCACAGTTCGTTCATTGAAGCTGTTGGCTCACCTTCACAACTCCTACAAATCAAATTCGGCGAAGCGAGTGTAAATCTACCTCGAAAGTGTTCCACAGTTCTTTTGTGAAGGAGATTCTGGCATCTTGGAAAATGGACTACGAAGAAAAGAAATGCTCGTTTATGGCAGAGGGTATTCTCTTTGCAATCGGTTAAAATTTACTGCTTTCATTAGACCTTGTCAGGAATTTGAAAAATTTTATTGGGAAAATTTTCTTTTCCAGAACTATTAACATCAACTTCCTGGCTGTGTCACTCATAGGAAGTCTCCGATAAAATAATCCTAAAAGAGAAGTCCTAGCTATCTGATCTGATGAATGATAACGATTTTTCACTTTTTTTGCCAGACTATTAGCTTAGTAGATGAATGTAACTAAACTAAGAGCTGTCTTAAAATGTGCCTATAAGATCGGTTCAGATATTCAGAATGAATGATTAATTACCTGTGCAATATTGATACTTTACTTGGGGAAGCAGATTTGATGATTTCCTCAAGCAGGAATAGACAGAGGTGTTCAGTAAAATCCTTCGGAAGAAAATTGAAATAAAATCCAAATCGATCCTTTCTTGATTGTTTAGGATTCGGATCTGAGGCTCATTCTAAAAATGAAAACAGAATGAAAATACGCAGTGTCTTAAATCTTGAATCCGCAAAAGATACATATACGAGTCAAATACAAACCCGTAATTAGCTTATTAGGTTTCCAGAAGATGGGGGAGGGGCACAGTTTTTCCTACATGCATTTGCCCCTTAGTTTTCCAATTCAGTGGTTAAATTCAATGATCAGAATTATATTTGGTGGAAAGTGGAGGCAGTTCTGATGTCAATAAAATATTTATCAACTCCGTAACGCGTATGTTTTTAGCAAAAAGAAAAGAACAAAAGAAAAAAGTCAAGGGAATAAAATTAATTTAGAGTGCTCTGCCCCATTCCCTCCTTGGTTATGGGCTTGGTTAGGTATGTACTATACTGAAAATAAATTCATAGAGAACCGAATTTCATGACAAAATGCAGATTTTAGAGATCTTTCTGATGGAAGATGTGAATGTGAATCCTAACCTCATCATTATGCAATAAAGATCTGCATCAGAGATTCATTTTCCGAATCTTTCGCACAGATCCGGAAGTTCTGAGTTACGCGTCTAAGTATTGACGAATGAATGTGTCTCAGAAGCTAAAATGAATATTATGTCTCAAAAGATATTTTGTAGCTTCACTTTTTCAAGATTGACAAACTCTAGGGTTAACTGCTTTGAAGATTTTAGGATTTACAGTTTTGACTAGAATTTGAAAACCTCCTAATTTTGAACGAAAAATAACAGTGGCGTAGTCAGGGGGGATTAGGGGGACGACCCCCCCTTGAGAGGAGAATTTTTTACGTGCTGGCAGTATCACAGTAAATGCGCGAAATGGAATTTAAATTCATATGCATAATTGAAGTTGAAAAGCACAACGTCAATGTAAAAATATACAGTGCATATTAGGTGTATCCCCTACCCCCCGTCCAAAATTCTGCTGATCTCCTCCCTCGGAAAAATCCTGGCTACGCCACTGAAAAATAATGGAATTATAGGTCGATATTATTAATGGGTATCTATGTATCTCAATTTATTATCAGGTTTCGAAGCTGAGTGTCACGCATTATGAATATATAAAAAGGAACATAAATACCAACAGCGTACTAAACTGATTTTAGAACTTACTCTGAAACCGTTTCTTCACTATCAGATAATTATCAGTAATATCCTTAGTCATTTCATTTTTGGAAAATCATCTGATAATGAAAAACTGACTTCAAGGTAATTCTGAAATAAACACGAAGAATGGATCTAGAAACACTGTTTTTCTCTGTTTGTTTTTTTACTCAGTTTTTCTGATCTTACTCGCAACCCCTTTATATTTGGAACTCCAAAGTGAACCAGAAAGTAAAACTATTCAATGTAATTTTGAACACTTTCGTTATATACACCAAATGGCTACTTTAAAAATTGTTTCCGATCCATCCTACTGTACAGTGATAGAGCACCTGGGAACACCCGAGTACTAATATCCGCCATTCTGAATCGTCGGAACCGAGCTACTCAAGTGGCCGATGTCAATACTCGGGTGTTTTAGGTGCTCTAACAGTAACAGAAGAGTCAAAAGGGTTTGAACTATTAAAATCCGACGTACTGTAAAATGATTTATTTCTATTCACAATCTAATTTATTACAATGCACATCTTACAAACGGTCATAAATGAATAGAAGTATCATTAAATACCTTTAAAACGTTGCACAATCATTAGAAATACGATGATTTCAATTAAAATATACAACATAATTATTATGCAATAATTACAATCATGGTCACAATATACAATACCTAAATATTTTTCACTATAGTCATTCATAGTAACAAGAAAAAGAAAACAGTCCTAATGAAGCCTTAGGCAAATACCAATTAAAATAATGTGTACACGACTACGCGATATTAAAAATAACTAAACATTTCCCCCTCATTCAGACACCAAAAACAAACAAAATGTTCTGCGAACTAGTCACAAGAATTCAGTGATCTCAAACATTCGTTTAAAATTTAAAGTTGACTATTGTTGAAGAAATTTCAACTCGGCACGTACTTGTCAGGAGCGCATTCGATTATCTGAATAAGACAGCGACCGAATTCTTCCAAAATGTATTTCTTGCCATCTTCGACATTGACGTTTCGTCTTTTCACATCTTCAGCTTGCGCCAGAAGACACTGGCAAGTAGCCTCCACAACTTGGTCTTTGATGAAACTAAAGGCATGCCTGTCGAGCAAATTCGAAATCGAAACTGAGTTAACATGATTCTCGTTTGAATCATACATGATTAAAGCGATCGGACACGGAAAAAGTCAAACTTCTCGAATACAAATGGGACAAGAGTGTAAACAACGAAATTTAAACCAGCAACTGCATCGCCAGTTTTCACGAGGAGAAATTATTAAAATATCTGACCGACTTTTCAGCCGCGTATTTTTACCTTGGGTTCGTACTTCCGCTCTGACCAACCGCGTCGTTAATTTCGGCTGTCAGTTTATTCTTGCTAAATGTTTGAAATTCGAACGGCTGGTCCGATTTATCGTGGTTACTACTCGAACACGACGTGGCGAATAGCATATCGTCGATATTTTTGCAGCCTATGCATTTACAATTATCTGAACACGGTATCTGAGCCTGTAATAAATACAGCACGTTGATCAAAAAATTCTAGAAAATTTGCAATATAGCGAACATTTATAGTTTTCTACATAATATATACCGTAAACTAGGGTTAAATCGGACACTGTGGTAATACCGACCACTCATGGCTTGTTTACTGATAACGATACTAGCGCTCCTACAAGATGTGTATGGCCAATATTACCCCTGGTGTCCGATATTACCCCAGTTGACGGTATTCGATTATGAATATACTTAATCAGATTTTTCAAAAAATTTACTTCGTAGCATTCGCAATAATTTTTCAAGCACCCGGATCTTTTACAGTGACATCCTTTGGTGTGCCTGCGGTCGCTCTGCCCGACCACACATTTACCAATTTTAGGCCTGAACGCTTGCGGATTACGATCTAAACACGAGCGAATAGCATTCTGCCTATTCTCTTCGTGACTGATATTGTTGTGACAACTAACACAGTTGCAGTTATTACAGAATTCCCCATTGGCAAAACACTCGCAATACCTGTAATAGAAACGCGGGCTATTAAATTCTTTCCATTGAAACTCCCAAGACGGGTTGCCACTTATTGGAAAAATTATGAAGAAAGCTTCGGACTCTCGTATATGTGTAGTACATTAAATAATGACCGAACTGGATGACCTTGGTCTAAAAGGGAAAGTTGGATGAGGTTCATAAATGAGATAAGTTCAACGTGAACTCATGAGTTGAAATAGAGAATTCGGTTCCAGTTCTTTCTTAGGAAATGCTCGGAAACCTGACAATAGATATTCAACTCGTTCCTCTCCATCAATTCGCTGAATGAGTTGATGCATAAGCTCTGGGCTGGATGGGTTAACTACCCGTTCTTCGATCTTCCTTTCAAACTTCAAAATTAGTTTCCAGAAATGACTTCAGACTATCATGCTGTCTACTCACACACTGAAATACGAACACGTCGCATCATAAGCTGAAGTCCCGGAATTCGGAAACACTTACAGTTTCAAACACTGTGAGCGAGTACAGTTGCACGGTTTTCTCGATTTCAGCCCGTTTCCAGACTCAAACGAAAACAATACCGCGCTCTTCGAAGGTGATTTGGCAGCACCGCGAGAATCGGATGTATTCTCCAGATTTTCTTGACTAATTTTCCCTACGTCTTCTTTTAATTTGACCGGTGTAGACAGCAGTTCACCGGTTAGCTGAAAAGAAAGTGAAAAGAAACAGTATTATTGCGAAGCAATTAATTCATAGGACTTGCACTATGTTTAAAATCACGGAGGGACAAGACCGAATGACTGGGAGCACAATACATGTGGAATGGATCAAGAAAGGGTTGGCAAGCTAACCTAAAAAACCGAATACCAATAAATAGAGTACTACACTTCCTGGCCGATTTGCGACCCAACCCCCTCACCAATACAAGCGTTACTCGTACCTGGCCCAAGCTCGGCGTTATCCGGTTAAATGGCCTGAATCTCAATTTATGGCTCTGCATTAGCTCGACTCAGAGACGATGAAATAATACTGAATACAGGATACAATATAAGTAAGGAGTTTTGGCTTTCAGTCGCGGTTTTCTATCGACTGGAGAAAGACCTGTTTATCTTGTCTGCTTTTGCCTCGGTGTTTCTTCCTTCCTGTTTTCCTGACGGTCTAGCGGTCTGTCTGGCTACCTGCCTGTCCAACTGATAGTCCCTCAATCTGGCTCAAAGTTTTTCTGTCTCGCTGAATAGTAGGGTAAATCTCTTGGTATTTAATAAAATTTCAGAAGAACATGAAAGATCAATCATTGTTGCCAAAGTACCTAGCAGTATTGCAGTTACAAGTAGTTTAGATTTTTCATGAAAACAGAAGACTTTCCCGCTTTTGAAACAACAAAACATTTTTGTCGAAAGCTAGGCGTGTTTCAAACTACCAATGAGCTTTCAGTTTTCTGGAGAGAAATGAAAGGAGATAAATGGGGGGCTTTGCGCAATAAATAGTCAAGTCGAATTTCGACTAGCATAGTCTGTCACTACTTCTTTCATTAGGATTTTATACAGAACTAAGCAACAGATTATGTTAGCTGAACTGCGATTCCGATCGTTAAAACTGCATCGATATCCAAATTTTCACAAAAAATTCGTAAGTCGATATCAATTGCAAGTGGTTTCCCTGTTCATTACCAACACACTCATGATACGATCACGATCAGCGAAATTCTGTGCAATCTCGAGTCAGTACCTTTTCAAGAACGTTGTCCGGAAGCACAACGATACTCCCAGATGGTGGTTTCATCTGATCAATCCCGGCGAATAGAGACTGGATACCCTCTGATTTAGTTTTCGCAACAGCTGGAAGAATCAACCTCTGCCCAGGAGTAGTTTTCTGAAAATGTCATTAAAAATATTACTTAATAAACGAGTCTTGCCATTATTAGATTACAAATCAATCTCATACAAGTCATACTCGATTTCAATACCATTAGAGGCGGAAATGAAGACAAAAGTTTTTGGAGGACGGGCTCAAGTTCAAAATTTCCAGCAATTTACTTTGAAATACGTACACACATGTACACGAGCTTGCCTTCTCGATAAAGGCAAGAAAAAGATTTTGGACATGTAATTTATTCAGGATGGCTTTGGGTCCAAGGACGATTAAGCACTTCTTTCGCAAACTCTTCTCTATCTGCCTTTCACCGGTACGTAAGATACTAACCGCAGTTGAAGAGGGTACCGCCGGCGTAACCGCGATACCGGTTGCACTGCTGGGCTTAGATGTTGCCACTGAATTAATTCCTTTCATATTTAAATTCGAGGCGGAGAAATTGGAAGACGCAACGATGATTGGTGTATCTTTGTCGATCTTAGTCACGATTGCAGTCTGTGGTACGGTTACCGTCTTTCCTTTCGCTGTAGTCACCGTAGGCATATTGGTACTACCGACATTATTAATTAATTTTATATATTGCACCTGTAACGTACAAAATACATTAGAACGATTTCATAACTATAGGATTTAATCAGGTTACTACAAACATACAATTGAAATACCTGTTTCTTAGGAGATGAATGGTTCGAAACAAGTGGGGATGATTGCAAGTTGGATATCGTAATCATTTGCCCACCTGATTGCTTAGGAATTATAGAACCAGCTTTCATTACGTAGTCCTGAAAAGATATTCATCGAAAATTATTTATTGCGATTGAAGAATCATCGAGTAATTTTTCCTCCGAATACTCCAGAAAGCTAGTATTTCCATTTTTGAAGGTTGTCAATGATGAGAACTAAAAAGTGTCAATCCAGAAAAGTCACACCAGCCGGCTGCAGTCCCAAAAGACCACAATGTAACACCAGGAATGTTCAACTAATCAGAATACTGATTTCGAGGAAATTTAGCTTTCTGACTGAGCGTCACATATTAGCCACTTCTAGTACTAACGCTGGTTCATCAGCCTCCCCAACAGTGCAAATGTCTGGCATACTACAGCCGTTTTCAACACTACACCTTCCTCAATTTCTGCTCCCTTTGTTCATTCTTAGTGATTTTAAAGCGACACAGTAATATACTCACAGATCTTAAAATAATCTTTTGCGGCTGACTACCGGTCGAAGATTTTGAGACTAGAGGAGCGGGTAAAATTTTAGTTGGGGTGGATTTCGGAAACTGTTGAACTTTTTGCAGCACCGAAGTCCCGGGGTGAACATTGCTGAGCACGAGATTCTGCTTAAAAGGCTATGAATGAAAAAATGAAAAATTTCATTAAAACTCTATGAATATTTTAACGTATTTCACGTTGGCATCCAGCATGATTAACTTCATCAACAGCTTTGAAACAAAATGAATACCTTCGTCGTCGATGGTCTAATCGGTTGTAACTTTATACCCATTTGCATGGCTTGAGCAGCAGTGATAGATTTTACAGGACTCGATCCTGACGTCGTATTAGGTAGCACGCAAATGGGTTTCTGCTTATTCGACGGAGAATTTGTTATTAAAATTGGCTGGCCCATTTTCCCCTGACTTACGATCACTTTCGTTACAATCTGAAAAATCCAAAATTACATTAATTTCATAGTGCTATTGAGATGACAAATAAGTATTCCCCAGCTCATCATTTCATAATTTTAAAATTACTTACATTAGATCCTTGCGGTCCTATTGACATATTAGCCGATCTTTTGGCAGGATTCGGAGCAATGCTGATAGGTATAAATTTAGGGGTACTCTGAATTGCAATTGGTTTGTAAGTCGGTAGCTTCTTATTGTTCACTGAATTAACTTGGATCACGTTTGAAAGATTTGTATAAACATTATTTTTCAGACTATTAGGTAAAAGGTCGACATTAATATTACTGAGATTATCCGAAGAAACATTGTTTAGCGCGGCATTTTCTAAAATTCCTGACACCAGATTTGTGTTATTCGACACCGTAATTAAACTCGACACTTCGGATGTCGATGCCGTTGAAAACGAGACCGGAAGAAATAAGTCGTTCTTGTTTCCAGCAGCACCGGAGTTATTTGTATTGCAGTCAGTAACATCGCTGATCAGAAGTTCTTCTTCGACTAGCTCGTTTTTCATATGAATATCGTTCAAAGAATCCTGGAAAACGTGCCCATCGGTGGCATTCTCACCGGTCTTCAAGACTGAAGTATCCATCAAAATATTCGATATATCATGTTGCTCTTCCAAACAGGAATTCGTATCGGAAAATCTGGCCTCAAGTGAACTTTCATCCAACTTCAACGTTTCTTCAAAGAGTTTCGTCTCGTAAACAGTTTCTTCGGCAATATCAGTTAGCACTGGTAAAGAACTGGAATCTATTTTCGTCGGGTCATCGATCGAGTCCATAGTCATCGACTCTATGGTTATCGACTCCATAGTCCCAATTGAGCTATTCGACGAATCGAAATCTAATGGTAATGTGGTAAACGTATCGATATTAGCATCGGATGAATTCATTAGAATGATGTCCGACACATCATCTTCATTCGACTCGACATTCATTGGCGCTGTGCTTATTTTAATATCAGAGTTCAATTCTGAAACACAAAAATTTCAGCAATTGAAGTTAATGTTCAAGTAAACGTTGGCATAAGCTGAGTTCTGAAAGATAATTTCTCGGACGAAAGTGTCCAAGTCAGGTGAAAATGACGTCGAATAGGAAACCGAAGATATAGGATTTCGAAAGCACATAGAAGACAGCAATGAGTGCATTGGGCAACGTAAGCTAATTAACATAGATTGAAGGTTTTTCAGAATATCGTTGCATTCCATACACGAGCGTTAAATTAGATAAACGAGCGAGTGGATGATTATTTCGTACATTTCGTCCAGAATTAAGCTCCCTGTTATCTATTCGATATGAAGACGAAGACGTATTGTATCAAGGAAAATTAAAGGCAGGTTTGGTGCTTTTATTGTGGAATAATTTGTAACCGGATTTCCAAATGACTTATCTTCTCCAGACAAATGACATGAGAACAAACCTGTATTCGGAGTAGGCATCTTGAATTCAATATCAATTGAAGTCTTCCGATGAATCTTAAAACATTGTCTGTTTGTCGGAATTAGTTGAACATGACGAACCGGAATCGAAAAATATACTGCCGTGAATAATCAAAAGTATTATTATCGTGTCATTTCTTCGCGATAATTAAATAAATTGACGCTATTTCCATTTGAAATCGCAAAAATTCACCTATCAGAAATGAAACACAGAAACACAGCGTTAGCGCCTTTTTAGTGTTTTCATATTCCTAGGATCCATTCATGCCCTTTTTTTCGCATTCTCCATTCGTATGTAAACAAACCTTCCTGTAGAAGCGCTAGTGTAGGATGACGTTTCGGTGATAAAGTTATCAATTTATCATCATCTTATCAAAACTGGTGATGTTAGCCTCTTTAGCCGTGCCTTAGCCTAGTAGTTGTAACTACGTCATTCTGCGTGCCTAGGCTATTTTAGTTCCAAGATTCCAACACAAAGACGTTTTATACTAACTTTATAATTATACTACATATTACTACACTAAATAGTAGATGATACCTAACTTCAGCCTGCTAGTAAAAACTCTTCTCACCCCCCGCGTTTTAGTATCACAACAACACTGCTAGCGTCACTAGTATGGAAAATCGGCCCCAATGCATTTTAAATGGGAAATCGGTCATTTTTAAGTCGCGCTTATTATATATTGCCTGGGTAAAACGATCTGAAAATTGGACAGACCATGCATTCATATCTTAGGAGCAGAAAAATATATGCTACACTTCAATTTCTTATTTTTTTTAAATTTGAACGCCGGCACCTCTACGCGAAATTCACCATGTATTTTAAACGGGAAAAATGACTATACCGATGACTGGCGAACGCTTATGCAACATTCGCACAAAGTTTGGATACGCTTATTTTACTGGTAAGGAAGTTAGGTATCTAGTGTTTGTAGTAGTTTTTTACGTCTCCAAAAAGAACCTGATTTTAGACACAAACGAAAGCCAATTTTTCTGGTCTTCAAATTCTGCAGGAAGTTAATCAGTAGGAGCGCTAACGTCGCTTCTCCAATACTTCGATAGATGGTAGGGTAGTTAATCTAATAACTGATAAGGTGAAGAAAAAAGGTGGAATTGTGTAATTTTCTCATTATTTTCTTCCTGTTTTATTGATTTTTTATGTTAAGAACCATCGTTCTTACCATTCGCAAGAAGTAATCTCCTTAAATAATCTGTATCAGTTTTATATTTGCTATCTTGCATAAAAGTGAATGGGCGAACTTCAATCTGGGAATCATGAACTGCAACCGAATCTGAATTCAATCCAGCCGATGCTATATTTTACTACCGCCGACTTGAATAGTTCGTAGTCATACTGTCTTCTACGCAGTCATCAAAAATCACCTCTTATAATGTCATTTTTAGAGGTAAACTTCCGAAAATAACTCGGGTTATTTGATACTGAATAAGTACACTACACTTCTCACAATCAACAAATAAAATAACCTTCATATGTTAATATTGCAGTGGCGAAAATTCAACTTTTTTGATCAAAAGAAGAACGTAGACGCTGGGAGTATAGTTCGCGCTCTGGGGGTAAGTTATTTTTTCCCGAGCGAGTTTCCTTCATACTATTTTTATTTGAAGTTTGTAATTGAACCTGTTGCTGTTCTAGGGCACCAATGTTACTGCAACGAGTTGCGGTCACGGAACTATCGTCGTCTGTGACAGCGAAGGGGTTATTCATTTAGTCAATCGAAATTTCCAAGTCATTACATTTCAGGGATATTTGTTGAGCGTTTCACTGGCTGAACAGCTGAAATCTTTGCCTGTCTTGGTTACAATAGGAGTAAGACTTAACATTCGTGTAGATATTGAATGTATGGTTTGCTCTATTGTTAAATGAATACTTCGATATTTCAGGAAGATGAAACTGGTAATAATCCGCTTATCAAAGTCTGGGACCTCGAAAAGCAAGATCGTCAAGGAAATCCTGTATGTCTGAAGTCGTTTAAAACATCTCCAAATAATAATCCTGTTCCAGCTTCTGCGCTCTGTATATCTGATTCCTCAAATATGATGGCAGTTGGTTTCGTGAATGGGGCAATTCTGTTATATAGAGGTTGCTACAGTTTCAAGTTCAGTATTTGTTCTGGATTATTATTGGATAGATGAATACACGTATTGATATGTTTTTAACAGGTAATATCACAAGAGACAGAATTCTAAAACAAAAATTGCTGAGAGATGAAAGCGACCCTATCACTGGACTTGCATTCAAAACCACCAGTAAATATTTTCATCTTTTCGTTGCCACAACCGAGTCTGTTCTCCAGTACAATGTTACTGTGAAGGACAAAGAAAAGGAAGTACGTTAAGTATCGACTTGGCATTTAATGAACGTACGTTGTCTCGGTGATTTTTATAATGCCAACGAATGTGTACGTATTTGTGGTTCAGGTTCTTTTGGACAACATTGGCTGTGCCGTTGGATGTTCAGTGTTAGCTGATTCCATTCATGATTGTCCATTCATGGTGGCCAGGAAAGATGTAAGTTGGTATGGTGTTTCATTAGAAATTTTATTAGGCCAAGTTGAGTTACTGAATTGCAAAAAATAGCCGAGCCAAAGCCTTTCTTGGCTATACCGTGTGATGTAAGGATTTTTCATTTTTGTTGCAGTTAATTTGAACATAGTACGTCCATTTAGCCGATATAAATCTCATCTTGTTAGATACAGTTAGAAAAGGTTTTGAATCCAATTACCCTTAGTATTAGTCGCTCAACTTCACATGGCATTATTTTTCGATCCTCTCTCATACACTGTTCAGTTTGACCCGAAAAATTCACATTTATATTTATTAAATTCTCGTATACTTTTAAAAGGCGATTTATTGTTACACGGTCGACGGAAGAGGTCCATGTTATGCCGTCGATGGACCAAAGGTGTGCTTGCAGTGGTTTCGCACTTACTTGATCATTGTGGCTGAAAATAAAAACACGTTGCAGTCCCCTATAACCGTCTCATCAACTAATAGGTAAATATATCAACGGTGGCATCTGATGGCATTCGGAATAGTGTAACTGTATTACCATTCAAATCTGTGTGTGTAATCCCGATTGACGGAAAATTGGTTTCAAAACCTCAGTAACCAGAACGTCTTAAATGAAACTTGATGAGACCAAAAAGTGTCTCTATTTTTAACATGTTAAAAGACTGTCTAGAAACCGTTGTTTAAAGTGAGATATTTTGACAGTCGGGATTTCAAACTGTGACGTTCATTTTTCTAGCGATGAAAACAGTCAGTCAGAGAAAGATCTCCAAGTGATTACTGTACTCGATATACAAAATAAATTCATCGTATTCTCCGCTGTATCCCAAGAGGTAGTAGCTGTGCTTCCAGAATGGGGTTCGTTTTACATATTAACCAAGGATGGCAATTTACATAATTTTATAGAGAAAGATTTGCAGTCCAAACTGGATGTATTGTTTAAGAAAAATCTTTACGATATTTCTATAAGGTAATTCCTGCGAAACTAGCGACTTATTGGAACCATTTGGAGTTTAAAAGTTATGAGCATTCCATGTTTATTATGTAAACAGAATCGCTAAGAATCAGCAATACGACTCTGATAGTTTAATCGACATTTTTCGTTTATTTGGTGATCACTTGTACAAAAAAGGGGATCATAACGGAGCGATGGAACAGTATATCAAAACTATCGGGAAACTGGAACCCTCTTATGTTATTCGTAAAGTACGTATTGTTGATCATTATAGTCTAGTAATATTCTGAGTTCCGGTGATTGAAACCGTTTTTATATTTCCAGTTTCTAGATTCCCAGCACATCGATAATTTGATCAAGTATTTATCAGCGTTGCATAAACAAGGTGTAGCCACTGGTGACCATACAACGTTGTTGCTCAATTGTTACACAAAGATGAATAATTTCCATAAATTGAAAGAATTCATTTTTGTAAGTACGTCATTTTATTGGTAGACGTAGTGATGAAAGTACGATGCGGTTGTTCAATTCGACCTGTAATAATTTCAGGTAAAAGATCGGGATATAGATTTTGACTTGAACATAGCGATTAATGTATGCAGAAAGTCATCCAGCGAAGATGCGCTCCTTCTAGCTGAAAAATATAAATTACATTTGTGGTACGTCAAGATATTACTAGAGGATCATGAAAAGTATCTGTCTGCATTACAGTACATAGCAAAGCTTGAATTTACTGAGGTAAGATGAAAGTATTTTTACTTCTATTTTATCTTGCATCTGTCCATTTCAGTAGCGTAAGTACGGGGGGGCAACCCCCTCCCCCGATCCCTTTGAAAGTAACATTTTTTTCGGAGGAATTTGTTCACATTATTTAATGAAAATTGAACATGGTGAAAACATACCTACTTCTAATTTTATTATTTCAATCCCCCCCCCCCAAAGAAAGAATGAGTAGTTTGCTACTGATCCATTCCGACTGTCATAATTGAGAACACAAATGTGTTTCAGGCTTACGAGCTTGTGACGAAATTCGGCGACACTTTGGTACAGCACATTCCAGCAGAATTTACTCAGTTTCTTAAGAAATTATGCACCAATTATTACCCGTCTGATACTCTTCTGTTGGATCAGGTTCGTTTTGATTATCATATTTTATTTGTACATTTTTTCTTCGAGTAGTATCCTCTAACACGATGGCTTCGCAATTTCTTTGATTTCTGTATTAGGATGATCAGCAAATTACACATCAAGCAGATCCTCAAGATTTTATCCACTTGTTCTTAGATAATTCTGCAAAAATGGTTGATTTTCTGGAATATTTAACCGACGTACGTTTCTTTTATCGTTTTCCACTTGTCGGTGTTTCATATGTCTGCTTTTCTATCAGTCTTAATCTTGTTTTCAGTTTTCTAGCAAGTGGGATACCTCTGTGTACAACACTCTCATTGAGCACTATCTGCATCTGTGGTCTGGTAATGCTAATGACACCACTGTGAGACTGCACTACGAACAGAAGATAATGAGTACTTTGCAGTCTGTCGATGTTAACTACGACAAAAATCAAGCATTAATTTTGTGTTCAATGCGTAACTTCAAACCAGGAATTTTGTATCTTCTGGAAGAAAATAAGCTGTAAGTTCATTTTTCAAATAACTCGATCGATGGATTTGAACAATTGGTTTCGGGCGAAAGAAATTGTCGAAGAGGGGCCCATTTAACCATAACCTATAAGTAATAAGACTTGGTTAATCTTTATTGATGGTTGTTAATTGTCGGTTTAGTTTCGGTTAGAGAAGATTGTGGTTATGCTATGGATATCCTACTATTAATTACATATGGTTAGGTTCTCCAACTTGGATCAGAGAATATTCTCAGTAATTCAAAAACAACTGGCTTGTAAGAAAGTATTCACAGAAAATTCTTATCAAACATGACCACTTTAAGATAATATTCTTAAGAAAAGATTATATTTGAGCTTTCTAAAGCTGTAACTGCGGTTACTCAATGAATAACGAATGATTTTCAATTACCGTGAATTATACCTGTCATTCAAAAACCAGGGTATCGGCAAGTTGAGCAAAATCGAGGTAGTAAGCGTAGTCAAGCGTTTTATTTTAGTTCAGGTACTTCATTCACAAGAAAAGTTTCCGATTCTTTTAAAATTTGCTCCCCCTCGCCTATATGACCTTAAGATTTAGGGAGAAAACTTGGAAGGCTAAAATCAAACAACTTAGATTTTCAATGTCAGTAGGTAACCCTGATAACAGTTTCTTTATTGCTTTAGTCAGTCTTTACATTTGCACTGTATAGTCACATTTTAACCTTTTGGATATCTGTTATAGGTTTCTAGATTTATTAAATAACTTAACTACATAACTTTTTAATGGCCTAAAACCATGACAAAATTTTTAACAGATATTCAAACACCTGTATTAGTAATATACCAAAGTGATTTCGTTGAGAGGTTGGAGATTCTAATTTTCAGCACCTATAAAACGTTGACGTTGACAAGCCATCAAAAAAGTTCATTTTTCAAGTATTATTGCTTATTGGAGTCCCAGTACTGAGAGCTAATTGACGAAAGAGTTGGGACAATCTTTGCCTTCTTACTTAAATAATTCTTTACTACCAACAAAAGCTTTGATAACTGTTAGTCAACGATTATATCATGGTTTTACTTTAATGTTATTTATAGTTTCATTTTTACTTTTCAAATAGCCATGTTAGTTTTGGTCTTCATGTTATGTTTATGATTACAGAAGAATGAAGATCAATAGTTACAGTTACTTCATGTTGTATTTATTTTTATCTCTAGATGCCTCTAGGATTACGTGACTGTAGCTCTATAAACGTTCAAAAAGGTTTTTATACCAACCTCAACTTAACCCTGACAAATTTACTATAACCGGAATTGAACATATGACTGGTACATTAATAAATTGGTGGATTCTTTTCCAAAAAGCGGTAGAGTTCAGTCGATTTCTTAGCTATTTAATTATTTGCCCTTATGTTTCACGATAGAACATTATTTAGGTTTTCAAAGGCTTATACGAGTAATTGTGACTGCAATTAACATTTTACAAATGGAAAATATTTTGTGGAATTTCACGAATTTTGGAAAAGAACCCTTCAATAATAGTTATCACAGCTCTGCTTAAAATTCCCAAGTTTCCAGCTCGTTGACAATTTTGTGCTCATATAAATCTGTACACTGGGTTACAAATGATTTTCTTGATTTTTCAATTAGTTATCATCAGATTTTACGGTACCAACTAAGCAACGAAAATTACCAAGATGTGTTGGCTTGTTGTCGGAGATTCGGTTACCAAGAGCCGTCGTTGTGGATCAAAACTTTATGGTCAGCTGTTACTGATTCATCTTTTCCACCAAATATTTTATGTGAGATCTTGGCTGTCATTGGTAAATTGTTGCTCATTTTCTTGTCTCCGTATTCTTTTTCAAATACTAAGGTACGAGAATTTACGAGTGTTATATTTTAGAAAAAGAGAACTTGTTGTCACCACTTCAAGTAATCGATATTGTATCTCGATCGGAGACGCTGACTGTAGAAGAAATACGTAGTTACTTACTAAGTATCTTGAAAACCGAATCTAAAATAATTGATGAAGAAAATAGCCTTATAGATAGATACAAACAGGAAACAGAACGGATACGGCAGCACGTGAAAAATATTCAAAACAAGTGAGTTGATCAATCATTTTATCGCTCGACTGACCTGAAAGCCGGAAGAATCCAGCCCCCTTTGGAACTGGATTTCTTTGTTCAATAAATTTGCTGTTGCTCAAACTAATATTTCAGTATTTCTTACAGTCCAATTCTATTCCAAGGCTCATACTGCAGTGCATGTAGAAATCAACTAGAACTACCATCTGTGCATTTCTTATGTCAGCATTCATATCATCAATAGTAAGTGGTTGTAGTTACCCTTAGCCGATTGAAATATCGTCACCTTGCCATAAATGAGATGTCGAATGTATTGTTAAAATACTGGATTCTCTTTCAGTTGTTACCAAAGTTACGTAGAGAATGAAAATGAATGTCCGGCGTGTTGGCCCAATAATTTGAAAATATTAGGCGTAATCAAGTCGCAGGAACAGAACCGCGATCTGCACGAAACATTTCACAGTCAGCTTGAAAGAGAGGATGATAGTTTTTCACTCATAGCCGATTATTTTGGACGTAATGTGTTCACCAAAGTCTCGGTGAATCCGGAATTAAATAAACGTGCGCTTTTACTTCCTTCAAATAGCCAAGATTGAGCTGTGTATTTCAGTTTTCAATAAACATTTTCATCTGTAATTTGCAGAATTCCGGCAACCGCTGCAAGTCAAGAGCAACACTTTGGCGAGGGAGATAGTTCATAATTACGACCTTGAGAATGTTAAAGGAAACAAGTGGATGAGTAAGTCCTCATTATCTGTACCTATATAATCGTATTTTGTAGTACTGACTCACGGTTGACATATTTTGTAGGTGGACGAGAAAACCGATCGGATATTAGTTCAACATTAGAAGCAAATATTTCCTCCTTACGAGAGTCTCCAGTCAGTGCAATAGTCGAAGACAGTTTGACGAGTGCTATAGAAAATGAATCGTATGCGAATAATTCGAGTAGCAATCCTTTCGACGAATACGATGAAAGCAAGAATCCATTTTTCAGTGACTCACCAGACAAAGACGAAGATGATTACGACAAAAAACTTAACCCATTTGCGTGAAAAGTGCCTCATACATATGTTGTTGCGGTGATTCGAAGACAGACGTATTAAAACTTAGCACCTGTTAGCGAAAATGGTGCCGATTATGTCGTCGGATGTTGCCATAAGTTCTTCAAATTTAACTGATTTTTTAATGTATTATTACTCGTATTTACGGAGCGTATTATTTTCTTAGTTCCCCTCATCCCTAGTCTCTTGAAAGTTGAATTGTTCTACCAGGTTATAATTGCCTATTTATTAGTAGGTATTCAAATAGCTTACATCTGTGATAATATTGATATATCGGTGATAATGATTACCCTTTTGCTACCATCGATAATATAATTTCATTATCTTATTGTCACTTGGAACTTACGAGTCCAGTAATGTTTTCCAAATGCATTCAATGTACGGGAGGCCCATCTGCTCTCCAAAGCACTGAATGAGTGTTTACATATATTGTAAGTATTTACAATGAGATAAACATTGAATTTATACATCAATATATTCTAATTGTAAATAACAATACGAAGATGATAAATTACATTTTTATAATTTTCTTTTTCTTTTTGGGCGACGGTAGAATGCTCGGTGAATTTAGATCATCATCTAACGCATCTAAAGCCCTGGAATCTATAGTTTTAACGGTAACTTCGAATTCTTCTTTCTTCCTTTTACCAAACTTCGGACAATCCTTCTTCATGTGTGTGACATCGCCGCATATTCTACAACTTCCACCTTCAGGATACAGACCTCGAGGATTATCGGGACATTGTTTAGAAATATGACCCTCTTGTTTGCAAATAAAGCACGTAGCGAATTTGTAACTGTCTCCGCGCACGATTTTACATTGGTTGTGCTGATGCTCAGTCGAACCGCATTTAAAACAAATTCCAGATTCAACATACTGATCATCGTCTTTCTGTAGCTCAGGACACTGAGACAGCATATGACCCGACTGCCTGCAGTGGAAACATATCTGCTTTCTCTCTCTGGCTAGCGCTTTCTCAGCCCTTCTTCTCTCCAGTTTCATCGTTTTCTTGATTTCACTATGCGGAATTTTGGATGCGAGTAGTTTAGCTTTCAGAGCTTTCAGTCGTTCATAGTCTTCTGTCCTTACTGGAAATCCATCAAATCTAACAATATTTATTTCTTTACCATCTTTTAAAATGGGTGGGTAGTCGGTCAGTGGTTTTCGTCGCTTATATGTTTTCTTATTGTCAACAAATTCTTGATAGTCCAGAGGTTCTGACTGATCTGGTTCATCTGCATTATGGCTGTCTTCTTTCCGTTTCCATTTGATTTTTGCCGACGACTTTGGTTCGTTGGTTGAGGAAGCTGTGTCTGCTGACGGGTTCTTTAATTGATTCCACGGTGTTGCCTCATCGGGAACTTTTTTGTTGGAAGATTTCGAACCGATGGCTCTCGAGAAACGAGTCATTTCTGAAAAAATTAATAAGAATTATTTACCAAGATTTCAATCTATTTAGAACTCCAGGGTATTATGTGTTAACAGTACAAGACAAAGTTTAGTTATGATTGCTCGAAATACAATCCAACTAGCAACGGTAAATAATGGATATAGCTAATCATGGTAGTGAGATTCTAAATATCGTTTTCTATATGCATGCTACGATACAAGTACAGAATAAGGAATCAAGTAGAAAAGCTCACCTTAATGCCAAAGAATTAAATGATTTAAATTCACAGAGCACAAGTGACTAACATTCTCATTTTCCATTCAAAATTCAGAATCCGAACATCAATTTTCACACACGTGGTGACATGGAAAACTTGAAGGGAAAATTACTGATAATGATATTGATAATACGAGATTAGTTTGTTGACATCCCCCGAGGCTTCTATCTTCTATGTCTGTTATGTCTGTGTTAGTTGTGTTTGACATGTATGATGCTAATGTAGTGGTGTTGGGTCGGGGGCCGAAGGGGAAGAATGGCTCCAGCGCCTGAGAAGGTGGCCCATTTCGGTGATGAGATCACTACTTATCTTAAGGTCCTTTTCTTTTTCCAACCATCCGCTTTCCTTTGGAAATGCAGATCGCAGCTCCCAGCGCCTAAACTTTCAGTGCTTCATTTTCCATAATTTCAAATAATATTGAAAACTTTACGTGAAAATTGAATGAACATTCTGCATCTACAGATGCATCGAGTACGTAATTACTACATTTCTTTGATTTACACATGCGCACAAACATAACGATTTCAAACATTCACTTTTGGTTTTCAGAATGATTGAAGAAACACAGTGAAATTAATCATTTTGTTAGTTCTTTTCACAATGTTTGCCGGGTGACATGACAAACCTTTCTTTTTATGGAGTTGTATAGAGAAGCTACGTGTGTTTCGGCGTATTGTACTCTCATAACGGGGTGTTACTCATCCTCTTTTCGTCGATTTTCTTCCGACGAAGGCGGTTAATTTTAATACCGAAACAAATCCATCATAATGGTCATCATTCAAATTAGATAGTTCAATTTTCACTCATTTACTCTGTATCTGTACGTGCACTACAATGATCTTGTTAGAGATCAATAACCAAATCGTCGAAGAAACCCTAACAGTTAAATTCAAAAATGCATTAGCTGGGTAAGTAAAACCAACATGTCTTTAAATGCGCTTCCATTCTATCAGCTTTTTCATGCTTCTCAACTTTCATTAGTAAGTGCCATTAATATCTTCACGAACGTCAACAGCACCCGATCAAATGGATCGTACATTCCTTATATGCTCGGAAAACACTTTCTCCGGCAGTAAATATTGACTACTCATATTCGGCTGAAACGTTGTACTTTTTCGATAGATGTCTATATCATTCCGATTTGTGTCATGTATTTATTCTTCCTACCTATCGTTCAAATCACTCTCTCGTTACTTCCATTTATTATTAGTTGAATGTGTCCTAGTCATTAATTTCACACCTAATGGAACAGATAAAGCACGTACGCTGTCAAATGCGTTTTCATTCTTTGTTGATCGAGCATGAAATATAAAGTAAAGAATACTATTATTGTGCTGTTGCAGTCACAAATTTGAAACTACGGACGTACGAATTGCCGATTTCGATGGTGCTCTGTTTCACATTTCGAATCCAAAAAATGATCGATCAAAAATCAGAGTAAGATCACTATCGTAATTTCTCACTCAAATATTATCGAACAAACTCAACCAGTTATCAAATTTCAGTTCACTCATGTACTTCTAATTTACAGGTGAGCATTTCCTTGAAGTTTTATAAAGATTTACAACAGCACGGCTCCGATCAGTTGTTGAAGGATATTTATGGTAACCTTCTCACAGAAACGGAAGATGGTGAGCACCTTCACCCAGTTACGAATATTTCGTAAATTTGCACTCGGCTTGTCCGGTGTCTAGCAGGCGAAAATATGTAATATTCGTGTCAATTTGTTTGTCTTGCAGGTTACAGTGTATCGATACAACTTGATCTAGAGAACATTCCATCAAATTGGGAAGAAGTTGTCAAGAAAATTGGTTTGCTCAAAAGGAACTGCTTCGCCGCTGTTTTCAACAAATATTTTGATTTTCAAGAACGTGGCGAAGAAGGTCACCAAAGGGCTGTTATTAACTACCGGAATGATGAAACTATGTAAGGAAATTGAAGCTAACAACTAGAGATTTATTTATCTACATCCGTTCGTTGACGAACAAAGTATTAGAATGACATTTCTCCCTTTTCAGGTACGTGGAAGCGAAGTCCGATCGCGTCACGGTCGTATTCAGCACAATATTCAAAAATGAAGACGATATTATAATAGGGAAAGTATTTATGCAAGAATTTAAAGAAGGCCGAAGGGCGAGCCAAACAGCACCTCAAATTCTATTCACTCATAGAGATCCACCGTTAGAATTATTGAACACGAATGCGCGAGTCGGCGAAAATATCGGCTACATTACCTTCAGTAAGTTAAGTTTATCAAAATTTATATTTTCTAGTATATTTGTGCCTAGTATATTTCGTCAAATTTGAATTATTAACATGCCTATACATTCACTGCTCAACTCGAGTAGGCTGATTCAGTCGTTATTTGTCATTTTCTTCAGATTGAATCATCGCGCGATTAACATCCAGTTCCTTCTGTCTCATATGACCTTACTTTTTCCGGTTGTTGAGTCCCTTTCCGTCTAGTTGATATTTATGAACTACTAGTTTATCAATACTTCCTGTGCACAATTTAGTGCGTCCTGTTAATCCCGCTTCGTGATATTTTACTCTGAATTGATGTAGAATGTTGATAATATCAAAATTATATTTTGTTTCTTTATTTCAGTTCTATTTCCCAGGCATACGAACAGGGTAGCTCGAGATAACACTATAAATTTAATTCATACTTTCCGCAATTATCTACACTATCATATAAAATGTTCTAAAGTGTACATTCATTCGCGAATGCGTGCGAAAACTTGTGAATTTCTGAAGGTGCTGAACAGAGCTAGACCAGAACCGAAAACTACGGAAAAGAAAACTATAACGTTAGTATCAATAAGTTTATTTTAATATTAACGTAAAACACGGTGGCTTCAAAGACATTGCAAATAGATGTGGGTGGCTTCTGTGTTTGTACTAAGCCTTTACAGCCCTAGATAGCATAAAAAGCACTTTGAAAAATAGCATGCTAAACTTTCCCATGGGGCAAGGAAGGTTTAAGGCTTGTACTATAGAAAATTTTCGCCTATCCGGTAATGAAAGAAACCTTGGAGCCTTGAGCTTTGTTGCCTTTCCCTTTCTTGGTTACTTTAACCCTTCTCTGATTAAGAGAACAGAAAAAACTGGTGGGTAATATAACTGAATAACACGTTAAGAATCCAAAAATGGTCATAAAACAATTGGGGTTCGCATTTCAGGATGTACTCCCCAGCAGTGTCGTGAGGCAATGCGTTGAGCCAGTTTCAGTTGAGCTGACTTCCATTTTTTGCCTTGAGATACCTCAAAAACTACTACTTTAAGAACTAAAAAGAGTTTGATGTTTTTCATGAGTTCATTATGTTTGTGGATTATCTCTTTAAAATCGATACTTGTATCAGCGTTACGAGGTATAGAAAAATGTGTTCTGCTCTGTCTAAATGTGACCTTTTGTTTTTGTTTTCAGTGGTAGAACATTCACGAGAAGAGACTAAATGGTACGTACTACAGTTCAGAAACGGGAAACCCGGAAAGCTTTTTGAGCTTAACCATCTATTTTTATACTAAGCTCCTCACGTTTATTATTTACCTGTTACGGCTCTTCCAATGTTTCGTTGTCTTTTTTATTTATAAATTTGTTTATATAATGTATGTACATACGTTGTTAAAAATTGTATTACAGAATATATCGAATGAGAAGTAATCACCAGGTTATCTATGTGTACATAATTTTATTCTAAATACGCGTACATACATTGGTATTGCGATAATGTAGTGAATTGTTGCAGATATTAATCATAACAGTTGTTGATTCATACTAACTAGTACATTGTTTTAGTATTTTTGTTATTTTCCGTTCAGAGTGTAATCGTCAACGATTTGTGTTTCTAGCTGGATTTTGCGGTGCGTTTCAGTACTCGTATTAATTTCAATCTTAGACCAATTTTTAAATCAATTATTTCTTATTCACACGAGTGAAATTTGTACTAATTATCGTTCGATTTAATTCTACTTGCTTCGAATTCATTTTATTTATGAGCACGTAAAAAAGGTGATCGGTAGTTTTTTCCCTCCAGTTCGAGTTTGTAGAATTAGTTATACCAAATGCAAATTTGATTAAGATAATGGCTGTTGAGCCACTTAATAGAAACGTGATACTAATTATAATTTGACATTCGTTAGAAATTTTTGTCAATCTACCTTACTGCTGATGGAATGGAAACACGAATAGCTTACACATTAACTCTTTTTTTTTGTCTATTATCATCATTATCAGTTCGTATTATTAGTACTATTACCTATTTTATTTATTATAATAATTAAATTATCATTATTTCTTTTTTCTTTCTTGTACAATGAAGAAAATTGATTTATTGTATTGTTGAAAATTAATACATTCTTTGAAATGGGACGGCAATATAAACATTGATTACAGAAAATTTAATAATTATGTTTTAATTGTCACATTCTGATTTGACATTCGATGAGTTATTCACCGCATTACTTAAAATACATTTGAATCATAATCGAGTCAATTCGTTCCGAGACCAAGTGCATTAAAACATCTTACTTTTCAAAAATAAATAATAATAATAATAATAATAATAGATAAATAGGTAGTTGAAAGTTTCTTTTGCAACCAATTTTTCGGAGAAGGAGGGAGCAACGCACTCTTCCTTGTCAAAGTTTTCTTTGAAAAAAGGTGAATTTTTTCCAATTTTTCAGAATTGTCAGTAATATACAAGATGTCTCATGTAAGTGATGTTCATGTCGGGTGAAAAGAGACAGCGATCCTGACAGCCTATTAGATGTAAGTAGATGTGTTTGCTTGCTCTTACTTTTCAGGAAGTGAAAAAACAAATAATCAGTGAAGTGTATCTACTTTCTTGAGTAAATTTTTTTCAGTTACCCGGAGCCAACCATTTTTTGGAACTTAGAAGGATTATTTGCTGGAGCTGGAGCCGAAATAGAATTGTTTGTTGGACAAAATTTTGCTGGAGCCGGAGCCAATCTTCGACATTGTCTGCGATCCTTCAGCTCCCCCTTTCCCATTCTCTCATAACTTCTCCCGCACTTTTCCACCATTTACCGTCCCCCAGGAAATAACCGGAACAAAACCATATGTATGGTGGATTCAGACTAAGAAACATGGAGTTTTTGGCCGGAGTAGGAGCGCAATAAAAACTAGTCGGAATTTAAAAGAAAATGTTTTCCTGAAATGGACCTCAGAAAAAATTATTTACCGGAGCCGGAATCATGCCAGTTTCTAGAATTTTATGGGGAACTAGAGTTTGATTTGCATCTGCTCCGAACTCGGAGCAAGGTCGAAACGACTCCAGTTTTGAGAACGATTCCGAGTATCTTAATTTTTTCTCATACTTAATTGGCATACTACATAGAAAAGTGAAACTTGGGACATCATAGTAAAGGATAGTTGCGATTGTCGCTGAAGAAAAAAGGGGGAAATATTGAATTCGAATAAGCTGAGTCTGGCAAAATCGATTTTTGTGAAAATTGCAAAAATTCTCAGCTGCACGGCTTCTGACGAGTCTTAACCTCTCGAAATTCCACACGGCCAAGATCAGTGTTTTTGGCGGCCAACTCACCTTCCTCAGCTTTCTTTTAGGTAACAATTATTTATTAATTCACAAAAAAAGTTAAATTTTTTTGATTTTTTCAAATTTTTCTTTTTCTAAATTTGGGGAAACATTAATTTTGAGATGTTCTATTGAACTAGTTTGACAATTATTCTTTGTCAACGATTGCCGCAACTCTCTTGAAACAAGAGAAGAAGAAGTATCATTTTATTTAGTTCCCTGTAGGTATGAGAAAAATGGAAAAAAAAAAAGTAAAAGTATCAGTTACAGAAGAAAATAATATTCTTTGGTGGGCCTTCTCTGAATCTTGGAAAAAATCTCACTGAACAAACACATCCACATGTTGGCAGGATACGTCGCCTGTGCTGCTAACCTGGTTGAAGGACCATCACCTGTGGGGCCTTCCGGGATTCATCTTCCCTCTCGGTATGTCCATGAGAGTAGCCTTGCCATGATATACAGAAATAGAAAGTCATTTTCTTGTCTTTCTCATCAAAAATACAGTTCATACACTCACTAACAGCGCTAAATTTATGTACTGTACGGTTGAGCAGAGATGGAAGATCATCGACGATGTACTTAGTTAAAAGATCACTTGAAAATTCAAAAAAGATCACGTTGTCAGATCAAAAGAGATCGTGTAGAAAAAAAAAGATCTTAGATAAGAGAGATTAATATCTTTTAATTTATCTCATTGATTTTTTGGTCGTCAGTGATTTTGCCCATCCCTGCAGTTGAATGGTCAAGATTTTTGGATTTCCCTTTTCATTTTCCAAATTTTAAGCAACAATGCGGTCAATGGCGGGTTGACGCTTGAAAGTTGATGAAAAAAAGGGGAAAAAATGAAAACAAAGATTAATTGACATGTAAATTATAAGGAATCTTAAGCTAATGCATCTAAGGTCCTTTTTGATTCTGAGTCTGGAAACTTCATTCTATTTGCAAACCTCTCCTAGATCGTTGCATTCGTTCAATAATTTGATGTTGAATTTTCATAAATAGGCAATTTATTTTTTATTATGAACAATTAAATCCATATTATTACAGAATGTTATGTCATTACTGTTAAAAAATCATTTGCGCTATACTGCCTACAATTATTATTCTATTTCATTTCTTGAATATTTCAGTCTGCTTCAGATCCAGCTACTTTTCTATAGGTATCATAATGGTCAAATAGCAGATCCTTTTTGGAGAGGCATAGAGTCTCTTGAGATTATACTATTTATAATAGCGAAACTAAACGGGGAAAAGACCACAGAAAGACTGAAAAGTGCAAATTAATGTTTTCTTCCAAAATTGCATTCTGTCGACATCCTTTTTGTTTCGGCACCAAAGTGAAAGTTTTCTTCCGTATCCTGAATACCCATTAAAATCAAAGTAAATGATAATGCAAAAGCGAATTCAAATGTATTATGTTCCAGGTTACGCATAGAGAAATTTTAACTGATGAAAATTCAAGAGCCGTCAGTCAAAACGAAAATGATGCTGTGGCATTTTGAATTTTATTGATACCTCGTTATAGTTCATAAAGCTCATCTTATAGCGAGTGCATCCGCTAAAATTATAGTAAAAGTACTACCCGAAGCGCAAATAGAGCCCAGAACTGGGGGGGGGGCTTAAGCCCCCTTATTATGAAGCAACACCACCTCCCCGCATCATTTCCTTTGGTAATTTTTAGCCCCCACCTGTTTGCGCCTATGAGCACTACTATTGGGAGAAAGGGTGATGACTGATGAAGATGGAGGAGACAAACATTTTAGAGATATAACATACATATTACATATCACAATCTCCACAAAATTTGTTTAAATTGGAGCCTCAAGTAAAGCTATGTAAACTTCGGTAATCTAATAAGTTTGAAATGCATTTCATCATATTATAAATTTTTTGGTCTTTTTTCGAAAACGTTCCGCTGAAAAATAAAAACAAAGAAAACAAAACAGGGACCGTGAGAAGCAATAACGGTAGCACCGTAGCCATGATCTCATTTTCAAAATTATTGTAGTTTTACGGCATTGCATGATGGCGAAGATTGGGCACGTCCCCGGCTCTAAGTTTTCCTACACAGTACGAGTACTCGTCGTTCCTCGCTCGTCGGTAGACTTGGTACGTGTATGAATGAAGAAGAGCCATTGCGTGTTCCGTCTTCCGTGTTGCCAGTATCACATGTTAATTCATTACCATCTTCGTTGTAGTAACGAGCGTATTCTGAATTTGTAATTCGTGTTTGCTTCCTTAGTTCCATAACTTTTCCAACAATGGGTAGTAATTTTATCGGCGGTCTGATATCCCCAATTATGAAGAAGTAAGTGGTTTTGAGTATTCAGACATTCGTTTGAATTTTCTGTCATTAGTACCAGGTAGATTATTCTATTGTTTCTTTGTAAATTCGATTTTCCTGATTTGAAAAATGGCGGTTTTATGTGCTCTTTACGATTGATTTTGGAAGTACCACCCGCGTGTTTGATTACGAATTTTTTAATTTTTTGTTATTGAATTTCGTTTTTTGATTTAAACGACGGATTGTATCGAATTTCGAGCTGTATGACAATTTGTCAAATCGTATGAAAATGATTTTGCGTATTACATCGCTGCTGTTTCACGACACATTAGAATTTTCATTGCCATGACCTAGTGATTCCTAAATTGATTGAAAATAATTCTAGATTTTTTTCTCGTCTCGAAGACGAAGAAAAAAATTGAGACAAAATTTGCGTTATTTCGATGACGATAGTTATAGTTAAATTATCACACTTCTCCAGTTTACGAGATGCTCCTATTCTTTGTGTTCTATAATATCACGAAAACACGTTTTTTCTCGCGAATTAGTTACTACATTTTTTCCAATGATATTATTCATTGAACTAACGGCGTTATTCGTATTTACAGATCATGCTTCCATTGCTCTTGGTTTTAAAAACGGATTCTTGTCGGTGAATGGCATCAGTGAATGTCGCATGTTGCGTTAGTAATAGCCAGAATCAAATTGAAAATCTAAAAATACTTATCAATAACAATGCATACAACTCAGATTTCAACACCGTGAAATTTAAATGCAGCATTAATCCTTGCTCTTGCTACTTCAAAGAAAATGTGAAACAGCGCAGGAAACGATCGAAAAGCGAGAGCAACGAATTTCAAAACTCAGTACGAAACAACTTCGAGTACCATCTCCGTAGTAGAACCAGGACGTGTAGCGTTAGTCGAAGCATGCACGATAAAGGAGTAAACGTGTGTATGATGCCAGAAAACATGCCTGAGCTGCTGCTAGACGGGTACCAGGCCAAGCAGAATCTAAAATGGCAGGATGATGTCAATAACGAACGTTTGTCCAACGAAGTACACACCAACGGATATCAAACTGAGAATGCAGTCTTCGTAGAATCAGTATCAAAAAATGATGTGCAAGAGTACAGAAACGGGAAGAACGGCTTTATCGGTAAAGTTGATGACAGTAATCACAGAGAATGTATTATCGGCATCAAAAGATCGAGAGATGAATCCCCGAACCTCACGAATGGTATCGAAAATAGCGATTCAAAAGATGGAATTCCTTGTAAAGTAAGTGCTCGTAACTAGAGGTAAGAAATATTGTCATATTTATCACCTAATCTTTCTCTTCCCTACGTAGATACAATCTAGAAACGTGGTCGAAGTCGGGAGCCACTGCGGGCATTTGAATGGCGACTTGACATCGAGGATTAACAACGATTTTCTCGGTTCCGATGGAAAATCAATTAGCAATGGTTCTATTAGTCATTGTAAAAGCAATTCTGAAGGCCAGAACGGTTCATGTGATGATATTTGTAGAACTGTTTCATCAATAGCGAATGAAGGTTTAAATAACACTAAAATGTACAAAATATGTGATATCGATTTCGTTGAGTTACCAGCGGGTAGTATAAAAGCAAATGGATGCAGTCCCGATCAGTCTGATGATATTGATGATGCTTATTCAGAGTCGCGTCCGGTGAGCGAAAGAAACCACGATTTTCCCGCGAATACAGACGTGCGAGTTGTGGGCAGTTGTGGAGCGTAAGTATTATGAGATGAAACTACACATGTATCTTAGATTCTCATTGTAACTCATATGGAACAGTTCAAGTTGTTTGATCTCAAAGGCGATGAAATTCCTTAATTTACATTGTTTATAATCTTAAATCAACTTAAACATCTTTATGTATCCATTCCATTCATTCTCAGCAGTATTTGAAATCATATTTGCAAAATTGTGGTTCAACATGAACTACTACTGCTTTTTCGGTAGTAAATCCATCGTTCATGAGGATGTGCTTGTGTTAGAAAAACTTGCTGTCTGGAAAACTTGTCAATTTATATGGTGAAGCGCATTTGCATTTTTCCCTCAGGAAAAGTAAAAAATTAAAATGTTGCAAATCCTTTATGCCATAGTAAAAGTTTTCAGAAATTCTTGAGTGAAAATTTTTGAACTGTTTCCACGGCACATCCCTGACTAAAGTTCTGTAGATACGAGTGAAGACATACGCCATTTTGGCTCACACCGCGCCCGTTAATGCCGAATTGATTACGCGGTGCGCTCCGCATTGTCGGATTCGGCATCCACGGGCACGATGTGAGCCACAATGGCTTCATTTGTATTTATAGGGCTCTACCCTGACCATACATCACTGTCATATTTTATTTATCACTGGCTGCCCGAAAATGAATTATAATTTTTCCAGCAAGTCCTCTTTAATATGAATAATTTGTACGGATAGATTATACTCAAAATTTTTCGTAGAATTTTTCAGTCCTGCCTATGTCGGTAAAATTTGTTTTAACGTTATAAAATTAGTACTTTAAAAGTTTAGTGTCGAATATTCCGGTTTGATCTTATTTTATTGTAAGTCACCTGACATTAGGTAATTAAGTATTTATTGAATTGAATACCGAATGCTCATCCAGTTTTGTTATGATTAAGTTTTACTATATTTCAGAATTTCCGAAACTAATGATGGTAGTAATGATTCAGTTGAAGGAACCGAAGATGCATGTCAATGTTACTGGAATCCGCTTGAAAGTATGATATAATTGATCGTTAACTTTGATATTTACATTCAACCTAATGACTGATTTTTTATTATTATTATTTTTATTTTTTTTTCAATTATGGTATGTTGGCTCTTCTCTAGTGCCTGCCTTTTCAAATAAAGAAGGAAAGTTTCACTTGACCTGTAACGTTTTTATTTTGATGTAAAATTCTGACTTTCTCAAAAGAATCAACTGGAGTACTTACTCCACAGTGATGTGGTAGTAAGAATCAATCGAAGGAGTAGCAACCAGTCTGTATCATTTTTGGTACATGTAATATATCTTCTAGCTACGCTGACCCACATTTTGCAATAAAAGTTACTTATCAACTCTCATCGTGAAAATAGTTCTCCCACGAAATGTTGGGTCTGTCGCGGCTGATGAATTTGAAAAAAAGGAAAGTGTAGGTCAAGAAAATTATTGATAGGTTATTCGCTTCCAGTCTTGCACATTTATTTTTAGAAAGTAGATTTTCATTTGTCTTCTATTTTTCAACTTTGTCATTATTTTTTTCTGAAGATGTTATAGATGAGTGTTGTGTTAGTTGCTGGTACGTTATTGTAACTTTTGCTTCCAGGTACATTAACTGGGAATTTCAATGGAACTTCTTTACATTCTGGTCTTCGATTGAGCCTGTTTCCTAATGTCCCTCCATACATCAAATTTTCTACGTATGATAAAAAAGGTAAGATAAGTAACATCAGAATGTCAAACCTTGAAACCGACTCTAGCAGAAGTTTCGAGAATCACTGAGTTCAAAACAAGATTTTGACATCAGGAGTCTGCGAGATATCTTGAGATCAGACTAATTAAACGGATAATAACTGAAGATCATTTTAAAGGATCCAATAAATTCGTTGATTTCCAGTTCTCAGAATCTCAATCGAAGACGAAAGTCGCGAAAATGGTCAGATTGTAATCTACGTATCAGGATCACAAAATCATGACCTAAATTATGCAAAATTAGTAGTTTTTGAATGGCTTTCTTCAATTTTCCAAATTATTAGCAAATCTTGATTTTCAGATGACTGTCTACATAATCTTGCATAACTCTTGAGATTATAATTTGGCAATAAATTATTTGAAGAATTGTAGAAAATCTTCAATTCTTATAACAACAGAAAGATCTTTGATCTTTAGTGAATGAATTTTCTCCTATTTTGATGATCTAATAATCCTAGACCATGGCCTTCTGTTAATTTGGAAATCAAATCGTAATCACGATATTCATGATATTTTTATGATCATGATTGATCATGATCTTTTCAGTGGACCTTATTCTCAATCCATTACTTGCAGATTTCCTGAGAAATTATCGTGAACATTTATACTGTTTGTTTTAGACAAAAATGCCCTCGATAGTGATCCATAATCATAATAATTTGTTACGATTAGTCTCGTATGACTCACAAAATATTAATGTCCTCTCATATGCTTAGGTGAACCGTTTCCGATACATATACATAAATTGCTAAGATGGAAACTGAGCACGATTACTCCTTTAGTTGTGCGGAAAGTTGTCGTAAATTCCGGTTATCGGTTGTTGAAACGTGAGTATTTTCCGTGTTTAAAGAATTCAAAATGAAATAGTGTTCGCAAAATGTTTGAAAATGATGATCTGTAACCAATATGAAGCTTGATAGTTGGACTTCTGCTGAGTAAGCGCCCGCCGAAATTGGGCTAGATGGACCTCAAGACTGCGTGAGGACTCATTGAGACTATTTCCTGACTCATTTAGGTTCCTTCAAATTCATTGTGACTTGTGAAGATTATCTTGAGATACGTCAAATCACCAAGACGAAGTAGAGACTGTATAATACTCATCAAGACTGGACTGGAAGCTCATGGAGACTATTTTCAGATTCATTAAGACTTGATAGAACTATTCTCAGACTCGGCTCTAATTATTGTCAAAATGTTAACAGAAGCTGTCTTATGATTCAAAACTACTTTAACATTCGTTGACTTATTGAAACCATACTAAGACTCGTCAAAATCATCATGCTTCATGACTGTATTACGATGTAATACTCAAGTGAAATGAATCGAAGAGTGTGAAAACAGATTATTAGAATCGCGAAAGAAATGGTATTCTGTTCAAACTCGTGCAGATGTAATGTTAATTCTCATTTGGAATCTAATAGTAAATTGAAAGGGGAGCAGGAAGAAGTAAAACTGATCACTTCAGAAAAAAGTTACCTTTTCTTTTAGGAACGCTAATTACCTAGGCTTTTGAAGTAGGATGCGCTCTTAATCATGATACAGGATATGCTGGATGATCCATGAGTAAGTGTGCTTGTTTGCTGGCACTTCAGTTGGCAAACTGAGCACATGTTCTGAATCACTCAGTATTTCACGAATCATTTTAACTAACCGCGTTTTCGTTCTCGTTTATTCACTGTCTGAATCGATAGATCTCCGTCGTTTACTTTCTAATTCGTAGACTTGACACTGATTTGATTTGCAGAATCAACATATTGGGGCGGAACTTGGGGCAAGCATACAAAATCAGTTGGTTTCAAAACGCTGTTCGACTATCAGAAAATGAACCATTTCCCCGGCACCTTCCAAATAGGCCGAAAAGATCGGCTTTGGAAAAGCTTACAGAAACTAATGACGAAATTTGGACGAAACCAGTAATCATCGCTTGCTTTGACAATACCACTGACAGATTCTTGCTGGATAATGATAATGGACTTCGAATACTTTTTTCAGATTCGATCTGATGCCAACTACGTACGTTTTACCGCAAGATAAAAAACTGTTGAAAATAGTTTGGAAAAAAACGGGCGGGAAAGAACCCTGGATCATAAAACCGGTAACGAGAGCTAGTGTTTCTCTACTCGTGAAATTTATCATTTCTGAGAACTGAGAATCACTTTCCTTTTTCTCTCTTGTAGCCTGCGTCTGCTCGCGGAACAGGAATAAAAGTCGTTCATAAATGGTGCCAGATACCCGAAAACTCGCCTCTGGTTGTACAGAAATACGTATCTAAACCTTTCCTCATTAATGACACGAAGTTTGATCTCCGACTGTATGTTCTTGTAACATCTGTGAATCCTTTACGAATTTATTTGTATGACAATGGTCTAGTACGTTTTGCATCAGGTAAATACAGCGGTCTTCAGCTTGAGTATTGCAACTATTATATTCAGGTTTTGAAATTATATGTCTTTTTTCAGTCAAATATTCTACCGAACTTGCTACATTAGGCGATCGGTACATGCATCTCACCAATTACAGTATCAATAAACTGAGCTCAAAATATAAACAGAATGAAGATGCACATGCCTGTCAAGGTCATAAATGGTGAGTATTGCGGTTTCTCTTATCTCTAAAAATGAACATAAAATTAGCTTACGGCAGTTTGAATTGCAACTCATAAGTCAATGAACCTTATTACAGAATTTTGTTTAAGTAATAGTGTGATCGAGTCAGTGACAGCTTATCATCATGAAGGTTCTTGCTAGATTTCTTAGGGGACTTGACTACTAGGAAAGATGTTACGCGTAGCATTCAAATATTAGTTAGGGTGCAAGGATGAGTAATATCACCATGTTGATCTAAGATGCCGGTGATTATTTGAAAAATGGGAAATAATGTGGGTGCTTAGTATTTTGGCCGCTTAGCAGTAAACCCCTCTCCGAGGATCGTGTTTGGTATGATAACTGTCGAGTAATCATAGCTGTGGAAATTTCAGGACCCTGAAAACGCTGTGGAGTTACATGGAAAGAGAACTGAACGTCGATGTAAAAACGATATGGCAGCGGTTAATTGATCTCATTATCAAGACTATCATTAGTGGAGAGCATTCAATAACTGGGTTATCTAATACAAACTTGGTTTCGCGATACAATTCGTACGAATTATTCGGCATCGATGTGCTTTTCGACGAAGATTTGAAACCTTGGCTTTTGGAGGTGAGATATATCCTGTATGAATTGAAATTGAGTCTCGTAAATAATGAATGAAAGTTACTCAAATTATTATTCGTATTTCTAGGTAAACATTTCGCCTTCCCTGCATTCTTCATCTCCTTTGGATTTAGCTGTTAAAGCACCACTAGTTCATGACCTGATGAATATCGTCGGTTTTCAAATACCCAGTAGTAAAAAATTCACCGAGGTAAACGATTACTTCGTTATTGATAAATCAGTGAATCTCGCAGTGCAGTCTATTAGGCCAAAATTGGGATCGATAAAAAAGTACCGGAGAGAGACGAAATTTGGTACCTACTCATATTGATGTGAGTTTGTTGCATGGAAGGGGTTTGTGCTCGGAGGACTTGAAGCTAGGAGTGAGTGATATTTCTGATGAGCGTACCTAGTTCGTTTCTCTTGCATGAAACGTGTATACGAAACAGCGATCGACAATGCCGTTCGAATACTTGTACTGAGTCCTCCCATCTTCTAAGTTTTAATTTACATGATATAATCACTGTCTAGCCTGAGGAGAAGATGGGGTGTTTCTGGAAGGGTGGGTTTAGCACCAGAATGTTAACTTTTCCAGGAAGAAGCGCACTGGTAGAAATTTAATTATGTGGAGAGACTTTGATAGATTGTAATATCTACACTCATTAGCATGGGATGAAAAAATGAAAATGTTTCTCAATGTAGGTTATGTATCGAATTAGATGTTAGTACTTTTTTTTTTTTAAGGAACTAAACGTTGGTGAAGATCTACGTACTGCTATCTAAGACTCTTCAGACTGATTGAAAATGTTTTAAAGACTTTGTCTTCTGTGGGACTCTTACAGACGTGTTGCATATTTTGACTCGTCAAAATTCTTCCGAACGTATGAAAGCTTCTAAGACGCTTCCAAACATATTCAAGACTCGTTGAGACTCCTGCACGCAGTTATGATTACCTAAAACTTCCGGATTCGTTCAAGATCATCTTAGGCCTGATTGAGACTCGTAATACTTCTCCAGCCTTGTTTAAGACACTTTGAGTTTCAGACTCACTAAAAACTTTTCCTCCGAGACATTGAAACCGTTTGCACTAGTTTGAGATGTTGTATCATGCATCTTGCGCATAAAGGGGATTCGAAAAACCGGACATTTTTATAAGGGAAGAAAGAAACAGAGAAAAAAAGTGCCCAAACCCCATAAAAATCGAAGGATAGTATATGCTAAACGATTACATTTTTTATATTGGCGTCTAAGTGACAATACAAAACTCGTTGCAGTAACAATATTTAGTTAATCGCAGAAACAAATGCAACGCTGGCGTATGTTCTAAAGAAAACTTATTTACTCTTTCAGACGAGCTTAAGGCTCTTCGACATTCTTTAGAACTGTTTCAAACTTGTTCAAGACCTTTAAGGCTTTTTAAGACTCGTCCGAACAATGTTTCAGAATCTTCCAGACGTATCTATCTAAGTTCTAAGATATCCTAAGATTTCCTGATTCGTTTAAAACTGTTCCAATCTTATTGAAGCTTTTTGACATTCTTCTAGACTTATTCAAGGTTCTGTAAGGCTTTCTGATTTTTTTTTTTACTCTCGAAAGTTTTTTTAGTACTCACTGGCTTTCTTTTGAGACTTGACTAGACTTGTTTAAGATATTTCTGGGTTTGTTTACTGCTTGATACCTTTAAATGGATTCAAGATCCTTAGGTACTCCATACAGTCAAGATCCTTAGGTACTCCATACAGTTTTTCCAGATATATTTTTAGACTCTTCAAGACTCATTCTGACCTTATTAAGACACTTCGAGATTCTACTTGAACCTGCTTAAATTTCTGTAGTCAGGAGACTTGCCGAGACGAGTTTTAAAGAATTTTGGACTGATCTGAAAATTTGTGGGAAGAGTCTGAACAAATCTTATCGATAAACGTCTTAAACGGTTCGAAACCCGTCTTAAAGAAGTCTAAATTAAATAGTGAAACGTTTCGAAGAGTGTTCAAGTCTGGAAAAATCCTGAGTCTCAATCAGGCTTGGAACAACCTTCGGTGAGTGGGTTCTGAAGAAGTCTTACGACATTTGCACACGTCTGGAAAAATTTCGAAGATTTTTAATTAAACCTGAAACAATCTCGAACAGTGTTTGAATTGTTCGAAACTTGCAACTCTGTAGGTAAAATCTAAATTTTAATGGTTTTCAATAAATTTTCCGCTTGCTATTTTCACGCTGAAATGCACGGTGCCCCAGCTTGGGGAAAGAGGAGTGAGGACGATGAATTAGTGTTTAATAATTTAAATTTAAATTTTCCGTCTGCCAAAGTGTTTTTAAGGAAGGAGAAAGATATCCTCTCGATTTTTCCAACTGGCAAAAATTGAAAAGGTACTACCCTAATCCCCAACACGCTCGGTACGTGGGCCAAATTACCTCTCGAATTCTCATTTCTTTTCATCTCCTAATTTGACTGCGCTGTGAATTTCATGCCCTCTTGAAATTTCCAATTAATTCTTGTAATTCGAAACTGTGCAGAGTCAGTTATGTAAAGACTTGGGTGACGTACCTAACCAGCGTTTATGTTACGACAACCGGTTGTACACGCGTATGATTTCCCATTCGGAAAGGCAGAAGCACCACACTTTCCTGGGACAGTCAAGACAAGAAGTACGTGGAGTTAGTTATATTTTTTCCGATGGCGGTTTCGAAATGGCGGTATGATCAAACATGAACCTTTCTTTTCAGTATACCACCGGTATCCTAGAAGATCTAACACCGGACGATATCCGTCATTTGATACAGTACGAAGATGAATTGACGCAACTTGGCTCGTACGTATAACTCAAAATTATCGAATATTTGTGAGATTGAAGAAACCTCAACGTATCCAATCAAATTTTAGTTTTGCTGACCCAGCTAAGAGGTTAAGTTTTTATATCCGTCACGGAAGAAATAGATTTTACTTGAAATCTGTGAGGCTTGTAATTTTGTAACTGCCATTTTCGGAACATGTTGATAATTCACAATTTCTGGTGAATGAGACCTTGCATTTTTTTATCCTGGTCATGATGTTGATAGTTCGGTCTACTGGTTAAATGATTTTCTTGAATAAAAATGTATCTAGTGACTCATCTGTGTTGATTACAGGTTTCAAAAGATATTTCCTACTCCAAATACGCACGAGTATTTGCAATATTTAGAGAGTCCGAGGTATTATAATTTGCTGTTTGATGCATGGGAAACGAAGTATCACAAAAATCGCCAAGAAGGTATTTATCGTGCTTGTGCTTTGAGAACACATAAAAAGTTTCCGGAACTGCCTGGAATATGTTTGCCGATCAGAAATATCTATTGCTCGGCCTGTCTCCTCATACTGCAGTGCAACTCGAAAAACATTTTGAATTTTTTGTTGATTCATCGTATGTTACAGGAGTACATGTTCTGTACAGTAAATGCGAAGAAGGTATTCACTTGCGTGTTCCAAAGATCGCCGTTAACACAAATAAAGTGAGTATTTTTGTATTACTTAGATGATGCTAACTGAGTGCTGTAAAATACATGTTTTCAACTGTATCGAGATGATATTACAATTTCTCGATAAAGTGATGTGTAAAAGTACTCTTGTTATGGAGTGCTCTAATTTTCTCATATTGTGTTTCCTGTCTTGTTTTTCGACCGTAACTGTAGTTCAATTTCTTTTTCAAAAAGAAAGTATCCACCTTTTTTTTCGTGTGGAAAATACTCTCATTGAGATTGAACTATTTGCTTCTATACACTTTTTTTTTGTCTGGCTTTTGTGGACGAGTATGTGCATCGTTTTTCAAATCTTGTCCTAGTAAACAGAGAATGGAAAGCAAGTCTCTTTTTAGTAAACCTGGATCGAGCCGTCGTGAATCAGATCTACTTTTCTTTTTTATCACTACCCTGATGGCTGGTAGGATTCTAGAGTTAATCGCGCATCTGCTTCGGCATTACATTAATCATCCTTCATCTTTCTTCAGGCTTTAAGATTCTTAATAAAAAATTTCGTGCTTAGAAGAAAGGGTCACAACGTGCCACGTCGGAATGTACCCTCATAATTTTCTTAATAGATTCCAAGTCGAAAAAGGCTAAATTACAAAATATTAGCTGCTGGAGTTTTATCCAAACCAGAAATAATCGGAGTAAATTGCAACTAATTAAAGGTAAGTTTTAAGTAAGGTTTCGAAAAATAAGTAAAGTTTTTACGAATTGGAAGTCTGAGATCAACTTGTGTATATTCCTAGTGTGAAGTATTGAATTTGTATGTAAGAATATTAATTTTTTTTACTCTCGAGGTCATGCGGTATATCGCATCATGATTCTTCGATTGATTAAACAAGTTAGGTACTTATTCTTCGTATACGTGTTATCAACTCTTACTTTTGAAAGAATTGAGATATGGTCCATAGAAGAAATTATTTACATCTGTAATGGAAAATTTTGTTTTCATGGTGGAAGATGGTGTAGTTAAACCTTCTGATTATAGAGAGCAGTTGTGGCAACCACCTATGCTGTACCTGTTCATAAAGCGAACTTTCCTAATTTTTCGAAACAGATTCGGCAAAAATAAGAGTAGGTGAACGTACCATATTCAGTGTGCGGATAAACAAGGTGTCTACAGGTTTGGAAAATTTGGAAAGTTGGGAAAAAGTCAGGAAATTCAACAATATTTTTAAAAAATTTGGAAAAAAACAAAGAATAAACTCACGGAAAATTTTTTTCGTTTAATTTTACTTCAGCACTCCCTAGAGTCGTATTCTACAAATAAAAACTGTGCATTGAATAATATCAACTTCAAGTTTCAGTTCATTTTAACCATAGTGTCTAGTAGTATAAACATAAATTTAATACTGTCTATACTGTAAAGGTTTAAAGAAGAGAAAAAAAAAAAGTTTGGAAAAAGTCAGGAATTTATATTTTCCCGTTCTTGTAGACACCTTGATAAAGTATTAGGGGTTCATCCTCAACCTATATTTGAAGCTCTTCGATGCCCTGAAAGGAACGTTAGATGAATCGAACTCATTTTTGAGAGGTGGAGACCCATTAAAAAAAAATGTAAATATGTGTACTTACTCTATGATTTCAAGTTTTGAAAGCGAATTACGACTCGGTGAGCCTCATTTTTGTTTCGCTGTTGAGCCGTGTAAGTTAGTTTTGGACTTTCAATCGTATTTATTTTATGAACTTTACTTGAAAACACAATTATTAGTATTTTCCTGTTCAGTTACCACGTTTTTTTTCTTTATTAAGTTCCTAACCGTAGGAGCTGCAGAACTTGTTCTTCGAATATTAAATACTTACCCGAGTACAGTGTGAACTTCAGCAGCTGGAATATTGTAATTGAGCTCTTCTAGACCTTCCGAATCTCGAAGAGGAATTAGGATTAATTATTTGGTTCATATCGGTGCCGTCGCTCAGTGAACAGACCTCGCCTTTTTAAATCCGATGTTAGGAGAGATCGTTTTCGCCGTAAAACAAGTCGTCCCGTACTGCCTGATGAGAATGTAAAGTTGATCAAACGAAAACAAAAATGTCCAAAATTGAAATTGGATGAAGGCCAGTCATAATGATGAAGGGAAAGTTTATGCGAGCCAGCAGTTCTGGACTGTTCGAACGCCTTATGATAGGCAACCAGTTCTTGTAACCCAGTCTGTGCTTCCAGGTCCCGACAGTTCTATGCTTTGAAATGTGTGATTGTTATGTTGATTATAATTTCACGTATCATTAGAGAAGGTATCAGAGGCATGTTGAATGGAGAAGAGAGGGGCGTCGGAATGAATTGCTCCCTGTAAATGTAAAAAAACACTTCACAATTCTTGTTCCTGCTTTAGTTGTCGATAATAATCTGATATTTTCATGAAATGCTACAAAAATGTGTGAAACGTTTCATGGGGGAGTCTGCAGTTTTGCATTTTAGCGAGAATGGTTTTTTCGGTGTCCTATTTGGTATGCTCGAAGTTTCTAACATTTCCAGTAGTGTAAATAAGTAATTATTTTGGGGAAAGGGAGGATAAATAAAAAAAACTCTTAGGTAAAATAGTTGTGAATTTATTGAATTACTCTAAATTTTGTCTTCCCTAGTAAAAGAAAAAAAGAGTTTCGGAAATCATGAAATCGCAGCGACTGCGCCCTCCATTCGCAAATATTGCGAATAACATTCTCATTGAAGGTCCGATAGTACTTCTAGTCTTCATTTCTTCTTGTACTTTCTGTAAGTTACCAACAGTAATTGAGGGTTCAGTTTGGTTGCTTCAGCCTCAAAGCAATAACAGCTTTCCCGAAGAGGGGTGTGCGACTTGGGATCCGAGAGAAATAATGTAGTATAAGATGATAATTTAATCTGAAAATTTCAGAACGTGTGCAAAAAATAAAGAAGCTCTTTACTTCGATTTTTATGACCAAAGTTATGAAGCAAAACTGCCCAGGGAGAGCAATGCTCCCACTTACTCCCTTCCCTCCAGCCGGTTGCCCTAGATCGGATAGTAAGATATCTCTTAAGTTTTTTGTTATAAATTTGTCCGATGGAATTTTCTTGACATTTTGTAAAACATCTCATGTTCTATATTTAGTTACGAATGGCCTATCTTACTGATTTTCTCTGCTCTTCCCTCAAAAGTTTCTCGTAATACCGCCAAGAGCAGTGGCGTAGCCAGGGGGGGGGGATAGAGGGATGAATCCCCCCCCCCATGAGATGAGAATTTTTCATGTGCTGGCAGTATCACGGTAAATACGCGAAATGACATTTAAATTCAGATGCATAATTGAAGTTGAAAAGCATGACATACTGATTCGTCAATGTAAAAACATACAGTTCATATTAGGGGCACCCCCTCCCGCCCGATCAGTTGGCGAATTGTTTATCTACATTATAGAGAAATGTTGTTGACCTCCCCTATCCCACCCCTCGGTAAAATCTTTGCTACGCCACTGGTCAGGGGATGTAAATTGTCATATGAGTGTGCTTTTTAACGCAGTGAAAAATTATGAATGAAGTTGACGCGGTTGTCTGCATCATGTTCAACGTCAGGCGGGGGCAATGGGATACCGGTGATATTACCATTTCGAAACAAATCCATAACCGGAGGTAAAGGGGAGCATCACCTCTCCCTAAAAGATTTTATTTTCCAAATTCGAATGTCAAAATCGAAGTGAAGAAAACTGCATTTTGCCGATTTATTCCAACTCGGAGGTTGAAATCGTTATTTTGCCGCAAGTCGCCTCTCCCTTCGAAAAGTGAATCCGTATTTTCATTCAATCAATTTACCGAAATTTACTCATTTGTGAAATACGCTTCGGTTTTCTACTGGTACATCGTTCTTGAATTGAGGTCCGTATGTGGCGCAAAAATAAATAAATAAACTAGTTATAAGATGTTGATAAAACGGCCACAGTTCGAAAATATCTAAAAGTCTGAGTGCAAAAAATACAGTGTGTCGTGTTTACAGGTCATATAAGTCATGATAAAGTCATGTTTTTTTCAAAGGGATCATGGAAGTCGTGAAAAATTTGATGTGTTTTCTATAATATTACGCATTTGTGTAAAATGTATACCTTTTTATAATTGAAGCCATGATTTTTGGATCGTTGAAAGCTGAAATGTGGATCATTTTATGACCGGATTACTTTAAGTGAATAGAAATGACACGGACGCGTGGATATACGAAAAATGAATAGTTATAGATTGTAAGGAGCAAAAATTGGAAATTTCAAAATAACGCCATTGAAGATTAATATTATTTGTATCCCATCAGGTCCGTGTATAGAATTTGTGTATGGGAAAGGTTTCATAATACTAATCAGTAAATTTTCTGCAATTTCAACGAATTTGTGTTAAAAACTTGAATTCTTATTAGTCAACAGGCTGCCCCCTTCCGTTACGAGGACCTGAATACATTATAAATAGAGTCAGGGAAAGTCATGTTTTTTAGTTTCAGTAAACACCTTGAAATGGTTAAGTCGATGATTCTGTAGTGACAGACTATGCTAACTGAGATCATGTCGTATGTTGGATAACGCTTGTTATACGAAAATCGACTTACCTGCTTCTTATACTCAGCCAGCTATCTGGAGATCGTAGTTGATTCGTTCGTAATGAACACACTCTCATGTCGACGCATCCCAATAACAGAAAACGCTTAAAAATGTCAGTCAAATTCGTCAGTCTGAACTAATTGAGTTATCCAGTTTTATTTATTTTTTTATTTTTTTTCTTTTAATGTATTAATCGTTGTTTCTTTTACATTTCCAAACGAAGATAAAATTTTGGAACGGAATTAGAACTATTTATAATCAGTATAAAAAAGTGGAATCCTGTAAGTCTTGCCCAGTAGGGGATTTAGAAAGAAAACTGTTTTCGTTTGAATGTGTGTTTATTGAGCAGTAAGATAGATGTACGGATGTACCGATATATGTACATAGAATTTAGAATATGGTACAACGAAGTTAGTTGGTCGAGTGATGCTAAATGGTGTTCGAGAAATCATAGCGTTAGAAATTGTACCGTTTAAATGTAAGTTTGGAAGTGGTAAACAAGAAGCACAAACATTTTTATTAGTCGAGATTGCTCAAAATAGAGGAAATTGGTTTCTGATAAAATGATACTAGTTGATAAATTGATCAAAACGTGAAATTGCATATCTATGGACGTTGAATGACACGATGTATGTAGCACATCGAAAGTTTTGAAAAATTCTTCCTTCAGTCTCCGAGAACTAGGTCCTCGTTCCACGACACGGAAGTGATACTGATCAGAAGCAACTAGGAGTGTAGCTGAATTCCGAGGGACTCTCGTACACAGTTGGGCTGAATCCACTTTGCGGTCGACAGGGCAACTTTATGGGTACTTTATGGCCGAAAAAACCTGAGAGATAGTCTACATTGCGGCCCCTGCAAGAATTTATCTGCAACCATTTCACCCGTAGTGAAAAAATGAATAATAAGTAACTACGTACACCTTTTCAAGTAACCAAAAGCACTGTTGCCACCATTGTAAATTCCTCGAACGGTTACTGTCGCCTATGAACAAGCCATTTATCCAGCTCTTCGTCTTGTGTGGCCTCTTACTACAATTGAGGGATGCCAGTTCCATGTAAGCCAGGCTCGGTGGCGGAAAATTCAAAACCTGGGGTTAGCGAAAACCTATAAAGTAAAAAATGTGGAAGGGTCGTATCTTCGTTCCTTTTTTGGCCTTTCCTTCGTAAAAGTAGAAGAAATTGAAGATTTTTTTGTAGAGGAATTCACTCAGTATGATTCATCGTCATACGAAAAATATACGAATTTTTGGATTACCCTGACACATCGTACTTCGTAAACTTACATTGTACTCCATGTACGTTTTTTCAATAATAATGATTCATTTTTTTCCTTTTCATTTATTTTTTTTGCCGTGGGCCGCGATCCGGTCTATATCTCCTTTCAGCATTGGCCGCAAAATGGAATACCTCTACTTGGCTTATGGGCCGCAACCCGTACAACCTCTTTGCGGCCGATGTACATTTCGGGCCACTAAGTGCTGATACCGCTCAGTTGCACTGCTGAATTTCGAATCCGGTCCAGAAAAAAAGAGAAAAAAAAATCGAAATACAAAAATCGCATTATGTTTCGGTTGTATACGAAAAATTTTGTTACTGAATTTAAATTAATTTTCACGTAATATTACCTGGTTCAGCTATAGCCAGGATAGTATTGACGGAAGCCATTTTCGATGTACTTGAAATTTTTCTTTGTATATGTACGACCGTGTTCATGTTTGCTTGCGTAGGATAAGAAAAACGGCAATACTAACGAGACTACCGGGTAAATACCGCTTTAAAAAGTCGACGCTCTGCTTTCTAACGTGTAAGCTATACCATTTTTCTCTGTATTTCTTCTTTTTTTTTCTTTTTCATTTACATTAATATTAACGTAGTAGATGTTTTTTGAATGTTAGGCCTAGATGTAGTTCATTTGAGTGTTCTAGTACCGATTTGTGAAATTCATTTTTCATCGTTCGCAAAGAAAGAATGGTAGGGATGATGTAGAGAAACAAAATAGTTAGCCTTCGTAGGCACGTTGAATCGATGAAGATGAATTTTTACGTGGTATGAACTTCAAAAATAATGGTCTAGTGTAGAAATTGAGAATATTAGTTTTCAAGTGTAACTGGCATGCTCGAGATGTAATTTTCACGTATCTATTTATTTTTATTATTTTTTTTCTAGTCTTTCTTTGATACGGTTTTTTTGAAAATAGGCGGTCTAAATTAATCTTATAATTTGACTTTTCTCTCTCAGTCAGTTTCGATAAGTATCGTAAACGTTCCGAACATAATTGGCGTATTTAATCCAGCTGCATTTATTCTTTTAAATTGACGAACGCGTGTAATTTTTAGAAAATAATACGTGTGAAACATTTTTCAGATTTGCGAGATCCACCCAAGGTGCCTACAATACCGACTAAAAGCTCAAAGTAATCCTGCCGAACAACCAAAACGGTATGTATATAGTTTATGGCGTCATTTTGTTGGTCCTCCCGTGGACGAATATCTTGCTAGTTGGCCTAATGGAACAGAAACTCCATTTCTCTCCAGTTCTCTCTTCTAGGAAATGAGCAGTTTGCTTCAATTATGTTTCATCCTGCGAAATATTTAGATGCTGTTTCTTGTTTGTTAGGACACGATTAGTGTAATTGACTAATGAGTTTCATCAATGCGATTGGAAGGACTGGGACTGTAGTACAGAGAATTATTGTAGTTGAGGTATATGGAGGAGGGGGGCGGTAGGGGCCAAGTGCAGGTGATTTCAGTTTTCAGTTATTTAAATGATGCGAAAAAGTAACAATGGGGAAATTACACACTATTTCTTCTTATTATCCGTTTGAATTTAGCAAAAATTATTTACATAAACCAGTAAATTAAGATGAAAACGGACACGGGATAGTCCAGGAGAAATAGCTAAAAAAGAGGTGTTTGATGGAATTAATTGCAGCACAGCTGTAACTTGGTACGATTGTTTAGTACCCTCTTCGGAAAAGCTCCGTGATTTCCCCTCCTCCACCGGTGTGAGCATCACCCCCCCAGAGTCCAAAAAGTGCTCCCGAAAACAGTTTTTGGCTTGTATCTAGCTTAAAATTGAGTTATCGGTAAAAAATATTCCTTACCAAAATTAAAGAGCGTAAAATTTTCTACAAAAATGATATCTATGTTTTTTTTCGTGAATCCCATGCCAATCAAGATAATTGGCGTTCAATATCACACGAGCATGTAAATATGGAGTAACCTACAACGTACGCGGTATACGAACGCTGAAATAATCGCGAAAACACATGACTGGATGTATAGAATGTTACATGATATAATCTCAATTTATTATCTTTATTATTATAAGAATTCATCTTCATCCGAATTTACATGCATCCAATTTTCTGCGTTTAAACAACCTCCTCTACAAACGCGTGGCTACAAGAAATACCCACTTTACGGCAACCACAAGCTCGTGATCCCGATGCGGAGAACTTAAGTTCGTGTAAACCCGCTCGGGACCCTTGGAAAACCGACCCATGTTAGCCATGTCTTAACCCGGTATGTTTCCCCTCCAGCAGCCAATCAGAGCGCTCCATTCGAGGGGAGCCATCAGGTTAGCCAATCACAGCGCTTCATTTACGTGTAGCCTTCTCACTACCCGAGCTATACACCGGCGTTGAGACACCCGTGCTATACCCTTTATGTATGCCTTTTGTAGACCCGTTGTATAGCCTCTCTGTGTGCCTCTGAGTATCCCCTTTGTAAACTGCCGTATAGCCCCTCTGTATACCTTTCCTGTATGCCCTTTGTAGACTCGTCATATAGCCCCTCAGTTTTCCCTTGCATGGATCCCCTTTGTATACCCGTCGTATAGGTCTTCCATATCCCCTTCATGAATCCCCTCCATAAACCCGGATAGATCCCCTCTTGTAATTTAGATACATATGGGAAGGGATGATGGGCTCTCAGCCAGTTTAAAAAAGTTTGAACATCCCTTCTATCACGCTACACTCGTGATTCCCTCAATTATTTATACTGAGCACTCGTTTCTGGTTGACAGTTTGTGAACTTTTCCAAACCTTGGCAAAGATGAAGCATATGACAGGGGTGCTAAGAATCCACTGCTGCAAAACGCTAGAGGTAACACGGCGTCGATGAGTCATTCCGCCTGCACTCTTCATAATTCGCATGAGTGTTTGTTCGATTCGCGTTTGGACGCTAATGAGTCGCTCTCTAGCGGCCCAATGAAATGCGGTGTGCTGATTGGTGTATTTGGATGAAAAGATGATTAGGGACAAAAATGTTCTGCAGAAAAACTAAACTTGGGCTCACCTGAATGAAATGATAAGGGCTGACACTTTGGTTCTCTTCAATACTGAAAATGCTAGAGCTCATTTCACTTGTACATGTTTTTGTGGTAAAAATACCCTCTGATCATATTTTCGTCCATTACACTAGCGCACCTACAGGAGTGTCCAAACGCCAATACGCTTCTCGCGTGGTAGAGTGACGAGTTCGGCGTTCGTATACCGCGCACGTTACCTCCATATTTACATGCTCGTATGATCTTGAATGCCAATTATCTTGGTGTTCACGAAAAAAACATGGATATCATTTTTGTAGAGAATTTTACGCTCTTTAATTTTGGTAAGGAATATTTTTACAATTTTAAGCTAGATACAAGCCAAAAACTGTTTCCGGGGGCACTTTTTGGACTCTAAGGGGTGATACTCACACCGGGGAAGGGGGATTACGGGGCTTTTCCGAAGAGGGTACTAAACAATCGTACCAAATTTCAGCTGTGCTGCAATTAATTCCATCAAAAATGTTAATTCCCCTGAACTAGGAGAGAAACTAGAATTTTTTTTTTTTCAGAAGTTGTAAAGATGGGTCCCCTAAATACCCACAAAAGCCACCACCCTCACCCGTCTTGGTAATTTTATAAAGAAGATTCGGACTCTCCGTCCCTTTTCAAAACGAAGTTATTTTCCGAAAATGTTGAAAATTACCAAATTTATGATCTAAGTAAACAGAAATTGTTTTACACCAGATTCTTTGTAAAATTAGCTCTCACTCTTCTTCGTATTTGCCCCTCTCCCCCTTCGGCAAATATTTTGTATGGGAGTTCAAAATATCCCTCTGCACCACTATACATTCACACAGAGCTTGTGTGAGAAATAGTAGAATTTCGTACATTTTTTCAGTTGCATCGAGTTTATAGATTTATTCAATTTTTCTGCCGTCAACATTGTAGAAAGCCTTAGTTTTGTTCTGTAACCCGAAATTTACCGAAATTGACTCACATTGATTACGGATGTGCCCCACGAGCTTTTCGGTTGAAACGGCTCTAAAAATACCGAATCAAAGGCAGCGGCCGAATTCCGCCAAATATAGGTTGAATTGCGCCTACTGCTCATGGGAAGATAGCTGAATTGCGCCAACTCCGAGTAATACGATGGGTCGAATTGTGCCGCGAACGATTATTCGGAAAGCCTTATAGAAGATTCATTCTTCTCGTCACACTTTATGCAGACTTCGAACTGCCAGAATAAGCCTAAATAGTACATTACTCGTCAGGACGGTAAAGCGAATGTTGCGAGTGGAGTAAACGCACGAGAAACGTGAATCGCTGACCATCCTGATAAATAGTAAGCTATTTTTTTTAAATATAATAGGTACTCGGAAAGTTGCAGTAATGAATGTAGTAGTTGCATCCATTTGTGTTTAGTGCCTTAGAAGCATTGTAAAGTATCACCGGCTCGCCCTGCTCATTAGCGCTCCTAGCGGGAAGGCCTAAAGCGAATAAATAACGTAAATTGATTGACTATTGCAAAAAACTGAACGTTTATGAAATCAACGTTCAAGTTTTTCATTACTGTTCAGTTTTGGAACTGCGATCTAATAAATTAGTAAATGAAGTCATTTTAGCTTGAAAAATGTTTGTTTACAGTATACTTTTCGAGTGCCTATATTAAAATAGTATATTACACACCAAGAGTCAAAAGTAAATGTTTATATATGCGAGGGAAAGTTTGCAAACAAGCATAGCGAGTGAGCAATTTCCGAGTCGTGTAAACTCACGTTTGGCTCTGGTTTTGTAAAATATTTTTTACAATACCTGATCAGAAAGGGAAAACATTAACCGTTTTGTCAAAAAAGCAACGCCGAAAAATTCAGCATGCGCATTTTCCCAACTGAAAGGAAACCTATTTTGGAGAACAAATAATATCAAAAAGCCACAACTGCAATGATACCGTTGTAATAATGACATCCTCGGCATCTGTCGGCATTCTTGGTGGTGCTCTGTCGTGTTGGTTGGTAAACGTGCCTACATGTAAAAATGTGACTCATGTTTTTACATTGAGGCACGTTTACTTTACATAGAGGTTATGCTTGTATCTGATTCGTTAATGAAAAGTGCTGCTTTCCACTTGCAAAATACTAAAGTAAACATCGTCTTTCTGATCATGTATTGTAAGAAAAGAAAAAAAAACATTACAAACTTCACTCTGTTTTTCAAATGAAAAGTAGTACTTCTCCGCTGACTGTGCGGATGCTAAAAGTTTCAAGCCTGTGCGTGAAGATCACAGTTTTACCATTTTTATTCGTACATCGCCACTTACAAAAGGTCTCATCTTCAATTGGAACTTCCCGAAATTTGAAATCATTATGAATCACTATTGGGATTTAAACTTACACTAGAGTGCGCTGCAAAATCACGTGTGGGGTCAAAATTAATGAGTGATTATGCATACTTTTAAACAGAAACACTGCTTTCATCAGGAGGGTAAAAAACCGATTAAAAAGTATTCTGCCAGTAGAACTGATTATAATTCAATAATTGTTTGGTGATGATGCAGTTATATTTAGGACAAATTTTCATTGAAAGTGAATTTCTAATCGACTTAATGATAGTTGAAGTTTGCTACACGTTTACGGCAAATCATACGTGATCACTCACACATACGCAGGGCTGCCAACACTTGAAACTCTTAAGTTTAAATCCCAATGAGCTTGCCTTTCTCACCAACACCGCGCTGCACTTCCATTTTTCCGAGTACAATAAGAAAAATATGATGATCAACAGCCCACTCGAGACTAAGAGCCCTTTCACAATCAGACGAGGATACGCTAATCTTCATACAGGTATCCAGCTTATAGATGAATGATACCAACAAGTACGAGCTTGCAGACCATGATTCAAATATCCCGATACCTTTTATGCGCACATCACGATACCAATGTAGTATGTACCTACCAGAGTACTGCACTCTTACCTACGCAGCTGACCGTTACCTAGTATTAACAACAAGGTACTAGGTACTCCCATTTATCTAGTACCGGGAGGTAACGATTGAAACTAGGTACCTAGTTTTCGCCGTTACCTAGTACCGGGAGGTAAGACATGAAACTACTTACCTAGTTGAAGAACAATCCTCATCAGTGGCGTAGCGTGTCGTGAAAGAGGCGGCAGAAGGAAGGCTAAGGTATTTTTACCCCCTCTCAAAAAATTTTTACCCCTCAACATTTTATCCCCCAAAATTGTACTCCCTAAATAAATTTTCGACACCAAATTTTTTTAACCCCAAACAATTTTTACCCCCAAAAAATTGTTGACTCCGTCCCCCGAAAATTTTCCCACCCCACCCCCAAAGTCCCTACTCCCCAAGAAAGTTCCCCTCCCGAAAATTTTTTCCCATCCCCAAAAAATTCTTCCCCCAAACAAATTTTTTTACAACCCTAAAAATATTTTACCCCCTCCCCCGAAAACTTTTTACTCTCCCCAACAAATATTTTTACCCCCTCGCCAAAACATCCCCCTCCATATTTTTACACGGTAGGAAATCATGGAACGTTTTCTTTATACCAGGTAAATCCCGGTAAACCAGGTAAACCCGGTACTTTACCCAGCCCCTCGCAAAATTAAAAAAAAAAAAAAGTTACTAGGTGCCACCCGGTAACCCGGTAATACACTGTACCTAGTACCGGATGGTACCAGGTAACTGATAATACCGGGTACCGGGTATGAAAACTAGGTAGTGTTGGTATTTTACCGTGTTGTTACCTACCCGCTGCAGTACTCTGGTACCTAACTCGTATGTACGTGCATGGCTGACGTGATTGGACGTGTCTCGTAGTCTGCAAGACGCTGCAGAAATTTGCAGTCTTCAGTATAACGTTTCTCGTTCTTACGGTAAAATGAATCGTTCGTGGCGCAATTCGACCTATACCTTTTCTGTTGCTAGGCGCTATTCAGCCTATACCTTTTTCGATCTGCGGCGCAATTCAACCGGAGTCGAATCAAGGGGTTTCATGCCGGGAGTAGTGAAGTCACTATTCAGTCAACGTATCAATCACTACATCTTGCATTGGCCTTCCCGATTATGTTAATTGAAATATGACTCAGTTATTTCTCGCGCCGAGTCCCGAGTCCGCCGGATATGACCTTAATTTGATCACCGTTGGATTACCAGTAACATTCAAAAACCAGCGGCTCGTTGTCATAACGGTGTAGGATATTTCAAACAAAAATGTTATCTCTAATATACTATCACTGTTCAGTGATGGTTGTATCGAATTTCAACCAATATCTCCGTCCCTTTTAAAATAAGCTACAGTGAATGTGCACACGTGTGCTCTCATCGAGTTGTCTGGAGGATCTCACGAAGAACTCCATTTCGAGACCGCTGATTTCTTGGCACTTTCGGCGTTTGTACTCGAGCCTCGTCAGTATAGACAGTTTTGTTCTGTTGCAGTTGCCCAAGTAATCCACTGGCTGCGCCAAAACAAAACAAACTATCCAAAGCAGCAGCATACGTTGTCAAACCTCGTTATCGCCTGAGGCGTTCTACCGCGTTACCATGTAGAACTTACCAGTTGAGATCCAGAAAACAAAGATGAACTTGGGTAGAATTCTCACTAATCCGCCGATCGCATCCGTTAGTTTTATTCATTTTTTTATTTTAAATTTACATATTTGTTTGAAGACAATCGTTATTGTAGAATACGCTCATGTACAAACTGTTTTATCGAAAATTATGTTGACCATTGGTATGACATTAACCGAACCTAACTACATAATCCGGTGGCTCGATTATCAGTTATAGATGGTTCGACTCGTATTTCGGCTGTCGCTGAGAATACTTTTTAACTTTCGTAACTGCATTTTATATGTACTGCATCGGTTGGCTAATTTATCGTTTCATTCGTAGCTAAGTTTTCGATTTCAATTTGACTTTCATTTTTCCTTCTAGAAGTGTTGAACGCATGCTTGACCACTAGAAGCGTTCAGCTTTAGTTGAATGACTTTCATCGTTCGTACGTTGGTGCTTATCAACGGCAAACAAATTTGAAGATTTTTTAACCTCATTATTTCATTTTAAATCGGGTACCATTTAAACGCACGCGAAGGAAAAGAGAAACCCGTCGTCCAAAGTAGAGTCTGGCCCGATGTAATAATATAATGAATGCCGGGAATATACGAGAGCGACTTTATTAGGATAGCCACGAAAAAAGTATTGGGACTCGGAATCGAAGTGGCTGACATATAGCGGATGTTTTGTGAACCCTCATTGAGTGATCATGGAGAAGAATGAAGAGCGCGTGGAAAAAGAGCCTTCGATCAATGTATTTCTTATGAGACGAAGGTCCTTTTTCCACGCAGTCAGAACATCATGCCCGTAACTAATAAGAAGCTGATAAGGCACTTTTCATTTCTTATTCTATTAATTTTGCTACCTGACGTATTACATTTTTAATCGCAAGTTCGAATATGTAGCTCCCTACAGCTCAAATTTGAAGCATGTCCGTCATTTCTTAATTTTATAATTCGGACTCTTCAAGATTGAACTGTGGAATCCGTTAACACACCACTAATAGCACACGCACATACGTTGATGTTATCAGTGAATCTTGAATGACGTTTGGATCATTTTTATGATTTCTCATCATTATAATGACGTTCTGTGTACACATTCACTATTATTGACGCAGCGTTCAATAATAATAATTTTTATTGACCATGTACAGCTCCAGTAAGTTGATCTGGTTGATATCGGTACATTTTAATGTTCTTTTTCAACTCCACTCTGATCATCAAAATTCTCGCTGATTCCTACATGACCGATCACTTGCCCCAGTCGAAAAATAGGCGACATAATAACGTAATTAATAAGAATTACCTATTTTATTGAACGTTTCTCTTACAGTTATTCTAACTCCGATAAGAAAACGTTACTAATAACAAACCAGCGACACTAGCGCGCCACCACCCTGAAGAATCCGAATTATTTAAACTAAAATCTTCTACGAATGAAATTTCCATTATTTCTTACTTCGTATATAATTACGCTCGCATATACGTCAACTAGGAATGAGTAACACGTAGACTGTAGCATTAAGATACAATTCTTCAAAATCAGTCTTGCAAAAGATTATTTTACTGTTCACCGTATTAAACAAGTCGTTGTAGCAGATGTAGTTAATGGGTGCTGCATGGCTTGTTCATTCGTGTAATTAGTCAGGAATTATTTATTCATAGATCTCTTGGCGATCATTTCTCTTTTTCTTCTTGTGCGATTCCCCCCCCCCCCCCCCCCTTTAAATCTATGTCAAAAGTGGAAAACTTTACTTTCATCTGTCCAAAAATAGAAAATGTGTTCAACGACGCTTCCACAAAACCCGTTCATCTGTGGTGAAGAAGGTTACAGTGCATTCGTTCTTTTAAATGAGACCTTTCACGACTTCAACGAAATAAGGGTTCTCTTGACATTGATTCGATGTGGCAAATGGGGACTTTAGTTGTATCGAAGTCTTTTTTACCACTGAATGTTGTAAAATAGACTCTGTATAACATCCCATAATTATGATCATTTTTGCCATTGATTTGATGTAAAAACCAACCACAAAGTTAGAGGCTTCTTTGCCATTGATAAAATAAAAATGACTAAACCCAAAATTTAAGATTCCCACGTTAGAGCTCACCCGCCGTCACCACCTTCCGTTGAATCGTGAGTTGAGTGGTTTAAAGCCGGCCGAACAGCTGTTCACGAAGTGGAGAGAAGCTATAGACCGGTTGATGCTGTGAATGATGAAACAACATCAGCTGTTTTGGCGCTGTTCGAACGAGATTGACTGTTTAATATGATTACGGATTTGATGCAGATGTTATCGGCCGAGTATTTCATAAATATTTCCTGCGACTCCATCTATTGGGTATTCTAAAAAGCAGGCTATACGAAGATTTGTGCTCGCTGGGTGCCTTGGTTGCTTAGCGACGATCACCTTACGCAACCTTCGAACTGGTCTAAACGCAGGTCTCACGACTGGGACATTTTTGGACAACCACAGTATTCTCCGGACCGTGCCACGTCCGATTACTACCTCTTATCCCGGTTAAAAAATTTTTAGGGTCCCAAAAATGCCGCAACGATGAAGAGTTAAAGATGACTTATGAACTGACTGCAAAAGTTGACCGCCAACTTCTACCTCACGGAAATAGAGAAGCTCGTGTATCGTTACGACAAGTGTTTGAATGAACTTCCCTCATATGATAGTATACATATCTGACATGATAAAAAATTTATTTTAAGTATTCAAATTGCTGCCCTTCGACGCTGATACAGTCTTGAAGTCTGTTTGGAATGATGTCGATTACATGAGTATGCTAGTTCCATAGGTAGACTTCTCCGAATTTAGGGAAATTGAGTTAAGTATCGTTTCGGTTACTGTACAACACTGCCTACAACGTGACATCATCGATTTTCAAAAAACAACAACAGAAGCGCTCCAGTATGCAAACGAAAATTGGTTTAGAATCATAGGTAGACTTATCCTATGGAGAAGTCTGGGTCTGACACGATTATTGTTTTGTTTACAAAACTGTGTTTTTGATAATTAATTATTGTCATCGTGTACTAATGTAAAACAATTAGTAGTCTTTTCTTTTCAATTATTGCTCAATTTTTTATAACTATATAGCAAAAACTGAATCATGTTGCGTTTTCATTTTTTGTGTATTGATAATAAAAATGTCTCATTTTGAAAGGTGATAACTGATAATAAATTTCCATTTTATTCCTCTTTTGCAGCCTTTTATAGCAATAATAAACAAAAATTGATAAGCAATTTCAAAACATCGTGTCAAACCCAGACTTCTCCATCTTTGAACGCCTTTTGAACACGAATCGGAGTACTTGAAAAAATTTTCGACCTATATCTTCAATGTGAGCACAAAAAGTGATCCATCGCACCTATATCCAACCATTAAGCCCGAACATTAGCTGAGAAACATTTTTTTGCGTTTTCTGGAAAACTAGGTTTTTGGAAAAGTCTACCTATGGAACTAGCATACTCAGTCATTACGAATCATGTCAAGATTAGCTACCAAGTTATCGGACAAGAATTCGATGTAATTCCTCAGTTGTTCAGGTGTTCTTGGTTTTTTATTGTGAACGTCGTCTTTAACATACCCCTATAGGAAAAAATCTAAAGGAGTAATGTCGAGGGATCGCGGTGGCCATTCGATACTAGCTCGCCTTACAATAACTCGTCCGTCAAATTCTCTTATAAGGTAATTGCGAACCCCTACTGAATAATGCGCTAGCGCACCTCACCTCGTATCCACGCAGCACCCCTGTTCACTCACATTCACCCGTTACATTGTAAAGGGAAGCGAAGCGCGTTCTAAAACACCCTGTACACAGCACATTCACCCAAAAAGAACGAAGAAAAAAATGTGGGTGCCTTTAATATACAATTTCACCGCTAAATGTGCCATCTGATCTAATTCTGGACCTTACCCAATTCGAATAAAATTAGAATCCTGATTCCCATTGATCTGACATTGTAAACGGGACTGTAGGCTATATAATTTGAACAAGATATTCAAATCCTCATTGGCATTGATTTGAAATTGGAAAATGGGTCCTACGTAACTTTTAACAAATGTAGGGATTTCTCTGCATCATTAATTTGATTCTGTGAATAAGACCTTACCAAATTCACAGAACTGAAGTCCTTCCTGCTATCAACTTGATATGAAAAGGATGTCGTTTTACTTCAATAAACTTAAGGTACTGTTTTCCTTTGATTTAATATTATAAGCTGGACTACAGCTAATTAGAACAAGATGTTGAAGGGTTTCATGGCTATTGACTCGATGTTATAAAAACTTCATTCAATATTCAGCAAATTAAGATCCTCATCGGAAAAAGGACCTTACAGAACTCCATTAATTTTTTTTGTCATTGATTTGATGTTGTATAAAGATCTTACAAAATACAAAATTGAGGCACTCCTGGTCAATTCGACGTTTGAAAAAGGGATTTTACAGAATATAAAAGAGGAAACTTACTGAATGTGAGTTGAATTGGGGTCCTCTTTGCCACTGATTTGATGATGAAGAAACCTTTAGATCAGGGACGGCGCGATCTTATATTCTAGGGGGGGGGGGTGTTTATTAAAATTTTCCGACAGGATGTGCGCTTTTTTTTGCCGACTGTAGAATTGCCGACGAAGTACTAAAAATGTCAATGAAATGCCGACGAGTATAAAATGCGTGGGGGTGTTCCCCCACGCCCCCCTTCGCGACGTCCCTGCTTTAGATATCTGAAACAAAACTAAGGTCCTGTGTGCCGTTTATTTGATGTTCTAAGAGGGACCCTACATAACTGCAACCGTTATAACTAAGAACTCATTTGGACGTGGTGATTTCATACTGTATTTGAGTTACCCTGAATTTTATGGATTCATTTTGATGTACCCGATAACTTTTGAATTCAAATACGAGCAAACATCGAAAACTTTTCGTACGAACCAGTTATTGCATGTTTAACGCATGGTATTTTACTCGCTTCGATAAGTATTCGCTGTAAATTATGTTTATACATTTTTCTTTTTCTTCGTTTTTTTTTCTGTTTGCCGAATTTATTTTTGTGTTATGATCAGTTGCGGATTTTCGTAACCAAGTTCGTGTAAAGAATTAATTGTATGACGATGAACTTCGTTACACGTTGGCCTAATTAGTTTATTTTCCCACATTTTGCAGCTACATTCGCAAAATGAGTTGTTAATGTAAGCATCTTTCTATATGTATTGAAAGAGTTGACTATTTGCGGATATTCGTAAATCCTTTTTTACTCTCGAAAAAAGAGAAATTGTTTACCAGCCTCCCATCCGTGTCCCAATGTTTCGAATTGTTACCGTATACGTAATTTTATCGCAGTGCGACGATTTTCAAGTCATGAAATGAAACCTTGGAACTTGACTACAGAGTGCGCGAGCGGATTTAGAATAATGCGAATGAACGGAGAGCGCACTCACAACCTAGTAATCTCCAGTTTTACTCCAAATTGTTCCAGTAATACAGGCATTTTTGAAGACTCTGACCAAGTTATGGCGGGGTTTTCTAAGCAACAGGAGGACTAGAAATTATGATTTGTAACTAGAGTTTACATAAGACTAGCAATATGCTTGAAAATCGCTATGCAGTGCACGAATGTGTAATTTTTTACACGTATTATGTGTTCAGAATACCGTGTCTTTATCAAAAACCCTACGTTATTCGAGTTCGTACATATAGAAGTCTTGATCAGACATCACGTCTTCTTTTTTTCGAGTTCAAAATCGATAATGTACTTAATTGTGTTCGTCTGTTATTTATTAAGGTAATAATTCGACAACCGACAAGCTGAGAGTGATATATAATTTACGTATAGATTATTAAACTGTATTCTAAGATAATTTATTGATCATAATATTATTGAAATTTTGCATGCTCAAGTAATGTAACTTATTATTAGTACGTAGTGTGTATCTACATCCTAAACTGAAATGATTAAATTGAATTTTAATTTTATTTATGTTACTAGCCAGAGGTAGAACATCTTCGAAGCAGAATAGAAGGACGGTTACTTGCGTCCCTAGAATATTGAAGATGTGGGAGCTTGCCATTTCTGTAGAACCACGAGATCGCGCGCAACTAGACCCGTGGATGACGAATTGACTACGCCGTACGCTCCGCATAGTCGGATTCGGCATCCACGGGCACGGTTGGAGTCAAAATAGCGGACGATTGTACTCACACGAAGTTATCGAGCTCTAACGCAACTTCTCTGAAAAATAAAATTTATCCGCCGGTTTCTATTCCTCAAAAAAACTAAGTTAATATCGTATTTCTTACTCGTTATCCGACCACGACAGCGATGTTCTATTGCAGAAATAGGCTGAAGAAATTACTATTTGTTAAAATTGTTCAAAATACGACTGTAGCTTAATTTTGAGATCTGATAAGAATTTCCTTTGAGTAATTGAATCCTTTGCACCCGGTCACAGTTCGAAAGCTTTCCGAAGAATTTTTCAATCAACGTGAAGAAATTTTCAAAATTCCTAAAATTCAAAAAAATTGTGTTAACATCGTATTCCCACTTAATTTTGGCAACTGCGGATTTCGAAGTAGGATTATATCCGGGAGCTGATTTCAAATATTGCATCATCATGTTGCTAATCTGGGCCCCGATTTGGAATTCTCCCCACAGTTGAAAAATTGACCGAAGTCGCAAATTTGTGCTCCTACATTCAAATTTTGTCTTGAAGGGAGGGGATATCAATTTTACTTGGTCACTCTAACTGGTAAGTTGGGAACACTATAAAGAGGTGTCAACCTGTCAACTTCGTTTATACAGACATACAGGGTGCTTTACAAATTTGCCCCATCTCCTCCCTCTTCCGTTTATCGCAAAGTCAGGTGTACACGGAACAAAAATAGATGTTAAAAAAAATGGATAATTACCTACACAAAAATAAATTAATGACCGTAGGCACCACAAGTTCACGAACATTATAAGAAGTGACCTATGCTCTACTAAACAAAATTCCAGGTGAACTGACAGACTTGGTCAGAAATGATCAGTTCTCATCAATTTCAAACCGTTTTGCTCTAGCTGTTTCCAGTCCAAACTTATTCGCGTTCTTCCACTTCTACCCAAAAAATGATAAATTTCGAAAATGTCGATTGCTGTGTTTTTTTATAGCATATTCGAGGTTCTGAAGGCGGTCCCACATCTTTCGAAAATTTGTACTAGTGCCGAATGCTAATGCTGTCACGCCTTCAACACATTCAATAAGCAACACAAAACGCATCAATATACATACATTTTTTCATGTTCTGGGGGAAGTGGAAAAGCGCGAATAAGCTCAAACTGGAGACAGTTACAGCAAAACGGTTTGAAATTTTGATGAGAGATCATTCCCGAGGAGTCTGTAAGATCTAAATTAAGAAAGCGCATTTCTCTGAAGAACCCTTAGGGATACAACAAAACGAAGAAAATTTTGGTTCCCGCAAGAGAGTTTTTGACTTTTCATTACCTTCATTTTATCAGAAATAATCTCTCACCAAGATTTCAAACCGTTTTCCTCTAACTGTTTCCAATCCAAATTTATTCACGTTTTTCCACTTCCTCCAGAATAAGGGAAATTTCAGAAGTCCATAGGTGTGTATTGTATTGCATACTCAACGTATTCAAGGGGTTCCTGCATTTTTCAAAATTTGTGAAGCTGTAGACGAAAGCGAAAACTTCAATCTGTTACCGCCTTGAACAATTAAAAATTGCAATACAAGACGCATCAATTTAAGTTTTCAAACATCCGAATTTCCTCGGGGGAAATCTCTCACCAAATTTTCAAACCATTTTGCTCTAGCTGTCTCCAGTCAAAAGTTTTGCGCGTTTTACTAGTTCCCCCAGGAAATTGGAAATTTCGAAAATGCATATTGGTGCGGATTGTATTGCATATTCAACTAGTGTAAGGCGTTACAAAATTTAAAAAAAATTCGCAATACTTTCAGTGAAAATATGTAAAAACATTAATGTGGTAGCGCCTTCGATGCGTTAAATATACCACACATTGCGCACTAATTGACGTTTCCGAAATTCTATTTTCCTGGGGTAAACCGACAATACGCTAATAATTATGGACTGGAGGCAGCTGGAGCACCGCGGATTCGAATTCTGGATAGAAGAGAAAATTTTGAATAAGGCTATACTTGCAGTTTTGCCCTACCCGTCTCCATTCAAAAGTTTTTGGCGTTTCACTAGTTCACCCCAGGAAATTGGAAATGCATAATGATGCGAATTAACGAATTTTAGAGGTTACCAGATTTTTCTAAAATTCTGAATATTGTAGAAAATGAAAACAATAATGTGGTAACGCCGTGATGAATATGCCACACATCGCACTCTAATTGATGTTTTTGAGATTTTCATTTTTCTGGGATGAACCGACAATATGCGAATAATTTTGGACTGGAGACCGGTGGAGCAGCGCGGATTGGAATTCTGGATAGAGGAGAAAATTTCGAATAAGGTATATTTTGCAGTTTGGCCTTAACGTTCTCCAATCCAAAGTTTTTCAAATTTTATTAGTTCGCCCCAGGGAATTGGAAGTCTCGAAAATGCATATTGGTGCGAATTGTATTGCATATATAACGAGTTTAAGGCACTACTAAAATTTCAGGATTTCCGCAATACTATGGAAAACGAAAAAATTAAAATGGTTGCGCCTTCGACCCGTTGAATATGCCGCACATCGCGCACCAATTGACGTTTTCGAAATCTCATTTTTTCTGGGCTAAACAAACAATTTGCGAATAATTTTGGACTGGAGGCAGTTCGAGCCGAACGGTTTGGACTTCTGGATAGAGGAGGAAATTTTGAATAAGATTTGTCTTGCAGTTTGGCCTTAACGTTCTCCAATCCAAAGTTTTTCAACTTTTATTAGTTCGCCCCAGGAAATTCGAATTCTCGAAAATGCATATTGGTGCGAATTGTATTGCATATTTAACGAGTATAAAGCACTACTAATTTTTTAGGGATTCGCATTTTATTAGTTCGCCCCAGAGAAATTAGCGATTTTGAAAACGGCGAGTATTCTGGTAATACCTGCAGCACGTCGAATATGCAACTCAACATACACCAAATGACGTTTTCAAGATTGCGAATTTCTCTGGGGGGAACTAATAAAACGCGAAATTCTCTGGACTGGGGATAGCTAGAGGAAAACGGTTTGAAAATTTGAGAGCAAATTGAACTCCTCTTTCGAAAGTGTCAACCCGTTTCGCTGTAGCTGCCACCAATCTAAAGATTTTTGCATTTTATTAGTTCGCCCCAGAGATATTAGAGATTTCGAAAACGGCGAATATTCTGGTAATGCCTGCAGCACGTCGAATATGCAACTTAACATGCACCATTTGACTTTTTCGAAATCGCGAATTTCTCTGGGGGGAACTAATAAAACGCGAAATTCTCTAGACTGGGGATCGCTAGAGGAAAACGGTTTGAAAATTTGAGAGCAAATTGAACTCCTCTTTTGAAAGTGTCAACCCGTTTCGCTGTAGCTGCCACCAATCTAAAGATTTTTGCATTATATTAGTTCGCCCCAGAGAAATTAGCGATTTTGAAAACGTCAATTGGCGTATGAGGAATAGCATATTCCCTTCTTCCAAGGCGTCACAATTGTATTTCAAATTTTCTAATATTCTAGTAATGCCTTCAGCACGTCAAATATGCAACTCATCATACACCAATTGACGTTTTCAAAATCGCGAATTTCTCTGGGGGGAACTAATAAAACGCGAAATTCTCTGGACTGGGGATAGCTAGAGGAAAACGGTTTGAAAATTTGAGAGCAAATTGAACTCCTCTTTCGAAAGTGTCAACCCGTTTCGCTGTAGCTGCCACCAATCAAAAGATTTTGCCATTTTATTAGTTCGCCCCAGAGAAATTAGCGATTTTGAAAACGTCAATTGGCATATGAGGAATAGCATATTCCCTTCTTCCAAGGCGTCACAATTGTATTTCAAATTTTCTAATATTCTAGTAATGCCTTCAGCACGTCAAATATGCAACTCAACATACACCAATTGACGTTTTCAAAATCGCGAATTTCTCTGGGGGGAACTAATAAAACGCGAAATTCTCTGGACTGGGGATAGCTAGAGGAAAACGGTTTGAAAATTTGAGAGCAAATTGAACTCCTCTTTCAAAAGTCTCAACCCGTTTCGCTGTAGCTGCCACCAATCCAAAGATTTTTGCATTATATTAGTTCGCCCCAGAGAAATTAACGATTTTGAAAACGTCAATTGGCGTATGAGAAATAGCATATTCCCTTCTTCGAAGGCGTCACAATTGTATTTCCAATTTTCTAATATTCTACTAATGCCTGCAGCACGTCAAATATGCAACTCAACATACACCAATTGACGTTTTCAAGATCGCGAATTTCTCTGGGGGGAACTAATAAAACGCGAAATTCTCTGGACTGGGGATAGCTGGAGGAAGACGGTTTGAAAATTTGAGAGCAAATTGAACTCCTCTTTCGACAGTGTCAACCCGTTCCGCTGTAGCTGCCACCAATCTAAAGATTTTTGTATTTTATTAGTTGGCCCCAGAGATATTAGAGATTTCAAGAACGGCGAGTATTCTGGTAATACCTGCAGCACGTCGAATATGCAACTCAACATACACCAAATGACGTTTCCGAAATCGCGAAAATCTGGGGACTGGGGATAGCTAGAAGAAAACGGTTTGAAAATTTGAGAGCAAATTGATCTCCTCGTTCGAAAGTGTCAACCCGTTTCGCTGTAGCTGCCACCAATCCAAAGATTTTTGCATTATATTAGTTCGCCCCAGAGAAATTAGCGATTTTGAAAACGTCAATTGGCGTATGAGAAATAGCATATTCCCTTCTTCGAAGGCGTCACAATTGTATTTCGAATTTTCTAATATTCTAGTAATGCCTTCAGCACGTCAAATATGCAACTGAACATACACCAATTGACGTTTTCAAAATCGCGAATTTCTCTGGGGGGAACTAATAAAACGCGAAATTCTCTGGACTGGGGATAGCTAGAGGAAAACGGTTTGAAAATTTGAGAGCAAATTGAACTCCTCTTTCGAAAGTGTCAACCCGTTTCGCTGTAGCTGCCACCAATCAAAAGATTTTGGCATTTTATTAGTTCGCCCCAAAGATATTAGAGATTTCGAAAACGGCGAATATTCTGGTAATACCTGCAGCACGTCGAATATGCAACTCAACATACACCAAATGACGTTTCCGAAATCGCGAAAATCTCGGGACTGGGGATAGCTAGAGGAAAACGGTTTGAAAATTTGAGAGCAAATTGATCTCCTCGTTCGAAAGTGTCAACCCGTTTCGCTGTAGCTGCCACCAATCCAAAGATTTTTGCATTATATTAGTTCGCCCCAGAGAAATTAGCGATTTTGAAAACGTCAATTGGCGTATGAGAAATAGCATATTCCCTTCTTCGAAGGCGTCACAATTGTATATCAAATTTTCTAATATTCTAGTAATGCCTTCAGCACGTCAAATATGCAACTCAACATACACCAATTGACGTTTTCAAAATCGCGAATTTCTCTGGGGGGAACTAATAAAACGCGAAAATCTCCGGACTAGGGATAGCTAAAGGAAAACGGTTTGAAATTTTGAGAGCAGATTGATCTCCTCTTTCGAAAGTGTCAACCCGTTTTGCTGTAGCTGCCTCCAATCCAATAATTTTTGCATTTTATTAGTTCGCCCCAGAGAAATTAGCGATTTCGAAAACGACAAATATTCAGGTAATGCCTGCAGCACGTCGAATATGCAACTCAACATACACCAATTGACTTTTTCGAAATCGCAATACTATGGAAAACGAAAAAATTTTAATGGTTGCGCCTTCGATCCGTTGAATATGCCACACATCGCGCACCAATTGACGTTTTCAAAATTTAATTTTTTCTAGGCTAAACAAACAATTTGCGAATAATTTTGGACTGGAGGTAGTTAGAGCAGAACGGTTTAGACTTCTGGATAGAGGAGAAAATTTCAAATAAGATTGGTCTCGCAGTTTGGCCTCAACGTTTTCCAATCCAAAGTTTTTCGACTTTTATAAGTTCGCCCCAGGAAATTTTGAACCCCGAAAATGCATATTGGTGCGAATGGTATTGCATATTATTTATCGAGTTCAATGTGTTACTAAATGTTTCAGAAATTCGCATTACATATTTTGTATAAAATGAAAGAGTAATATCATTGCCCCTTCGACGCGTTGAATATGCCACTCATCGCGCACCACGTGACGTTTTCGGAATTTCATTTTGTCGGGCCGAACCGACAATTCTCTAATAATTTTGGACTGGCGGCAGCTGGAGAAGCGCGGTTTGAAATTCTGGATAGAGGAGAAAATTTCGAATAAGATTTATCTGTCAGTTTTGCTCTAAAGTTGTCCAATCAAAAGTTTTCTGACTTTTATAAGTTCGCCCCAGGAAATTGAGAATCTCGAAAATGCATATATGTGCGAATTGTATTGTATATTCAACAAGTTTGAGGTGTTTGTAAATTTTTCAAAAATTCGCAATTTTGTATAAAATGGAAAAATTAATGTCCGGCCTTCGGTGCGCTGATTATGCCACACATCGCACATTAATTGACATTTTCGAAGTTTTCATTTTTCTGGGGTAAACTGACAATACGCGAATAATTTTGGGCTGGAGACAGATGGAAAAGCGCGGTTTGAAATTCCGTATAGAGAAGGAAATTTCGAAGAAGACTTATTACGGCAACAAAAAATATGATTTTTTTGACGTTTTATTGATCTTAATATAAGATACAAAATGCCAATCCTCCTATAAATTCAATGTTATATAAACCAAAACTTGAAAACTTTATTAAACATATAATATGGATAAGGTATATCAATTATTGCTTTGTTTTTTATGATAAATATTTATTATGAGCAAAATACGCGATAAATTTAGTTGGTAAATGGAAGAAAGTCATTTAAAATTTACAATTATAACTTAAAATCATTGTTTGTCTTTAAATCTGACATAAATTTCACATTCCTTGAACAATAATTGAACCTTGTGTTTTCAAAACATTACAATTTTTCGGCGAATACGACGTAGACAGCGCTGGCTACACACGTTAATCCCGGGATACCGCCGATATATAAAAACGAAATTAATAATGCAAAAATGAGTCCGCGTTCGAAAATTATTAAATTTTTCTATAACAACTGAACCTTTTTCGTAACGAATGAATTCACAACCGAATGAAAAACAAAAAATTATAAAAATTACAAAATACAGGTAATTTTGACACAACAAATAAAAAACGTTACAATGAATCGCAATGATTATTTAAGCCCTACCGCATATTATGAATGAATGAAACGTGAAGGGAGTACAACTAAAAGTTATTTAATAAATTTCTGATCTAAAACTTTTATAACAGTAAAAATGTAATAACATTCTGAAGATTAAAATAAAGTAATATACTATATTAATTTATGAAACATAGACAGAACAATGTTAAACATACTATTATTATGTGCAATGAACGAAAGATTTTTCCATGTTACGAGATGAAAAACAAAAATCGATTTATAAAGAAACAAGGAAAAGAATTACAAGCTCTGCAATAATATATAGAACAATGAACAACTTCGTGATGGGGGAAAAAATCAATCAGGAATCGTTGATTGTACAATGAAGTGAAATAATACCACTCGGTGAACACAATATATTCCTTTCTTATTACTTGCAACGTAACGAGCAAAGTCTAAATCAAGTAATGAGTCCGGAGTATCGTAAAACGATCGAAGAAAACCCCTGACAGTAATTCCGATTGCTTTATTCAATCCCTTCGATTGAGTTTTGATCACCGTTTACACTATTGCCCGTCGATAAAACACAAAATTAATAGAATTAAAATGAACAATGATCAATGGGCAAAACTTGTGTATCGTATAAAAAAAGTAAAAATCGTCTATGGAACAGTCCATGTTCGTAGAAAATATAGCTAATGAGTATTTCAAAAGCTACATTACAGCCTCACTTTTGGCCAATCATATCATTTGACGAATAACATCGCATACCAAGCAACTCTCACTGATTCTGCCGTACAAATTGAGAACTAGGCTAATAACTGAAATGATCCTGGAATAGGGACCTAGAACTATGGTTCCATAAGGTCCTTTTATGCAGACGCTGAAAAACTACTTCCAATTTGTATGGCAAAATTATACATTTACAGCAAAAAACAAGAAAATGGAGTAACAAAAGAAATGAAAAAAACAACAATATACCCTGTTGGTTTCTCAATGATTGGACGGGATTAGTAATGATCACTTACAATTCTTTTTTTAAATGAAAATAATATTGTAATATTATACGTACTTAACGTTAATAAAAACAACTTAGAATAAACGGTAATTTTTTCAATAACTTAACACCTAGATATCGTACAAACTTGATGAATAAGCTCGTAATTAAAATTTATGGGAATATCTTGTTCAGCGGAAGTGAGATATCTCTTTAGTAGCGCGGCGGTTCTTGAAATTTTTTTTACATATCGCGCACCAATAATTTATATTACACGTAATATAAATACGTACGTCGAGTCGACGAGAACCAAAACAGAACCTAATTTGAGGAAACACATGTGGCTCGTTTCAGCAAATTCGATAGATCACAACCACGTAAGCTCATTTCCGGCACGATTCGTGTTGATCAGTGTCTGTACATCGCTCAGCAATATTTCACTACTGAATCCTTCAAACTGAAATCACAACAAAAGTTGCTATTAATTGAGGTGTACTACTAGCAGGGGTAAAACTGCTTGAGTTTTCATTATGGCCGAGTTAAAATACTCAGAAATGCTCGGCATTAGCTGTTAACGGATAGAGAAAGCAATTCTGGGAGGGTCAATTCAAAATCTATATGAATTTTTCTCCTCCAACTGGGTTAGTGGATCATTTTTTCGCTATTGCCAAGATAATTGAGTTGATAGAAGAGGCCAGATTGGTGGCACTGGCAATTTTTTCATTGACATTAAAAATGAAAATGCTTTTGGAAGTCAGTGCGAGTCAAATTTCTCCAACATACCGAACTACTGATTGAGGAATTTTTCATTTAGTTCATAATGCCATAAAGCGGGGTGTACACACGGTCAATGAAAAATGATCCCTGAAGTTGTCTTGCGCCATTAAAATGATCGTTTACGCATACATAGTCATTATTACTATTGTTATTAATTTTCTGAAACCTCAACATAGTGACGAATCGTCATTAAGAATTCAAGACGATTTATATATTTACACTTTATTGACATCTCGGATCATTTTCATGACCTTTTATCATTATAATAACACTGTTGTGTGTACACATGCACTATTATTGACGCAACGCTCAATACCGTGTACACCCCGTTTAAGATCCCTTCCCTTGTGGAAGGAGGGAGAGTATATTCAATGCTAGCTAAGGCTCGTCGATCGCCAATACGTATGTGAGATCCGCGTTGACTTTCTCACATGAAAAGTTTAATAAATTTATATTCGAAATCAGAGTGACTCAAGGAACCCTATTGCGACATTTTATTTTTTAAGAATCTAATTGGAATTTTTAATTTTTTTGAAGGCGAAAAAATTTCTTCACCCAGAAAGAAACTAGAATTTAACTTGAAGTTCTTCGTTTACTCCGCTTCAATCCAACTTCGTGGTCCAAAAAAAAAAAAACTCCTTACACTTTGATGTGCATTGTTCACCAGCACTTGTATGCATATAAAATTGCATACATAATTCCCCGTAAATTGCATCAACAATCAATAGCCTAGTAAGGTAAATAAGTTAGGACACAAATAACTGGTCATGATTTCGTCTTTATTTATTATTATTATTATTTTTGTCTAGTTCTGTGTCCTCGAGTAGCTTTAGTTCATTCCTTATATTAGCGCTTATTAATTTTAATTTTAATGATTCTAGTGTAACTCGTTTTTCTTGAAGATCCATTTTCGTGCCCCGAACAGAGACGAAATTTTATTTTCAGTTTGGTCCTGGAGGGGAGGGGGAGGTGAAGAAGAAAAGTTTGCCGACAAATATTTTTTGAAAACTTAAAATTCGGCAACAAAATAAATTTGCCAAAGGTATAGTCAAATTATTTTTTTATTGAAAAGAAAAGAAAAATAATAATAATAATAATTTTAATAATAAATAAATAATAATAATTAACAAGCAAACAAACGTTTTTAAAAAGTAAAAATTCAAATGAACAGTTTCAAAATTTGTCAACTGTCAAATTATTGGGGGGGGGGGAGTTTAACCCTCAACACTCCCTACAATTTAGTCCCTGTCCATGAAGATCTGACCTTACGATCAAAACACGGGAGGGAACGACGAATGAATTCGTAAAACACCCTGTATGTTTGTACAAACGAAGCTGACAGGTCAACACCTCGTTTACTCATGTTGTTTTTCTAACTTACCAGTTATATCCGCCAAGTGAAACTGACCCCCCCCCCCCCCTTCAAGATGAAATTTGAATGACAAATTTGCGACATTGGTCAAATTTTAACTGTGGGCAAAATCTTGAACTTGTGGCCCAAATCGAGGCCCAGATCAACAATCTGATGCAATATTTGAAATCAGAGGCCCTCTCCTACTTACGAAGAGAAGTATCTAAAAAATCGACAATTTATTCTATTTTTATCGCAAATTTTAGATGATTTAAAAAAAAAATGTTTGTATCTTTATACCTTCAAATATAAGAGCCAAGCAGATCTATATACGTTCTCAAGATGAGTTGTCTCCTTATCTGGTTGAAGTACAGGGTGTCTAGCGCTAGGTCAGAAAAATTTTCCCATTTTTTTCCCGACTAGTTTTATTAAATTTCCCGGTTATATTGTTTTAGTCCGGTATACTTTGTGAAACAAAATTAGCTCCCCTCCTTAAATTAGTCCCACCCTTATCCTGAATCTCAAGCGAGTTAACTCCACGTAACTTAAGGCACTTTAAAGCCCAAGCGAGTGCACCTCACACGACTAGGTGAAAGCAGTTTCGATGAAAACAAAAATATTGGGATACGCCGTACCTACGGTCAGTACTAGGGAGCGTCTTCACACAACTAAGAGTATCTTAAACCCCAAGCGGACCAACCCCACATGATTCAGGGCCTTTTAAATCCCGAGGAGCTGCCTCAGCCTTTCCCTCCACAGCACGCTTACCCCTGGCTTCTTTGCACTTGCGCGTTTCTCACGGCATGAATCATTCGTTTTGTCGCATCCACGTTAAGAACACCACCAGAGTGGCCGCAACAGCATCATAAACAGCACGAATGACGATAAGGGATTCTTCATGTTGTTTCACAACAATGCAATCGGCGTTCAATGAAAAACCACGTTCTAAAGATGAATTGCCGTGAAATAGTACCAACGACATCTTATAATAAAGTCTTTTAAGTCTTCTTTGGAAGTCACAACGGAGGATGCTGTTTCTACAAGATCCATCCACAAAGAATCAAGCCGTGACATACTGTGGTCAAACGATTCAAATATTTTTATCGTCGATGGCTGCTTCACCAAAGCGACGAAGGCTTTTAATGCGGTCTGCTTTGAGCCTGTTAGAAGATTTTTGGAAGTGAGTATTTCCAGCGCCACAGCGATCCGCCCTGTTGCGATATTAGGAGTTTTGACGACTACCACCGGATCCAAAAAATAAATTTCTAGACTGCTCCGAAATTTTTTGGATCATTGTAACCAGGACTTGCTGATGACAATCACTGCGGAATCCTTGAACCTCTGCATTAGGATTTTCCCCTCTGATGAAGCATTTTTAAGGGCCATTCTGACAGAGTAATAATTTTAATAATAATTTTTATTAATTAAATTAATTTATTAATAATTAAAAATAAATTTTATTTAAAAAATTTTTAATATTATTTTCATATTCTTTAATTTCCAAAATTAATATTCATTTTTATTAACTTAAATATTATAAATGAAATTAATTAAAAATGTTATTAATATTAAAACCCCTTCAAATTTATATTCTTTATGAAATATTGGATCTTTAATTTCTTTATTAATTCTATTTCAAATTATTATTGGTTTAATCTTATCCATAAATTACTTTAATAATTTTAATCCTTTCATTTCTTCATTCAATATTTATTAAGACACCTAAATGAATGTTTTTGGTTGGAATCAGATTTTCCTTTTTGGCATGATTAATTTTACTCATCATCGATTCTTTTTCGAGAACAGTCTTCTCAACTACGTCGTAAGAAAAGTTAATTCCCTGAAGAGTAGTGGGGCCACAGGCTTTTTTGACTGAAAATTTGTCAGATTATGGTTTTACGACAGAAGCAATAAAAGCAAAAAATGCAAGCTTAGCACCCAGGAGAGGATTTGAAAGACATTTAACAACCCAGGTAAAATTTCGATGATTTTTATTTAAAGGATTCTTGGAGCCCTCGCTTTGAACTTCACGTGCCCAGTTGAGCAGAACTGGCGTGGCTGGCTTCTCATTCTCCGTCCATCGCGTGAAGAAAAATGACAAAGGAAAGACCAGGGCCGTACCCAGGATTTAATAAAGGAGTTTTTTGCGATTTGGATAAATTTTTTTCTCGGTAGGAAGCTACGAAATACCACAAATGTATCCAATTGCCCACATGTATACGTTACGCGTAATTCGTGAAGCTGCTCATTCCGTGTAATGGGCAGGAAAATTGCTCATCTCATGACATGCGCAAGGCTCTTGCCGATTACGAGAAATGTGCAATACGTCTGCCAATTTACCGGAATCGCTTGTGTATGGGTATTTCACGAATTAAGCGGACATTTTCCTCCGATTTCGTGAAATGAGCTGCCGAGGGCGTAAATTACGATGACCATTTAGTACATGAAATATTGTGGTCGTATAATATGAGGGTTTAAAGGAAAAAGATTGCTATATAAAATTTTATTGCTGGAAATTTTTGAGGATGACATCCTGAATAGAGGAAAAACCCTAACTCTTCCGACCCTGCGTATCTTCAGTTATGGTGAGGAAAGACCCCACATTCATGTTTTATCTTTCTTTTCAGAAAGGACACATGTAATTTGAAAGAAATATTATTTGATAAGAAGAATTCGACTTTAAAACATGACTTTATGATGGAAGTTAAGAAAAACCTTTAGTTCCATTAATTCAAAACATGGGTCAGAACCTAGAGGCAAGGATAATAATCGACAATACAGGAGAATACCCTATGGTTAAGCAAGGAATCAAACAAGGGGATTCATTATCATCTATGACATTTAGCATTACTCTGAAAGAAATATTCAGGAAATTGGAATGGGAAGACAAAGGAATATTAATTAATGGGGAATACTTGAGTAATCCAAGGTTCGCAGATAATGTAGCACTAATATCCAAAAACGAGAATGAATTCGAGCTAATGCTAAAGGAATAGTACAGCACAATTCTAAAATATGGGGGACTAAAAATAAACACGATTAAAACAAAAATCCTCAGCAACAGCAAAACACCACCGAAAATCGAAAGTGAACATTAAATAACAAAACAAATTTACGAATATAACTATTTAGGACAAAGTGGGTCATTTAAAAACAATTTCGAAAAGAAATAAAAAGAAGAAAGGCAATGGGATAGACAAAAATCTTGGAGTCCAAAACATGTTACGAGGAGACCGTACAAAGCAAAGTTGGAGAACTAGCAGTAACTTAAAACTCCATGGAAAGGTCGATATTAGGAATTAAATTGAATCATAGAACAAAATTCTCAGAAGTTAAAAATAACAATAAGTATACAGAGTTAGTCGGTTTTCCTTCCTCCATAGAAAAACTAGTTTTTCGCGAAACCAGGTGCACGTTGTTTCGCCAGGGAGGCGGTCTCTTCGACAAGAACTTCATGGGAAATATTCGGGGAAAACTCCGATGGCCTTTCAAGAATTCTATCAAGAATATTCAGGAAAAATTTTCTAAAATCTTTGGGAGGATATCCTCAGAAAAAATTTCGCTGCTTTTCAGAGATTTTCGTCAAAAATGTGAAATATTCCGAAAAAGGTCCAGTGTTTTCCAAAGAATTTCCTCGAAAATCTTCGGAAAAATTTTCCGATAATTTTTAAAGAATTGCATCGGAAATTTTCAGAATACAACTCCGATAATTTCCGAAGAATCTTATCGAAAATTTTTAGAAAAAATTTCCAATGTTTTCCACGAAAGTTCATCAGTATTCTTCGACAAAATTTCCTGACAATGTTTGAAGAATTTCATAGGAAGTATTCGGAGAAATACTCCGATGGTTTTTGATGAATTTCATCGAAAATCATCTGGAGAAATGATCGATAATCGCCGAAAAATTTCATCGTAAATCTTCTGGAAAAATCTCGGATGGTTTTTAAGCAATTCCATTGTATAAATTTTCGGAAATATTTAGAAAAAATCTCCATCGTTTTCCAAAAAATTTCATAAAAATTCTTCAAGAAAATTTCCTGATAATTTTTGGAGAATTTTATCGAAAGCACTCGAGGAATAACACCAAGACTTTTGAAGAATTGTACCGAAAATCTTCAGAAAAAATCTTCGATTATTACCAAAGAATTTCATGAAAAATATTCGGGACGATTCTTCTGATTTTTAAAGATTATTTCCGCGAACTTTATCGATAATATTAAGGGTAAATTTTCAATCATTTCCAATGAATTTTATTGAAAATCACTGACAAAACATTATCCGATGATTTCAGGAGAAATTTGTGGGAAATTTTAGGAAACCTGCAATTATTCCAAAGGATATGATTCCTGAAGGTTTTCTTCAGAAAGAACTTTCTTGGAAAACATTGGAAATTTTTTCTAAACATTTTCGATGAGATTCTTCGGAAATTATTGGAGTTGTTTTCCGAAAATTTCCGAGGAAATTCTTTGGAAAACACTTGACTTTTTTTTTGAATATTTCCGACGAAATTTTCCGGAAACCATCACATTTTTCTCCAAGATTTCAGATTAATTCCTTAGAAATCATTGGAGATTTTCTCTGAAGCCATCAGAATTCTTTTTAAGGATATTCTTCCAAAATCATCAGAGATACTTCTCGATGATTCTTGATAAAATTGTTCGGAATCACTGGAGATTTTTCCTAAAATTTCTGACAAAATTCGCCTGATAAAATTTATTGAAAATGATCGGAAATTTACCCTTAATATTTTCGAGAAAGTTCATCGGAAATGATCTTTAAAAATCAAAACAAACGTTCCGAATATTTTCCATGAAATTCCTTGGAAATAATCGAAGGTTTTTTCTGAAGATATTCGGTACAATTCTTCACAACTCTTATAGTGTTATTCTCCAAGTGCTTCGGATAAAATTCTTCAAAAATTATCAGGAAATTTTCTCGAAGAATTTTTATGAAATTTTTTGGAAAACAATGGAAATTTTTTTGAAAATTTACAATAAAATTGCTTAAAAATCATCCGAGATTTTTTCCGAAAATTTACGATGAAATTCATCAGAAACTGTCGGAATTTTTCTTCGAATATTTCTTATGAAATTCTTAAAAAATTGTCAGGAAATCTTCTCGGAGAATGCTGATGAACTTTCTTGGAAAACATTGGAAATTTTTCTAAAAATTTTCGATGAGATTCTTCGGGCATTATCGTGTTGTTTTCCGGAAATTTCCGATGCATGCAATACTTTAAAGATTATCGGAAATGTTCCCCGAAGATTTTCGAGGAAATTGTTTGGAAAACATTGGACCATTTTCTGAATATTTCATATTTTTGATGAAAATCTCTGAAAAGCATCGACATTTTTTCTGAGGATGTCCTTCCAAAATCGTCAGAGATACTTCTCGATGATTCTTGTTAAAATTGTTTGGAATCATTGGAGATTTTTCCTAAAATTTCTCACAAAATTCCCCAGAAATCATTGGAGATATTTCTCAATGATGTCCGATGGAATTCTTCGAAAATTACCGCAAATTTTTCCTGAATAGGAGATTTTTCTTGAAGATTTCCGATAAAATTCTTCGGAGATTTAAAATTCTCCCTGAAAATTCTTGATAAAATTTTCAAAAGCCATCGGAATTTTCCCCGAATATTTCCCATGAAATTCTTGTCGAAAAGACCGCTCGCCTGGCGAAACAATGTGCACCTGGTTTCGCGAAAAACTAGTTTTCCTATGGCGGAAGGAAAACCGACTAACCCTGTCTAAGTACTAACAGAAATATCATGGAGATAATTAAAGGAGACAAGTGGAAATGAGAGAGATGGTACGTATTACAAGGTTAAAGAATGAGAGATGGTCCTACAAAATTATTTTTCGGTATCATAAATGGGAAGAAATGAAAAAGAGGACGCCCAAGTAAAAAAATGGGGAAATTAATATTAGAATTTTCTGAAGAACAAGTTATGGCATCAAATAGCTCATATGCGGTCAGAATGGTTAAGGTTGAGGGAGGCCTATGTCCGGTCTCGATTTGACTGGTTAAACTGTTAACAGCCGCAATCGGTTGCCCAATCTGAGTAAAATCAGGCATTTCACAATACGAGCAATTTCATGAATTATGCGTCACATATATAAAGAAAATTTAAAAAAAATTTTACCAATGGGGGGGTGTTTGAACCACCAAAACACCTCCCGTTGGTACGGCTCTAGGAAAGATGTCTGATCTGGCTGTTTTGGTGAAATGGCCACGCCGTGCCGGAGAATCGTTGAAAATTTAAAATAGGGCAATCAGAAACTCTTTCAGCTCAAACGAAACTGATGTAAGCCCTGTCTTGAGTGAACCATGAACTACATGAAGTCCACAAATTCCTAATTCAAGAAGGTCAGTACCTCGATCTTTCTTAAATTCTGTTTGGAGTTCTCGCAACATCTTATACTTTACAGCAGGCCCATCATCGATGCTTGGATCACCTTTTCCTCATTATTTCCATTGGCTTTTTTTAGACCAGTATGAAGATCGCACGACTTTGCACCTTGAAGAAAAATTGATGCCATGTACCCAGCGACAACTTGATTTACTAAATTGTCCCAAAATCTAACCATGACATCCATTCGCTGTTTTCGGCAAAATGAATTGAAGGCTTCATCCAATCCTACACTGAGAAATTCACAGTGCTCGAGTCTTGACTGCAAATAAAAAAAGGAATAAGTAGGTTTTTACCAGATTGAAATCCGTGGAGTAATTTATTTGTAATAATTAATATTAAAAACGCGACAGTAGCGAGTCCGAGAGAGTAAAATGGCGTCTTCCGAGACGCTAGCTTCAATCGGGTAAGGACCTACTTACTCCTTTTTTCATTAGCTATACTTTTATATAAAGTTATAATGCACTTTGAAAAGTTGTTTCCGAGATATTCGCAAATAACCCTACTTTTCTATTTATTTTCTCAATTTTCGACTACTAGCACTAAGAATAAATGCTCAACGACTTTTCTATTCGAAAGAGTGATTTTTTAAAATTACTTATAAGCTAAACAGACCTTACATTTAATTTTTTTACAAAAAAAAAAAAAATTCAGGGCTCTCGAACTAGTGAGCGATTTGGAAACCTTCCCGTATGTTTGACCAATTTCCCGGTTGCTAGACACCCGGTAAGAACGATCATGTGTTTTGAGACATCCGTTTTATAAAATTTTAGTATTCGACACAGAATAAGACTAGTACGACACTGACGTGGAAATCATTTCACTTGATTCAAGTAAATAGGCATAAATTACTGTCAACAAACGCTATTAAAACATATAAAAAAATTTCAATGGAACACAATCATAGTGTGTTTTTCCCCTGGCAGAACTTTCGCTCGTTAATTAAAATTATAAAATGCTGCGACTCTATGCTTTACACAGCTCTGCGCCATCCAGTTAATCCTCCCTTTAATGTTTTTTGACCGTGATAAAAAGCAAATGGATAAATGCTAGAGCATGCGAAATAAAAATAAATAAAATACACCGCGAAAACTTCGAAACGTTTATTTTTCAGTCGAGAATGTTAGATGAAGTTCGGAAAAGCTCGTCTCTTCTCGGACAAAGCCGTTCTCTGGAATACGGAAAGTTATTTCAATCAACAGCATCAACCGCGAATTACAATTTTAACCCTGAGTAAGTGGAAGAGACTTGTGCTTCGCGTTTTAAGTGTGCTTCGTTTACGTAATTTACAAATCTCGCGGTTTTCGCAGCACGTTGTACTCTCGTGTCAACCTACAAGTTCAGGTAAGTTTGCTGAATTTTTGTATCTCGACCGGAAACTTTCTTCATAAGATTCGAGTCAGACAGTGCATATATTATAAATGCAGGTTTCGACCAAAATAACGCTATTATGTGAATGTTGAAAACATGATTTTTCTTGGACAGCTACGGATAATTCTCTAAACACATATAGGCAATCAAAACTGAAGAATCAGGGATCTTGAACATCCAAGAAGACACTGAAATTCAAAATTCATTCAATTTTCAATCATAGAGATGTGTCAAAAGAGCGAGTTCCCTTAATTCTTGCCACTTGGCTAAACTCTCAGGAAGAATTTGATCCAGTTGATAAATTAACAGACGTGAAGATGCGAAGAATCTATTCATTTTCTTCGGCCGATTTCAGAATATGATTAGCTAACATAATTACCATTCTATTCTTGAAAAAATTAGACTCCCCCTTCACCTGAGAAATATGCTCGGTACATCCCTGATTAAATTCGATTCCCAAAAATTTTTGAGTTGGACACCCTCTGATCCTTTTTAGAATTACGTTCGGTTAGTTGCATATATGACTTTCTGCAGATGGTTTCAGTGACACTAACAGTTGAAAATAAAAACTCTTCACTCGCATAAATGGACTTTAAAATGTCCCATATAAATACGATATAATACAGAATTTTTCATTCGCAAAGCAACTGGATGTTTGAAGAATATTTGACTAACTTGATGTGGAATTCCAAGTATCTCTCACCACTTTCAGATGACCTGTATCGGATGTTAGATTCTACAAAAGTATAGAATTGCAAGAGAAAAACGTTTGTCGATTTGTATTTCATGTGTTTGGGCAGTGAATTAGAATTTAAGGAAATTTAATTAGCTATTATACAAAGTACGAAAGCACGTGTAAGTTTCGAAACAAAATCTGACTATAGGGGCAACTGGTACACATTGTCATATTGCAAATATCTTGGGTACTATTTGCCCGATCTAACTCATATTTACGAATCGAAAAGGAGTGATAACATGACCGTGAATTGACAATGTTTCGGCGTTTTTCTATGTCTCCCTTCAATAATTAAACTGATAGCGTCACTTTTGAGCATCAATTTCTTCCTCCATACATTCTTTCTTTTCCGATTTTCGATTTAATTCTGCCGCGCGTATTTTATATAATTGGAAAAAGAAGTACCCGAACGTCGTGATTTATATAAAGAATACGTTGAAATATTGCAATTTTACGTTACGTCATGGCCACTTCATCAAAAGAAGGTGGTACACAGTGACAAGTTTCTATTTTAACGAGAATGAAGTCTAGAAAAAAGAAACAATTTTAGTTTATCAGCAAGCAAAAAAATCCACATTTCAATTTCTTAGAAGTAGAAGTAACCAGTAAAAGAATCTTGTAAATCTCCAAAATCTCGTTAATGTCTGAAATTTCTCAAAGCATTTTCTTCTTCTTATCAAAGTGCTGAATATTTTTTTTAATTAAAGAATTCTTACGGGGAGGTACAATATACCCCCGTATCCATCTTTCTGACGCCACTGAAGATATGCATCGTTTGCGGTAAATTTCAGTTCGTTTACTAATTGACATTAAAATATTCTCAACAGATCGAAGTTCATTTAGTTGACATTAATACGCTGACACGAGTGTAAATTCATTTAACGTTTTTAGTAGAAGCAATCCATAAGATACGAATGCCTTACATCGATGGAAAATTAAAGGGGAAACTTTAATTGCGTGTTTAAATAAAATGAATAAACCATCGGAAATGTGCAAATTAACTTTACACATTGCACGTTTTTCTACAATGAAATAACATTAACTTGAAATGACTTCAACGATTGAAGTTATATATTAAACTCGTGCCCTCTTTCATGGGCTCTCCTCAAGTCTCTGTTAACTTTTTTTAGGCCCAACTTAGCTTTACCTTTTTGCAGTCGGTATAGGATAAGGAAAAACGTATCACTATCAAAGGGCCCCTATTCCCTTTCTAGTTTTCCCCCGACAATTAGTCCATTTTTCCTCACTAGCATCCTTACACAAATATGAATTAGATCCGAGTCAGTTATACCGTTTTGGACTCTTCTTGACCTTAAAGATCCCTCCAATCGTAAGTTCAGTATTCATTTTTTTAAATTTTACTCCAAATATATTTTTCGAACAGCTCACCTCGTCTCATTCAAATGTTTTTCAGACCCGAGTTAATTTCACATTTTTGTAGCTGGTGTAGGATAAGGAAAAATGTAGCTTCACCAAAGTGCCCTCCAGCTCTTTCCGCTCTTCCCCAGAATGATAACCCAGTCTTCCTCACCCGCCTCCTCCCACTACTATGGCCCTGATCCGAGTTACCGTCCTTTTTTTTTAGATTTTTCGGTTCTAAGAATCCCTTATCACCCTCAGAACCGCCATTCACTTATTCATTTCCCCCCAAATACCCGTATTTAGAGGTTTTCCTCAAGTCTCACTCCGGGGAATTCCAGGTCCATTTCCGTGAGGGTTTTTTCTTTAAAAAAGTGGAGGCTATTTTTAGGTCATTTTGGTCGGGAATTCTAAGAGTTTGTATCCATTCTTATTAGTATTGTCTAATGTGAATTGTCTTAAGCATGCATTCGCTGATTTGTTTTTACCTATTTTGGCATTAAAATCCTCCATTACTATCGTGACCCAGCTTTTTCTTTTTGTACTGTTTCGCTTAACTGAAAGTAAAATTTGTCCACTTCTTGTTGTTCTGTATCTAACATGGAGGCATAAACTTACATGAGTGTGATTTTATTTTTTGGATAACTTTAAGTTTCAAGATAGAAATTCTTTCAGATCCCTTTTGCCTTAACGATGCGGTCAGCCACATTCTTATTTATATAGAAACCCACCCCTATATCCTCTCGTTTCACCGAAAGAGTAAAGTAGGTTATCATCTTCCCCAATGGCGTAGCTAGGGGTTTCCCAAAGGGAGGCACAATAAGGTTTTCAAGGGAGAAAAAGTCGAAAATTGAGGTATTTTTTAAAAGTCGCCGATATTACAGGACTATGCAAAAATATTGGGGGGGGGGGGCACGTGCCACCCCGACGCTACGCCACTGATTTTCCCGTCTTTGAAAAAACTCATCTTTCCTTTTTATTTCGCTGATTCCTATCACGTCGTATTTGATCTTCTTTAGGATATGCTCCAAGTCCAAAAGTCTTTCTTCGCTAGCTAAGCCTTGACAGTTAAAGACGATGATGTTCAAATGCCAAATTTTGTTTTTGTCAGTCTTTCAAGGGGGGGCTTGCGGTTTGGGTGACAGATTTCTGTGGACTATATCAATCAATCAATCAAATTCTTTATTAGGTATAATTTTAGTACATAGTTTATTATAATCTGTATGCCGATGCGCCAACGGCGCGTATGGAATCTAATACTTATGACTATAAGTACAACTTAATTATGGTCATTACCTGTTGGCCCCAACGCATGCACCCATCTATTTTACCTTGAGAGGAGTTCATTTACCTATTTATATATATATTTTTTCTATTTTATTCCTCTCTCATTTCTTAATACTCGCGTCATGATCGCTTTATTTGCCCCACAACTGCATCAGGAGCAGCCCCCTGCAGCGCAGTTGACGATATGTTTGCTATTATTTCCGGCAACTTATACCCGATTTGGTTTCTACTTGTTGATTTGAACCATCGTTTTTGTTCAATGCTCAATAATCCTCCAACCCGGGTTGATTTTCCTTTTCGGACTCGTATGACGAACTTATCCCTATTTCTCAGTCCATATGCGAGAACAACTATTTTATGTAAATTTGGAAGCCTCAAAATTTTTTTATTTTTAAATCCTTGTTTAGTGCTATCAAACTTTTTTAGTCCAAGTATATTTCTTATGGCTCTTTTTTGAGCTATTTCAATCAGCCGTAAATGGCATGCTGCCGCTCCCCCCCTCCCCCTCCGAGAAGTATTCCAAAACGGATGGCAGATTCAAAACGAGATGTATATATTTTCTTTAAATAATTAGTTGGGAAGTGTTATTTTAAATGGTACAAATTATAATTTATATATTGTAATTTTTTTTGTAACTTTTCAGTTTGAAATTTCCATGTCAAACCCTGATCTATTTGTAATCCGAGATATCTAGTATTGGATACCTGCTGTAATATATTTAAATTTATTTCTGATTTGGATAGCTGGTTGGGCCAGATAACCTCCCCATTAAGAGTTTCAATTTTTGTAGCCAAAACTATATACTGTGTTTTTTGCAAGTTTGGTAAAAGCTTATGGGCTAAAAACCATTTGTTCAAAATAATTATATCTTTGTTCATTTTTTTGATAACTTTTTCTTTTGTATTTCCATGAAATATTATTGCTGTATCGTCAGCAAACGAAAATAATTTTCCTTGAAGTGGTAATCGCCCTATGTCATTTACATATATTAAGAACAATATGGGGCCCAAGACACTACCTTGTGGTACACCACTAGTAACCGGTAGTTCTAGACTAAGTTTTTCTTTAATTTTTACTTTTTGTTTTCTATCTGTAAGGTACGATTTAAACCATTGAAATGTTCTACCCCTAAAACCAATGTCATATATTTTTTCCAATAATATTTTATGGTTGACAGTATCAAACGCTTTTGCAATGTCCAAGTAAAGTGCAGATACAATTTTATTTTGCTCCAGAAGCTGTGTTATTTCTGTTATGTGACTCACTAGGGCATCCTCAACTCCCATTTCCTCTCTAAATCCAAACTGATAATCACCAAAAAAGTTATATTTATTCAAGTAGGAAGTAATTCTTTTTTTGATTCTTTTTTCAAATATTTTGGATACGGTAGAGATTATTGAAATAGGCCTATAATTTTCAATTTTGGTGGGGTCTCCATGTTTCAAGATAGGGATAATATGAGAAATTTTAAGATCAGTAGGAAAAGTCCCTTCTTCCAAGGATTTATTGAAAATTATTGCTAAGGGTTTGTTAATTTCGAAAATTATTTCTTTTAATAATGTAGAGGTAAGTCCATCCCAATCAGCACTGTTTTTATTTTGTAGTTGATTGATAGCTGCTCTCACATCCAAGGGCAGAATAGGCAGTTCGCCATACGAGTCCATATTCACCCGCCTCCCAGTGTCCACTAACCGGGCTGGGGCATTTGTTTTCTCCAAAATTTGTGCAGTTTAGTTTTCCTCGTTATGTACCAAAAAAGACTTGTTCTAATACAGCAATCAACATATTAGGTGAGAGTGGATCCCCTTGCTTGACCCCTCTTTCGATTTTGAAACAGTCTGCTTTTTTGTCTAATTTTATTTGAGCCAAAGAGTTGGAACAGAGAATTCTTATAGTTTGTATAATTTTTTCTGGAACTCCTTGGATAGCCAATGCCTCCCAAATTTTGTCATGAGAGAGTGAATCGAAATTTTTACTAAAATCTACGAACACAATAGTCAATTTAATTTGAAATTCGTTCGCTTTCTCTAGAATTTGACTGCGGGATTGAATATGATCAATGGTGCTATAATTTTTTCTAAAACCTCTGCTTGCTCAATAGGTTGTTGGCTATCTAGGAGTTTGTAGGTTCTTTGTTTAATATTATTCATGAAAAACGTTCCCCACATTTGAAGAGAAGCTTATGGAACGATAGTTATTGATTTCAGCCCTGTTACATTTTTTGTATAATAACAGAACGATTTCAGAGAAGTAGTACTGTTGTGGCGAAAGGCCGGACAAGAGAGAGCAGTTGGATATTTTTGCTAAAGGTTTGCTGAACATCCTCAGATTTTCGTTTTCGATTCCGTTTATACCTGGAGCCCGTCCTGGATTTAGATTTTTCAAGACTTTCTCTATTTCCCTAGATTCAATAGGTTTAATATCCCTTTATTTGAGCAACATCTTTGCCAAGCGTCCGGATCACCTCCTCCTGGCCTATTATGGTCTTCATATAACTTACGATAACAATCTTTGGCGATTTCAGCTATTTTTTCTCTATCGTTATATACCACCCCGTTGTACTCACTGTTGTAACTAATTCTTAAGATGTAACCTTTATATTCGTTGCAAATAGCCCAGATGCTGAGCGACAAAAAATAAACGTATTAAAAAATAAATATTTTTAACCTTCGGGAGTAGGAACCTACCCCTGGATAGTGCTTTTTCAACTTGCCTTGTAGGCTAGCTACTTTCTAAGATATTTTTATCAGTTTCTTGTTTGTGGTTTTCAAGATCCTCGCGAATTTTCCTTTTTATTAATTTGTTAAGTTCCGCAAGTTCTATTTGTTCTTCAATATTTAATCTTATTAGTGATTAGATTTTTAGTGTTACTACTGAACTCATCATCCGTTTCGATGGATTTGTTGTTTATACCAAATATTTTAAGAGCAGCGTTTATAGAACTTCGTTTAATGCGTCGTATCAGGAGGGGGCATTTCCGAGGAGATAGAAGACGGCGCAGCTTCATCAATTTTGCCTTGTGATGCCTCTCCCCTCCCCCTCTTGAAAAAATAGTCATGTTACGAGCCTGTATCCGACCAGTCAGGTAAACTTACTGTCAGATTTTCAGATCAGAAAAATGGCTAGTTGATGGACAATCAGATCGCTATCTGTCCTTCTGCTGTTCATAATATCCCATTTCTTGATTTGTTTAGCTTCCCTTTATGCCTTTCTAAAAATCCAGTTCGGAGTTTTTTAATCCTAGAGCTGTGATCTTGTTTCAATCTTGAAGTGGCTATCAAAATCCATATTTATGTAACTAAGATTCAAAATTTTATACACCTTTTTTTCAAACTCAGTTTTGGATAATATTACACGTAAATACATTTTTAAAGTAAATTTTGGACACAAATTTCTTAATTTCTTTACTGTTTGATCCATTTCTGATTTGAAGTTTCGAGATAACTCTTGAGCATCAGATGGTCTTTGCACGTGAGAAAAATAACTAAACGTAGGGGTGTCTCCAAAGCGGGTTCGTTCCGTCACTTCAAAACGCCCGCACTGAAACTTGGGATTGTCGAAGTAATTTCCAAACTTCTTTCTGCATTGATCAAGAAGCCAGGAATGCCAGATGGCCAACCGTCCTCGTACCGGCCTACTTGCCTGCTCGACACCGTCGTCAAGGTGTTTGAGCGTACCATCGTAGAGGAGTACTTTCGGAGGCGGACGACGATTTCGAGCGTACTGTGATCGACGGGCGGAGGACACACCTTGGCACACCTGTTCGAGTGTGAGGCCTGGAAGCAAGAGAGGCGCGGAACGGCCGGAACAGCGATCGATCCCGGCGGAAGAAGCGATGAAGACGACGGCGTAATCAGCCGTCTTGTGCCGGACACATTGGTTCCAGAGATGATGAAGAATCGAAAAAAACAAAGTTAATGATCTGACCAATTATAACGGGTGTGATTTATTGGCACGACGAAAATAGGCTAAAATCACGAGAAATTAAAATTTTTAACTGACCAGAAAATCTTTTTCCCCAATATTTAAAATTTTCACACGTTGAGAAAAACAATAACAGGAATAAAATGATTTTCTACATGATGAGAATATATTGCACGTGGGAAGAATACTCACACGACTAATAATTTGTTAAGCAGGAATAAAATCTGTTTAACCGGAAATCCGTTCTCATCAAATAAAATCTCGAGCCACAGTACACTCGTGTCGAGATTCATATAAAAAAGTCGGAATTGAACGTAGAAAAAAATTTAATTTACGTATAAACAAAGCCCGTTTTGCCTTTGACGCACGCCTTCGTTAGCGGTTTTGACCTAACGGCGAAGTCTTCACTTTTCTGATGGTAGAGCGGCTAACTTCAGGCAGCTTTACATACCCAAAGCATGCTAGCAGATGGCATTTTTGAGGAAGTATGGGCAAGTGAGGCTGCAGTCTTCGACGTCATTTTCATAGATGATGTTGGTTACACTTTGAAGTAACATGTATTCTTGAAATTCATTAACCTTTCCACTGCCCTTCCTTGGCCATTAATGTAGAAAGAAGTTTTCTTCAGTCATCGGGGAATTCATGGTTAATGAAGCTGTGCAAAACTGTAAGGGACCCTCAACTTGCCGTTTCAGGACTTTTTTGTTCTTAGGTGTCCATTGATATGCCACAGTCCACTGTTTAAGTGAAGTACCTGGACGTTCGGCAAAGGAAAAGCAATAATTCAATATGTCAGGATTTCTGGCTGAAGACCATTTTATGAGAAAGTCCACAATGTTGTTCAGGAAATGGCCAATGAGTAACCTTTCTCTGAACGCGCGCTCTCATTTGATGAATGCACTGGTCAATTCCAGTCCGTTATTTGTCAGTGGGTAATAGGGTGTCCCATATTTTACTAGTTTTCGCTAATTGATTAGGGTCATACTGAAATTTGTTCCAGTGGACCTAGAAACTCGCCATACAAAATTTGAACTTAATCTGAGGTCATTAAACCGTGCGACTTTGACCTTGAACTTACGTGTAATACTGAGATTTTACAAAAAACCGCGAATATCTCGGAACATATCAACTTCAGGATCGAAATGCATATGATATAAAATGTTTCTTGTTAAGTTTTCTATGAGAAAGATCCTCTACAACTTTTCTCTAAAACGCATATTCACCGAGATAATTGCAAAAATGTATGAAAATCTCGAGGAACACTTTTGTTATTTTTTCTTTCATAAATGATCTTCACTAGCTAAATCGCAGTTATCTAAAAAATATTCACTTTAGGACCAAAATGCAAAATAAAATGTTCCTTGTTAAATTTTCTATAAGAACATCCGATGCAACTTTTCTTCAGAAAATATATTTATCGAGATAATCGCAAAACTACGTGGAATTTTCGAAAAACATAGGTTTTTTTATTATTTTACGGCTGAAATATCTATTAATGTCGGGTAATACGCACTACCAGATTACTTCAGTCTCCGTCTACTGGGGCAAGCACCTCAGTTCCCCTTCCCTCACCTGGCTACGCCTATGACAGTTTGTTGGGTACCTACCATAGAGTAGACCTCGGATTATGTACGATATCAACAATTCGGGCCGTCCAGCGCTAGTATCGCAGATGAAAAGAGGAATGTTTTTGGCACCAGTACAAAAGGGTTTGCCAAAAAGGTACAACTTTTCATAACTTATAACAATGGCTGATTGCAACGCTCTCTGTAGGATGGACGACCCCATATAGTCAAAAGTTTGCGCATAAGATATAACATTGTGCTGTTTAGCACGTGTTCTCAGAATTCAGGGTCATTTCCTATGGACAAATCGCTGTTTCCTATTGTTGATATACATCATCTCAAATCCACCATACCAAGTCTTCAGTGGCATTTTAGAATGCTCAAGACTCAACAAAAACAGCTTGTAAACCCTAGATCGCAAAATTGGTTTTCTTCAATCATTGAATCTGGAATTAGTTATGGCTCATGGTTACCTAATTAACATTTCAGTTTTAGGCTCTTCTGCAAAGTTTTCATCACTAGGGTCGGACCAACAGTCCTACCTCTTGCAAATACAAGCTTTTAACAATCGCAAACACTTCTGCATGCGTCTATTTTCAAATACTTACGTTTTCTTACTTGCACGAGCAACCTGCACATGTTTTCCTTCATCTCATCGTACAAGGGGTGAAGATGGACAAGCATATATAAACATAGATAAAAAAAAGGGGGAAAGTTCCGGATACAGCGGGGGTTGAAACGGGGTGACCCGCTTTCAACAAACATTTTTAATGCGATATTCGAGGACATTTTTCGGAAAATGAATTGGGAATCAATGTGGGCGGTAAAAATCTAAACAATCTGTGGTTCGCGAATAATGTCGTACTTATAGGAAAAAATGCAACAGAATTAACAAAAATGGGAAATGATCTGAGGCAATAATGCGCGAAAGTGGGACTAAGCATGAACGAGTCGAAAACCCAAATAATGACCAATAAAAAACATGTAGATCATATCCAAATAGTCAACCTAGTAATAAACAAAGGGGACGAATACAGATATCTAGAACAAATCATCTCTTTAGAGGGGGGAGCATACAAGGAAGTGTAAGAATATCTAATTCTTGGAAAGCAATGAAACACAAAAATGAACGTTCTAGACATGTGTATAATGGGGATATTTGGGATACGGATGTCAGGCATGGTCATTGACCAAGAAACAAGTTTTTAGGCTAAAAACAACTCAACATTCAATGATGAGAAATGTGTTGAAAATCAGAATTAAAGGTAAAATTAGCATTAAAAAATTATAAACAAAGTCAAAATCCGAGATGTTGGGTACCAGATCAAGAAACTCAAGTTCAAGTATATGCAGGCCATATAGCTAGGTGGCGGCGGGAGAGATGGTGCTTGTTGACCACCCAATGGATACCTAGAAGCAATAAAAGAAACAGAGGAAAGCCTAATACAAGATGACTGGACGAAATTCAGAGGTATGTAGGTCCTCACTGGGCCAGCAACGCCCAAAATAAAAAATACTGGGAAAACGTGTCAGAGGCTTATGCCCTCAAATGGGCAGACTAAACGATAGCTCATCTACATCAAAGCTCTCAATGTTTGAGGGAAATTGTATTGTACACGGTTAGTCGAAGCTGTAATAATAAAATAAAATAATAAAATGAAAGTAAAAATAACAAGCCACGTTCCTTGAAACTTTCGCACACTACTGCAATTATCTCGATAAATATGCTTTTTAGAAAAAAGTTGTATGGGATTTTTTTTTTTATATAGGAAATGTAACTAGAAATATTTTATGTTGCATTTCGGTCCTGAAATTGATACGTTCCGACATATTCACGAGTTTTGTAAAATCTCAGTATTGCACATAACTTCAAGGTCAAAGCGGCACGGGTTGATAGCTTCGGAGTGAGCTCAAATTTTGTATGACGAGTTTCTAGGTCTATTGGAACAAATTTCAGTGCAACCCTAATCAATTGGCGAAAACTTATAAAATAAGGGGCATCCTAATGGATAACCCACTGCAGCTCCTTTGAACCATTTCAAATTTTTACTCAGCCACTGTTTGTCTAAATAATCCACGAAATCCGTCACGCGCTGGCCACTAGTTGAGATCCACTTAGCCAAAAACAGCTCTGATGCTATCTTAAAAGTTCGATCGTATTTGGAACCCTGTAACGAAGGTTGTCGTTCTGAGATTCAACGAACTGGAAGTAAAAAGGAAGCCCTGACCAGATTAAAACCAAAGCGAACTACCGGCCCTGATAGTGTTCCCCAATACATATACAAAACATGCTACGAATTTTTTTTTCGACCATTGACATATATATATATAACATAATATTGAGTACAGCTGAGTTTTCTCAGCTGTGGAAAGTATCCACTATTACTCCCATTCCTAAGAATGACCAAATAAACGAAATTATTAATTACAGACCAATATCTATTCTCACAGTTCCTGCTAAAGTATTTGAGTCTATATTGCATAAAAGAATATATGAGCAAGTTCGGAACCAAATTACTGATCATCAGCACGGCTTCTCGGAAGGTAGATCAACCATCACAAATCTAGTGTCCTTTGTGAACTACACATCTCATATTCTGGATCAAAATTCTCAAGTAGACTCAATATATACAGATTTTCAGAAAGCGTTTGACAAAGTTGACCACAAGATTCTTATTGGTAAATTGACAAGAATGGGGTTTTCTAAATCATTAATACAACTATTCACATCTTATTTGACCAATAGACAGCAATATGTTACATACAGGGGGTCTACCTCCCGTAAATTTACATGCACATCTGGTGTTCCTCAAGGTTCGAATCTAGGTCCCTTATTATTTCTCATATTCATTAATGATATTACGCAACATATAGAATATTCAAAGGTCTTACTATATGCGGATGATTTAAAGCTATTCCGGCAAGTGAGTGGAACTATGGATATGGAACTGTTACAACAAGATCTCAACGCTCTGGTAAACTGGAGTAAAATCAATAAATTATCTTTTAATGTAAAAAAATGTTCCTCTGTCACGTACACAAGAAAATTGTTGCCTGTCCCTACTGAATATACAATGGACAATTATATCCTTGCTAAGAATAGTGACATTAGGGATTTAGGGGTGATTTTCGACTCTAAACTAACCTTCAAAAAACATATCAGCACAGTAGTCAACAAGTCAAGAAGAATGCTAGGGTTTCTTATTAGGAATGCGGTGAACTTTAGAGATATTCAGACAATACAAACCTTGTATTATGCGCTTGTAAGACCTCATCTTGAGTACGCGGCAATTGTATGGAATCCATTCATGGCAGAAATGATCAAAACCATTGAGAAAGTGCAGAAACGTTTTTTTAAGATACTTGTATTACAAGCAATTTTCCTATTACACTTACTCAATTAAATATAAGGAACTACTTCAGGGTTATGAAATGAAAAGTCTTCGGGGTCGTAGGGACATTTTCTCGTTATTGTTCCTACACGAGATAATACAGTTTGAAAAACGCAACACACTTTTACTTGAAAAAATTGGAATTCGCGTACCTACTTTCAATAGTCGTAGCACTGATCTCTTTACAATCCCTTATTCACGCACACAAATTTTGTCTAATTCCCCCATCGCTCGAGTTCTGAAGTTATATAACAATGTTAGTAGAATCCATAACCACCTTGATGTACTCGACTCGATAAACAAATCAGCCTTCAAACAGCAAGTTTACAAAATATTTGATTGACAGCTATAATAGTCTCTGACTCTAGCCACGGACTGACCTGATTCTGGTTTGAGCGCGTATGTGGGGATGGGCACTAGGGTATGGGGGTGGGGGCAGATAGCGATCTTTCTCCCGTTCGTTTCGAATTTTTAGTTGTTTTTTTTAGTTTTTGTTCATTTTTTTGGTTGTTTTTTTTGTTAATTTCATTTTTTGTTTGGGTTATATACGAGTGTATCATGTAACTTTTTTAAATTTTTTTTTTTATTTAAAATTTGTGTTTTCAAAATTCTGTCAAGTTAAAGCCCCCAGTCGTAATTGGCCATTTTGGCTGTTGTGACCGGAGGGCTTCAAATAAATAAATATTATTAAATATTATTATTATTATATTATATTAAAGTTTAGTACTTTTTTCCCGTTCTCAATGGAATTTTTATCCTGTAATTTAAGCCGAAGTTGTCGTGCAATATTAGTTCACGAAATCATATTAACTTTCCCGGGCATACACATTGTTTGGATTTAAAAATTTCCCGTGCAAACCTTCTCTATTCGTCGTGCTGTTTTACCAGTTATAACGAGAGTTACAGTAGAAAAATAAAAAATGTTGCCACTGAGTATCAGTTGTCCCTACATGTTCGCGTCCTCCTTATGAGTACACTCTTTTAATGGAAACATCAGGAAATCGTATCTCCATCCCATACTGTTCTCGACAGATAAGCGGTCGTCGTTAATTCGTTTAACTGAATGCATCAGAACGATGAGGTGCACTAAAATGTACGCAATTTTAAAATAGCAATAAATAGGGACTGTAAACAGCAAGATGAAAACTTCAGCAAAACCATCTTTATCTTTCTATTGGATTTTTCAACCATGGTCTTCTTTCGATTCTAGAAAGGTGCGCATCGGGGAGGGTCACCTCGAGAAATTTACCCATTTTATCGTCTCCTAAATCTTTTTATCCTGCTGTAAAACCAGAGACAATGAATTAGAACTCATCCATTTAATCGAATAAACTGAAAACAGCGCCGGTGTAAAGCTCACCTCGAACAAGGCTAACTAACTCGCGTTCCATTTTCATTTTCTTTTTCGTGTCACAAAAGTATTGCTCCCGGAATCCAGGAAAATCCATTTGCAGTTCGAATGCACAGGTAGGAAAATTCAGAAACTGTTCAAAATCCAGAGAGTTGTAAACAAAACGTATTCGCTCGCTTTGGCTCGCTTCTAAGATATTTTAATTGTTGTTTCCCCCGCAGTAGAAAAAAATGTTGGTAGAGATTAAAAGATTGTTTCGTCTAACACCAGAAAAACATTAATTAAAACGCGGGTTCTCTTTTTAATTTTCATAAAACGGTAATTTCGCAATTCGATTCATAAACGAAATGAGGATACGACCGTAATTTTTTGTTCCCTTGTTTCGTTACACATAACGACGTGAATTTAAACGATCTGATTACTTAAAAAATAAATAAACCCATAAAGTCATTTTAGTTCTCAAACGAAATTATTCTGCGATGTCAATTCGCGAATACAGTTTAGTATAATTTTACACAATTATTATTTGCTCCACGTTTGCTTTTATTTTATCGTTTGAGTCGCAGGAAAAGAAAATTCAAATGGAGGGATGCACGCGAGAAGTCGTGAAGTCGATTTTTAGAAGTAACAGACTATGTTAACCTACATCCGATTATGATATCGATTATCATAGTCTGTCATTTGGAAAGAATTTGTGATTTCTTTCATACAGGCTTTAAATCAGTTAAACTTCATCCTTGATACGACATGTTGGTCTATTTTCACTAGTGAATTCGCTTAAATTTTGTACAGGATCGGATTTTATTTTACAGCCGTTTAGTCTAAGTTGATATCAGGGGAGAAAAAGTACCCCCCTCCCTGACACCGTGACTAAGCCTAAGTTTAGGCATAGGCCTCTCCGCAAACTCTCCATTTTTGACGGTTGACGGCCACTCTCCTCCACCCGGTCACCATTACCTTCACGAATTTGTCTCCCCATCTCGCCATTGGTCTGCCACGCGATCGTATCTCTCGCACGGCGTCCAAGCCTCCACTTTTCTTTCCCATCTCTCTTCCTCCTGTCTTAAAATATGCCCCGCGTACTTCCATTTCAATTTCTTCACAAAGTATCCTATGTCTGTCATACTAGATTTTTTCCTTAAACTTCGGTTGCTAATTTTGTCTCTCCTCCTAATGCTAAAAATGCTTCTTTCCATAGCTTTCTGCGTTCTTTGAAGCTTCTGCGTATCACCATTCGTTAAGTCCCAGGTCTGAGCCCTGTACGAGAGAACCGGACACGTGTAGCTTTCCCATATTTTTGTCTTTCATTTGTTGTTAAACTTTCCTTTAAAAATTGATTTTAGTGCCCAGTACTTTTGCCACCCTTTTTTAACCCTGATACTTAATTCTTTTTCCCTCCGGTTTTTGAAGGACAAGATTTGTCCCAAATATACTACTTCTTCCTTCCATTTCACTTCATATCCTCCAACTTTTACCGGTCTTTCTTGGTCGTTTGCCAAAATGAAGGATTTTTCTCAGTTTATCTCTAATCCTGCTTCTTTGCTTTTTATCCATAGTTCCTCCCCCATTTTTTCCAGTTTATCGATCGATTCAGCTATGAACCACGTCGTCCGCATATCTGAGGTTGCTCAGGTATTCACCATTGATTTTTAATCCCTTCACGCCGGCGAGACTGGGAATCCCAGCTTTTCAATGGTAATTTAAAAGGAAAGTTGGGGTTTTCCAGTCCCACTGGCGTGAAAGAGTTAACGAAGTGTATATCTTTTATTACATGTATTTTTTATCAAACTGTAGAACTATACTGGTAAAAGGCTGATATTAATTACTATTCCAAAGATTTGAGTTTTTGGAAACCATATTTTCAGCATTTATATTCTAATTATCCAATTGAATTTTTAAAAACCCTAACATCTTTCTCAGAACAACACAAATATGAAGCGATAAACTACAAGTGAATCAGGACACTCCGAATGAACGTAATGTGACTTAAAGAGCAAATGTCCAGGAGGTCTGGACCGCCCTGAAACTTCGTCAAATAATTTTTTTCTTCTAATTTTAGCACCCCCCATCTAACTCACTAAAGCCAACTCACTTTAGCAAGCTCACCTGAGCAAACTCACTTTAGCCCACGGTTTAGATAATCCGCGAAGCGGGTCAGGTAGTGATTTTCATGAAACATTATTTTAAACAAGTTTTTATTTTAATTAAAAATAACACTGTTCTTCTAAGCCAGTGAGCCACCCCACCCGTTCAACTTAAAATAAAATGAAAGAACAGTTAAACTAAAAAAAAAAAGTTTTATGAAATAAAAGTACATCAGCTTTGTTTTAAAATAAGAACGATCAATATTTTTTACTTCAATTCCCACATCATATGTTTAAAGTCAAACCTATACACGGTAATTACGAGTTTCGAATTATCGAAAACCTTCGACGAGTAAATACGTTGAATTAACAAAGGAAAAAAATCGTAGATCGGTCAATTTGCGGTCCACTCGCTTGAAACGAAAAAGGGTAAAAAAAAGAAGCGAACACAGGCGCCTCTGTTATTGCATTTTCTTGACCTCAATAAATTGTATTTCTAACCGTTGGTGATTCTTTTATTTATTTTAACAAGGCCGAGGATATCCGTAAATGAAGGTGCTCTGTATTCCCATCAGTTAAGTGCACCAATCACTACATTTGAAAGAATATGAAAAAGAAATCAGTTTCGCAGTTTCTCGGCGGAAATTATTCGTCAAATTCGGTCGCTCGATGCACGAGCGAGTCGCAAATGAAGTGATAATTAAAGAAAAAGTATCGTAAATCTTTCAGCTTTCGATGAAAGTGTAGAGATGAACCGCGCTCTTCCAGGGTGATGAATGACTCTTGTTTCCATTTCGTAATGGGGTGAAAACTTGACCTAGCCAATAACGGTTACAAACTTACCCTATAAATAAAGCCGGCCGAAGAAATTTTATTGGAAAGCCGTAAAACGGTTTTATGTTTTGCGAATAAACCGCGAAATAACAGGCGAGTAAATCGGTAAAAAGGAAATCAAATTAACTATTTCATTTCAGATACGACATATCACCTTTCCTCCGAATTTATTTCAACGGTTTTGCAAACTGACTTCGACTCTTTGACAAGAGTAAATTTCGACTCTGCTATACCACTTCATTTACTTTTACGGTTGGTAGGAATTTAATATTAAATTTCAAACACGAAAAAACAACCGCCGTTGATGTACATATTTTTATATAAATCTTCTCAATGTAAAAGTGGTAACGGGGGACAGAATGGGCAAGAAGTGGTGCAATAAGATGGAGAGAATGCTGGCAACTAAGTATGAAAAGAGTTTCCTCGAAACTTTTATGTATCTCTTTTTGCCATATTTCGTATACCGATGGTGAGTTTCTCGAAACTTTTTACAAAATACGAGCATCAACATTTATTTCTCTTACTTGAGTGGTGTGGCATTAAGAACGCAGTTGACTTAAAAAATAGACTTCTGAAAATTCAGGTACTCCGAAGAGGGCAAATAATGATGCGTGTAAGGAAATACAATATTCGACTTTTTTTTCATCTGTGGTCATTGAACCTTACTTCGTCTCAAAAAATGTGAAAAATTCGGTGCGATGTTAGTTTCTCTCGTGGTTTCTTAAAAATGAAAAAAAATGAAAATTAACGTAGGAAGCTAGGAATACAAGTTATAGCTTTCAGTTTACCAATTTTAATCGGAAATAATTTCCAGGGTAAATAACTTTTAATAAGGGCGAAAAGTTTCTCCTTGTACCAATATTCTAAAAGAAAAAACAGGTTATGTAAACATTATAAAGACGAAATTATTCCTTTCTTGTTTGGATTTGATCTAAAAGTTACGGCAAACATCCTCTTTTTTACTACTACATTTCTTCTTCATTTTCGAAAATTCCTTGCGAGGAATCAGCTCGCGAAGTGTTCCGCGAATACCTGGAGTTGAGCGAAGAGATAAATTTATCCCGAACGTAGCAGAAAATATTTTTTATAGCGAAGTAAGATTTTGAAGAAAAAAAAACAAACAAAACAACAATCGATGTGATACAGTCACATGCAGGTAGTCATTTTCAGATCCGAGTAGGGTGTAGCCACGGGAGAGGAATTAAGAGGGTCTTACCCCCATCTGCAACTTCGTCAAATAGTGTTTTTTCTAATTTTAGCACTCTCTCTAATTACCCCTTCCCGGTCAAAACCAGACCCCACACTAGGCTTGCTATGCCACTGAATCCAGGTAACACTACTTTTGAAACATTTTTGATGACTGCCATACTCCCAAGGATACAGAAAACCGATATCACGTCAGTGACTTGTGAAAATGAAATGCTAAATCACATTTGTAGACTTCCATCCCAGAAAAAAATTTAAAATTTTACTGAAAATTCGGAAATTGAACGATAGTGTGGCGAATGATCCCGAACATTCGAGATAAGCGAAGAAAAGTCGACACGTTTCGAGCAGCAGAATAGAAGTTCGATAACGAAAGCGATAAAGAGTTTCGCCGAAAACGCCGGGATATATAAAGACCGCTGGCCATCGCCGTATAGTCTAGTTTTGTATGCGATAAACTGTGCGTTCTCAAAGCGATCTAGCTACTGTGTTTTGTGCGTTTATATTAGTGTGATAAAGTTCTTAGTACGTGTTTTCGTGCGTTTTTCGGTGCGAATCTCGTTACAATATGTAGATCACGGATGCATAGGCACATAAAAAGAAACTGAATTTATCAACGCGCCTCTACGCACTTGTTAGTAACCTATACTGAGAAAATGTATTGGTGCCCTCATTTTTGACGGGGATTAGATGTACAGGTCTATCAAGTTAAGATTAAAATAGACAGATAAAAAGGAATGAACTATCACGTACCAAGACGTGGAGGTGAGGGGTGAGTGAAGAGGAAGTGCATTTGGCTGTGGGAAACCCAAACTCCAGGTTAGTGCTGGATGCGTTAACTTTGGTCAGTAGGGGACTCTATGGTGGCCCTCGCAGGATAGCGCGCAATGGAAGCGGAACGGCAAAATGAGGGCTCGGGCCGGCCTTAAAGCGATCCTCTGGCCACTGATGCGATACTCGAAAGGGTAGTTTCCGGGGCCGGGGTGCGGTGTCTCAGGGGCTATTTTGGTATGTGTGCATCGCCATACGTTTCACCACACCATTACACAAGATTTTTCAAACGTTTGGGAACATTTCCCCGAATGACTTGTTATTGGGAATGGGGAAGAGGGTGAACCTATCTTTTCCTTTCCTATATGAGATTGCTTGGTAATTTCGGAAATTATCTGCTATATAAAAATGAATGTTTGTCTGTGTGTTTGTTCGAGGTTGGCGGGTGAACCATAAGAGCTGGAGCGTTGGAACTTTCTGGATATGTTCGTATGAATCCGGAATAGGTTTTAGGCTATAAGAAATTTCGGTACCTTAATTTGGAGGGAGCCACAAAATTTTGTCCCCCCTGGTCCCCCTAATTTTTTTTTCAACATGAACTTTTTAGAATTGTTTTACATCGAACTTCTTCACACTCTGTTAAAATTTGGTAACTATAACTGTCTCCCGTCAGAAATTATTGGAGGGGGGGGGGGTTGAAATTCTGAAATTTCCAAGATGAGCTCAAAATGCCTTATTATTACGTTCACAACTGATTTAATGTGGTCTTTATACCTGAATATAGTTTCTTACCCATTTATGCGCCCTCATAGTCCATTTTCATACCCCTTATCACCTCAAAAAGCTCCAAAATTTCAGTTTTTGAAAACTATGTTCAGCATCTCTTCTAATTATCCGATTGAATTTTCATAAACACGAACATCTCTGAATAACACAAATATGAAGCAGTAAATTGTAAATAGATCAGGACCCTCCATTTGATGGCAATGAGTGTTGAAGCTATATTGGCAGTTGTAAATTATCGTAAATTTCAGTAACGTTTCTCAGAGAACCTTTTCCGAGCCAAGAACCGGTCCTGCGTCTCATAATCAAAATCGCTCTTCTCTAATATATAAAAGTGCTAGTTTATCTATGGGTAGGTGTGCGTGTTTGTTCGCGGTTGGCGGGTGAATCATATAAGAGCTGAGGGCAGATGCGGATACCGGGGAAGAGTGTGGGGTCCGAACCCCCTCCCCCAAAAATATCTAAATACAGTTCCAGCGATGGAGTTCTCGATAGGCACATTATGGTGACAGATTTCCAGGGGCAGCAAATTTTTGTACAAAAACAGCGGAAAGAAGGAAGGAAATTCGGAAAATGAGAAAAAGAAGAAGAGGCAGACAGAAAAAATGAAACAGTTGCAAGAAACATAACTGGGAAATAATTATCAATTTTTGACCTGTAGCTCATTAGGAGGATATAGTGGGTGAGGGAGACCTTTTGTTGAGTGCCTATAGCGGCTTCGCTTCTAAATCCGCAGCTGGTTACAAAGAACATAAGCAAAAAGTGAAGTCCATAAGACATTAAAAAATAAGAAGTGAAGTGACCACCCGCTTATCAGTCGCATTAGCAGCCGATGCCGGCATTGCGGGAAGGTGGAGGAAAGAAAACTGCAAGTTTTCAGGCAGGAAAATATCACGGATGTGGATCACAGGGAATCGTTGGAATGACAAGGAGGGAAGATGGGAAAGCGGTTTGCTATAAAGGGAAGACGAAGGGACTAACTCAGTTGACCCAACACACTTTAGCTAACTCACTTTAGCCCACGGCCCACGGTCTAGATGAGCCGCGAAGCGGGTCAGCTAGTCAAACATATAGAAACAGATTTCAAACCAAAATGGTTCTAGCCCAGATTCTTCATGAAATAAGCTAACATATTTTTCGTATCTGCCCCCGAATATGAAGCATGGGAAGTCCAAAATAACCCTGTTAAACCAAGCCTTTTACTGGAAAAGCACTAAAATTTTTGGCACATTTTCATTTGCACCAAAAGGTGTATGAGCAGCAGGGATGCGACTTTACCATGGACCCGTTTCTGTATATCCACACCTACTCATCCTTGGAATTTTTTCCTCCTCCTCCCTTTCTTTAGACATCACACATGTAAAAATGTGCACTTCTATGTTTTGTGGCCTCATACAAAATCCGAATACTGGAAATTTCAGACCTTTTATTAAGAATAATGAAACTGAAGTATCATCCAGAGGCGTGTTTTGAGGTCAGTGAGTTCTATTTCGGTATTAATTTGACCAGCACTTGAAAATGTTGGCACCCGTGAAAAATTTGATAATCAAAATGTCATGAAGTACGAGTTTTTAAGATTGCTGAATACGGTTTTGACACCACTTTGACTCAGTTTCGAGAAGTAAGGTACTTGGGGGTGGAGGTGAACTCGACATGGCGAAGTTTGAAAAATTCAATTTGGATACCATTTCTATAGTTTTCAGGATCACTAAGCTCAGTTTGGATATACGCTGGATATTAAATTGGAAATTGTACACAAGGAAAGCAGTTCAAGGCTTTAGAAAATAAAAAATGAGTTTTGCTTATTAACAGACTTAGTATTTTTTGACAGCCGTTCTTAATTTCAAACCGTTATAGTAGTAGATAAAATTCTTGCGATAATTATAATTACTTCATTACTTCACTTAAATCTTCATTAGAAAACCTTTTATTATTTATGAATGAAAGACAGACAAATTGGAATTCTTCAAATTCAGCCCCCACAGATCGCCTTCAGATAGCTCGTTTGTCAAAGAAAAGTGTGAAAAATGGCAGAAATCAACTCAGTACCCGTGGAGACGTAATACTGAATACCTGTATTGAATTTTACTGCATTTTATTTTTCGACCGCCTCCCTGGTACCACTGTTACAGCATATGGCTGAATCTATATCATAAATGAACCTAATGGCCTAGAAAATCCAGAAAATGACATTCAAATTCAGCGTTCTTTAAAACTTATGACTACATGCTCATATTGTATTTCAGGGCATTTTATACGTCTACCACCTACCTTAGAATCACAATCTTCAAGTGAGGTTAAACTTATACCAAAATTGAATACTGGGATGTCCATTACTAAACATTTGATACTTCGATCTAACTTTCTGCACTTCTTATGAATACTCGAAAACCTACACAATAGAAGTTTCTTCGCAAGCTGGAAAACTATTCTCAATAATTTCTAGAAAAAATCTTTTATTTTTGCAATTTCCTAATTCAATTTCCCTATTAACTCTGATAGGGATTAGACATAGGTACAATATGAGTACAATAAGAGTACGAGGAAATTCAAAAAAAAAAATTCATAAACCTAAAAATCTTCGAGAAGATCTGAAAAAAATATTTTCAGACTTAAAAGTATCCTCTAAGTATTTTCAAATACTTATGAAAAAGTCGAGAAGAATCATGACGAATTTTGAATAATGTTGAAAAAACAAAGGAAAATTTCAAAAAACTCTACGCAAGTAGGAAAAGCTCAGGAGGGCTCGCGAAGAACAGAGAATTTTTGAGAAGAACTCTTTCACAGAACAAAAGAAGGCTTGGGAAGAGTTCAAAAGGTTTAAAAAATGTCAAGACTTGAGATGGACGGACTCGGAAAGTCAAGAACGTTAGAAATGAAAGACTGGAGAAGGCTTCAGTATACAGAATTGAGTAAATTCGAGAAAAATTTTATCTGATTCAACAAGATTCTCAAAAGGTCCAGAAGACTGCTATGTCTCGAGCATTGAGTTCAAAAAACTCATAAGGCTGCAAAAAAAATCAAAAAGTGTTGAAAATCCCAAGAAAAATGTTTTTAGATTTGAAAAAAGTTCCGAAAGAACAGAAATAAGAAGAGTCAAAATGACTTCTTGATTGAGTCGAATATACTCAATGAAACACAATGAAATTCTAAAATAATCGAAAAGAGTAGGGAAGACTTGAGAAGGCTCACAGTTTTCAAAATTAAATTTAGTTTAATATGGACGCTGTTAAGCGTAAGAGAACCAACCAGCAAAATCTGTTGTTTGAGAAACACGTGATTCGAAGTTCAAGAGCCATATAGAAACTATATGACATGGCGTTTACTGATAAGCTTCTTCAACATGAATACACATTTTTGAATTGGGGACCCAATTTTGAAAAATTCTACTTTTTACGCTCTTTCCAGCGATACTGATAACTCATTTTGTTTACAAATGTCGGTTAGTTCCCTTACGCTTGACAGCGTCCATAATATATTCCACAGAACTGGAGAAGACTCGAGGACAGTCCAGATGATTCGCAAAGATTCGAGAACTGAGTTGAAACACTTTGAAAGACTAGACAAGATTTAAGGAAGTCACAGAAAACTCAAGAAGAGTCAAAAAAGACTCAGAAGAATCTTGTCAAGCTCAAGAAGATTTCAAAAAGTTTCGAAAGGCTTACAGTGGCTTTAAGATTGAATACAAAAAAATCTAAAACACTCTAGAAGACTAGGCATGGCATTGAAAATACAAGAAAAGAAAAAAATATTAAGTAGAAAAGACCAGAAAACACAAGATGTGTTAACATACCAAAATATCTAGAAAACTCGACAAGACACTAAGAGTACTATAAGAGGAAGAAAGATTGAGTACAAAAAGTTTAAAAGGTTTTAGAAAACACGAGATGTCGTGAATGTAAGAAACGAGAATTGAGTAAATGAAAGAAAGGCAAGTTCATTCGGAAATTTTAGTAGGCTTGTGAAAACAAGGGATAGCTTAGAAAAACTAAAAATATATAGAGGAGACTCTATAAAATGTCAGAAAGACTTGACAGTACCTTCAGAAGATTCGGTAGGAAATAAGAATCGAGTAAGGTAGTCGAAAAGACCAAGCAAACAGGAATAAAGTATTAGGAAAAGTATAAAAGACTTTAAAAAATAGAAACGGCTTAAGAAGACAAAACGACTAGAAGAGATGCTGTAAGATATCCAAAAGATCGACAAAACGTTCAAGTAGCTAGGTTGAAAACAAGGGTCGAGTAAAAACAGTTGAAAAACTTCCGGAGACTCAAAACGAAACGAGAATTGAATATGAAGGATCAAAAAGACTTAAGAAAACCAGAGGCGGCTTTAAGACTCTATAAGATGTCCAGCAGTTTCGACAAGACATTTACAAGATTTGATAAGTAACGCGGATCAAGTAGAAAATATTGAAAATACTTTATTTAAAATACTCAAAACGTGTTAAAAAGACTTGAGAAAACTTGGAAGGGCTTGAGAAAATTGAAAAATATTAGAGAAGACTCTACATGATGTCTACGAGACATAGTAAGACTGTAGAGTCGAGTACATTGTATAGATAATACTTCGGAAGACTTGAAGAGATGCTTAGAGAATTCGGAAAGAAACGAGAATTGAATAGAAAGTAGCCGGGAAACTTCGCATCCAACAAATCTGAAGAAAATTTGAAGAAGGAGCGAAGACATAGTAAAATCTTCAGAAGAGACTCCCAGAGACTCGAAGATTGAACAGACCAGGCTGCCAAGACTTCAGAAAACTCGATAGACCGACAAAATATTAAAAACTAAAGAAAACTCGAGAAGGCTGTAGCTTGCTGAGTAGATACATCCAATGTTCAGAGATCTACGAATGAGAAAGAAGGGGAGCTTACCTACACACCTGTACCTTTTTACAAAATCACTCTCAGTTATGAAATTTCGGTACAATCAAGACGTTAATTTGGTAAATTTAAAAAGTTTGTAGATTCCGAAATGTCCACCAGTCAAAAAATTTCCGAAACTAAAATACCTTCTTACTTTTTCTTTTAATAAAAGAAAACTAAAAATTCCCTCTTCCCTATTCCCAGCAAAAAATCATTTCATTAAGATGAGACAAATGTAATCGAGGTATTTGTAACCAGAACCACCGTCGGCTAACCACGCTGTGAAATTTCGTGAGTACATTTCTCGAAGCTGTTAGGTATAAATTATAACACGGCCATCAGCATTTCTATCTAAAATTCAATTAAGGCGATTTGAAGAACGCCAAATAATTAAATAGAAACGGTCTGGATAATGGATTGTTAAGTTGAAAATATAATCTAGGCGATTAAGAAACTAGCTGCGAGAAATTCGTCTCATGTATACATCGATTTCGTTCCGAACCTGAAGTCTAAACTGGAACATTGGAACTTCAAATTCGAGAGAAACTTTATATCTTTCGAACTTTTTGTAACAATATACGCTCCGAGTAGCAGAATAACATCACATACCGTACACCGAATCTATCTCCATAAAATGAATGAAACTTTCTTACAGAATGTTCTAATTAGAAAACGTATAAATGTTAACAAAACGTCTGTGTTTAAAATTTCGTAATAATGCTCCGGCCTTTCGACTTCATTTCCAAGTTATCATTAAAGGGTAATATAGCCCGCGGAGCAATGAACATAATACAACGAAAAGGTGGAACAAACTATTATAAAAATGTATACTCTTTCGAAATTTCGTTTCGCCCTCATTAATTAATAATTTATCTACAAATTCTCAGTTGATAGTCTTCTGGTAGATATCTCATCAAACTTCCAAAACGATTTTCTTTTAGCTCGCTTTAAAATGTTGGTTAGTCTTTTTGTTTGATATCTCCGCGGGTTATTCGCTTTAATTATTGTTACAGTTCAGGTGAGGATATGTCATTTCAAAAATAAAAACGACTTTACTCACAATTGGTTTAGAAATCTAGGAAAGTGATCCACTTATCTCGAGACATTTTTCAGCCTGGTACTGACTCCATTCGTCCAATATCTGTTACTCGGATCTCGAAACGAGAAATTAGGAAAAGTCGCTTTCAGTTACACAGTTCTCATTCGACGTTTAAACAAAATTCAAATGAAAGTAATAAAAACGATGATACGACCGAGTCTGCTGAACCACATTACAAAAGACTTTATAACTTACTTTTATCTTTTGTTTCGAGTTTACGGAAGTAATTTCTTCTTTTCAAAGCAGAATACTGTATATCTACTCAGTTTACTACCCTAGTAATTTTGGATAAAGTGTTCGCGTAAATTTAATCAGTATAAAATGAAATTTAATTTAAGCTCGAAAAAACAACCAAATTTATTCGATAGATCGGTATTAAAATTTTCAATTTACATTTGTTTCTTTTTTTTTTGTCTGTTGCATTTCAGTTTAAATTTAAAATTACTTCTTACTAGCGTTCTGAATTCCATTTTCTCTCATAGAATGTAACTTTTCAAAAATGCTTGTAATTTATCTGCGTCATGATCACAGTTTCTCTTCTCGTGTAATCTACAAATGAAGGTGATAAACCAGAGCTAACAGGTTTCGATAAACTGGTCGGCCGTAAATTTTAATTAGTTGATTTTAGATACCTTACGTCCCCCTCCCTTCTTCGGCAAACGGGTGAACACCTACACGCATAAATACAGAAATTTAACTATTGGGTGGACATGTTGTCTGTTGTTGAAAAGTGAATGAGATTACTACATTTGACAACTATGAAACCATGCTTGCCACTGACAACTGCAAATGCGAAAAATGTGTTTATAGTTGTCAATATCAACTACTGCGGTAGGCACCCGCTGGAAGTTGTGGAAAGTGACCCTAAAAATGAGCTCTTCAGTTCCTCTGCAGCGTGTATAGTTGTCGTGGTCTGGAGAAACTGGATTCACTTAATAGCCTTCGTTCCATTCGTTTTTAAAATTTCCCGGAAAATCAATTTCAACCCTGAAAATTGTTTCAAGTGTGCCCCAAGAGGATCAACGATCAACTTTTTCGGTCAAAATTGACCACTTGAATAAGAAATACCTAAATATGAAAGATTTATTGGTTTTTATGAAACGCAAATGAGTTGTTTTCCGAGATCAGTGCAATATACGTGTATATTTTATTCATTTATATTTGCCAGTGTTGCCACAGTAACAATTCAAAAGTTGAAAATGTACTTTTTTAACCGAACAAAACTTTGGAATGACAATGGGCCTTCCCAGATTTACTTAGGAAGTCGGGCTTTGCGAGGCTTTGATCGGGAAAATTTTAGAATTTCAAAAAACCATATCGGAAGGGGGCAATTTGGAAAAACGTACCCTAAAAATGAAAAAGTCAGCTAAAGATTTCACAGATAAAATTTACAAATTTACCAATTTTGTTAAAATGACAGGGATTGTAAGGAAATATAATTATGTTAATACTATCTGATTGAGTTCAAATTTTTTTTTGAGATTTTGAATTATCTGGAATACTCGGTGTGGTGGGACGTATGGCGATGCACGCATGCCAAAGTGGCCCCTGAGACACCGCACCCCTGCCCCGGAAACTACCCTTTCGGGTATCGCATCAGTGCCAAGGGGAGAATTATTTGGAATAACGTCTGGTGATGTTTAAGCACTTTTCCGAGAAAATGTTTAATATAAGGACTATCCTGCCGATTGTCTTTCACCTAATCGAAACTAACCGGATGTACTCAAAGTCAAGCACGACACATTTCGCTAAAACTGAATATTAAAATAAAAATAAGTGTCATAGATGCCCTCGTTATATAAAATCACATTATCTCCCCCCCCCCCCACGGTCTGAAGTTACTTATTCGTCGCTGTGACATTTGTCAATTTATTGCAGCCGATTCTACTCTTCTAATTATATTCCGAGATATAGGTATACATTTATCCGCGTAAGTTTATTTATATAGCTTTACGAAACGCCGAGATGCCGCCCAGAATTTTGGGTTAAAATTAGGTTTCGTTCCGAGGTCGGATTTTCTTTACATTTGCAGTTACGCTCGATGAACAGACGTAACTTGTTTTTCGAGCACATCCATACATACGAGAAATGCTATATCTATTAAAAAATAAAATATGATAAAAGTTTTCAACAAGGTGGCGTAATTTGAAGAGAAACATTCACAAACTAGGATCTTGACTTTTCATTGCGAACTTTTAAAAGGAGATAACGCGGAAGAAAATAATTTCAAACATCAGGAAAAGGAGTTTCCAGAAACGTTTTTATCTTTTCCATTACTTTAACATTTTTTTTCTCGCCGAGAGGATCATGCTAAACATGATATCTATTTTTCAAGTACAATGTAGGTTAAGTTATTACCGTCAACCGACAGAATATTCTATGCAATAAAGATAAATGTCACCGATGAACAAAATGTGTCAGATAATAGAAAAGTGAAATTTCGCGTTTTTCTGTACCAAATTAGAAAGACGTGATAGAGTTTTCCCATTCCCGAAGGAATAAAAACGAACCAATATAGCTTTTGATCTCGTATAGGTAGGTATATCCTTTTCTTACCTTTTACATTTTCTAAAATGAAAATATCTATATCTACAATGGGAAAGTGAAATCCAGCTTCGTAGAATTAGTTAAGTCTTGTTTGTCTTCATCGTGTTTTTATTCTCTATGCTACGCATTTATTCCAGTCATACCAGCTTAAATCGAATAGCTGGTAGTAGCACAGAAAAACTGAACTTACAGTTCGACAAAATTTCAAGCGGAGATTTTTTCGCACGAACTTCTTCAGACTGGCTCTCAAAACATAATAAAAGCCTTCAGTGATCCTAGCGCAACTTATAGCAGGCTAAACGTGAAAATCAGTTTCCCTCTGAAAGTTTGAGAACCAACAACTCTATGAAAAATTGTCTGGTCCTAAATTATTCCTCTTTGAATTTCACGTAAGAAAGTTTCTCTGGTACTTTCTGCTATCTCTCCAGAGATATATCAGTGTATGTATGTGTGTGTGTGTGTGGAGGGGGGGATAACCTTCTTTTTCATTGCCATACATTAACACAGGTCTTACGGGGGAAACCGCAGAGCTTTTACCTTTTTTCTTCACTTGCAGCGAATTTAATGAGCATCAGGGCATCTAATTACTCCGGGACCTTTTATGGTCATCCTCATTCAATATCCATCCATCAAAAACGTTGTCCACACTCCTACTTTTTATGAAGGCCGGGCCGAGCGCAAATGTTCCAAGCATCTCTTGTCTGGCGCAGGCTTAGGGCAGTTCAATGATAAACTGGAGCTCGATAACATAAATTCAGGCCGTCATTGATAATATAGACTCTAAGGTGGTCGTCGTATTCGAGCATCTAAATCCGCCCCCAATCGGTTTTGTCACAATAAAAAACGAAAAATCCTGCAAAGTTTCAGCCCAATTGACTAAGAAGAACACATGCCAAACACCTCCTCCTCTTCTAGCGAGAAAATACGTGGAGTTTTTATATTTTTAACCAAAAGGGTTTTCAGATCATCGTGAACTCGCCCAGACCCCCGCCCCGTGGGGCTTCATGGTGATCTGTGACTAAACGCCTATAAGATTATGGTGGTAGCAGACTGAACGGTCCTAGCTATTGGGAGTTATTAACTCGCTTCATCGGCAATCTACTACCGGAATTTCCCCAAAGATAAGATCCGTGGAAGGATCTCCTCTTCCAGGGGTCTTATTCTGAAATTTGGGTGGGACATCCGGTTTTTGGGGAATTATGCTACAGAATTACTCAGTATATCTCCGATGGTTAAATTTCTGTTATAAATCTGTTCGATTAGTTTAATTAAAGAACTTTCGGATAGTGAAAAAATTGGTCACAGAGCCTTCGGATACAAAAATTTCATGAACGAAACTGGTATATTGTCTATTTCAAACCAATCAGAACGCAGGGTCATCTCAAAGTAGCCACAACTCTCATATGAAGTAATTTTGTGTCTAAAAACCGTTGCCTCGAGTGAGGCACTTAGTCACCCCCGGGTTATTTTCAAAACAGTGACTGAACAATTTCTGGTTTTTTCCTCCCAATGAAAAAGTATAATTTTTAAGTGTGACATTAACCGTACGCAAGTATGAAATAAATTGAAACCGTGGAGTTATAAACGATGATGTAATCTTATTTGATCCTAATGCTGCGGCATCGAAGAAATATTACAAAACCACATTTATTCGAAGTGTAAGTTCTGTATGCAAAATAATAATATAGTTTTCAGTTACAATATAATTTCACTTGTCTTGAAAGTTTTGTTGTTATATACGTAGTAATAAAATATTAAGCGTAAATTAAGCAGGCTAAAGCTGTTCTTAAAGTTTGTAAAGCCTCAGTGTGTATATAATAATAAGTAAGTTACAAAGACTAAATTAGATAACTCGTGTATAAAAGGATATCCGTTCAGTGGAGAAGAGATAACTACCTAGGAAAACAGAGAGAGTCTTCACTCCTTGAGGATATGTAGAGCTAAAGTATACTAGCGTGAATCTTAATCATGCCACGTCAGCGGTGCATGTGGAAAGGCGAAATTATTGTTGAGCAATAGGTGGGGTTGTAAACTCTGCGACACAGCTCGGGCGTAATAATTATATTAATTAATTCCCTGTTCGTTCGCATATGTTGTCTCAAAACTATACAAAATTTTCAGTATCATTTTTCATACTCTTATATTTCGAATAAAAACTCGTTATCTATACGATATTTCATTCCCCTGTTTGATTTTAGAGTGTTGTCAGTCACAGCGTGCCTTTTATTAAACCAGCAAAATGAATTTAAATGTTCGTAACTAAACTCATTTCTCAGCCCATAATTTATTCGTATGTGGAGTTTTTCAGGTAGCAATGCTACACCGTTATTAAGATCGTTTTTCATAAAGTATATGAAAATATTGCGATAAGCTCCAGCGATATCGTATGATTTGGGTTTTAATGCTCTCTGTTTATTATAATTATGTATTATGCATGTTCGTAGAAAATTTCACTCCATTATTCCGCAATCTATTAAATATAGTTATGTACAATAAAAACAATAATAACACGAGGGGTGTTTCACGAATTACCCCTATTTTTTTATCTCCCCTCCCCCATCGAAGAGGATGGATCTTCAAGTGAGAAAACCTCGTTTATTTTCAAGTATAAAAAATTTCCCTCTCCCATGGAGAACTTGAACGTACTTTCATCTTTGGAATCTTAATGGGAAAGGCACCGAACAAAATATGGAAGTATGTTTTTTCTTTGAGTAGCTGATTCTAATTACTATATCAGATTTTTGATCTGGCCTCCAATTGATCTCAAAAATTCTAATTTAGGGGAAAAGTCAACGTTTAATGGCTTGAAGAATTGAACAAAGTAAGTTGGTCTTCGTCATTTATACAGTGTGGTACAGATCATCACGCAACATAGGAAAGTCCCATAGAGTGTATACGTTGATGTATACCACTGTGGTGGAAAACGTCATAATAGTACAGATCAACACGCAAAATTACGCTAGTTGTGGAATAATTTTATCGAAAATGTTTGAAAAAAAATGCCGATAATTTCCGAAGAATCTCAACGGAAATCTTTTGAAAAAATGTTCAATGTTTCCCAAAGAATTTCATGAAAATTTTTCGAGAAAATCTTTCGCTAATTTTTGAAGAATAATAGGAATTGGGAAAAAGTTACGACGGTTTTTGAAGGATTTATCAACAAACTTCAGGTAAAATGTTCTGCGAAGAATTTCATCGAGAATCTTCGAGGAAAATTTTGAGAAAATTGTCCGATGACTTCTAACGAATGTCATCGGAAATTTTTGGAAACAAATACCGATAATTTCCGAAGAATCTCTTCAAAAAATTAATTAAAAAATCTTCGGTAGAATTTGCGGATGATTTTTGAAGGATTTCGTAGGAAATATTCGGGGGAACTCTGATGGTTTGAAGAATTTTATGAAAAATCATCAGAAAGAATGTTCGATGATCTCCGAAGAATTTCATCAAATATCTTCGGGAAAATTTCTAACAATTTCTAAGGAACTTCTTAGGAAACTTTTAGAAAAATTTCCGATAATCTCCAAAGAATCTCATAAGAAATCTTTGGAAAAATTTCCACTGTTTTCCAAAAAATTTCATCAAAATCCTTCGAGAAAATTTTGCGATGATTTTTGAAGAATTTCATGGAAATATTCGGGGGAAAACTCCGATAGTTTTTGAAGAATTTTTATTAAACAATCTTCAGGAAAAATGTTTGATGATCTCCGAAGAATCTCATCGAGAATCTTCGGGAACCATATCTGATGATTTTAAGGAATTTCATCGGAAATTTATGGGAAAAAATTCCGGAGATTTTTATCGGAAATCTTTAAAAATAATTGAAATTTCCTTCGGAGATCATCGAACATTCTTTCTGACAACTTTTCATAAAATTCATAAATACCATCGGAGTTTTCCCCGGCATACGAGTATTTCCATGAAATTCTTCATTACGTGTGGTATAGATCATCACGCAACATAAATCCCATAGAGCGCATGGAATTTTTTTCCAAAAATTTCCGATGAAAATTTATTAAAATCCCCGGAATTGTTCCCGAAGATTCTCAGTGAGGTTCTTCAAAAACCATCGGAGTTTTCCCCGAATATTTACGTGAAATTCTTCAAAAATCATCGGAAAATTTTCTCGAAGGATTTTGATGAAATTTTTTGGAAAACATTGGAAATTTTTCCAAAGATTTCCTATAAGATTCTTCGAAAATTATCAGAAATTTTTTCTAAAAGTTTCCTACGAAATTCCTTAAAAATGTTAGAAATTTTCCCGAAGATATTTGATGAAATTCATCGGAGATCATCGAATATTTTTTCTGATAATTTTTCATAAAATTCTTCAAACCATCAGAGTTCCCCAGAATATTTCTTACGAAATTCTTCAAAAATTATCGGAAAATTTACCCGAAGATTTTTAAAGAAATTCATTAGAAAATATTGGACATTTTTTCCCTGAAGATATTCGAAGAGATTCTTCGGAAATTATCGGAATTTTTTTCTCCAAAAATTTTAGATGGAATTCCTAGTCATCAAAGAATTTTTCCAAGATTTTTCTCGATTTTGATTAAATTCTTCGGAGTACATTCTACCTGAAGATTGTTGATACAATTCTTCAAAAACCTTCGGAGTTTTTCACCTACTACGAAGTACGAAATTCTTCACGATGAAATTCTGCAAAATCGTCTGAGTTTTTCCCGAATATTTCCTACAAAATCCTTCAAAAATCATCCGAAAATTCCAAAAAAAATTTTTGTAAAACAAGATTTTTGAAGAGATTTTTCGGAAATTATCGGTATTTGTTTCCAAAAATTTCCGATAACATTCGTTAGAAGTCATCGGAGAATTTTCCCAAAAATTTTCCCCGAAGATTTTCGATGAAATTCTTCGGAGAGCATTTTATCTGAAGTTAGTTGATAAAATCCTTTAAAAACCGTCGTAGTTTTTTCCCAATTCCTATTATTCTTCAAAAATTAGCGAAAGATTTTCTCGATGAATTTTCATGAAATTCTTTGGGAAACATGGGCAATTTTTTCTAAGGTTTTCCGTTGAGATTCTTCGGAAATTATCGGCATTTTTTTTTCAAACATTTTCGATGAAATTATTCCACAACTAGTGTGATTTTGCGTGTTGATCTGTACCACTACGACGTTTTCCATCACAGTGGTACACAGCAACGTGCGCTCTATGGGACTTTCCTACGTTGCGTGATGATCTGTACCACACTGTATGTTATTTATTTTCTGCAGTCGCTTATTAGGAATATCGTATCAGATTATTCATTGGACCCTGATTAAAGGCAAAATATTCCAATTTCGAAACCAATATGGACCACGTTTGAATTGGCTTCAAAAGTTGAATTGCAAATTACCTAACTTTTTTTTTTGCTGGTTTCAAATATCGCATCAGATGTTTTGATCTGATTCCGATGGGGCTTCCACCACTCCAGCCACGTGTAGAAATAGGGGGTTTCGGGTCCTTTGTTTTGATAATTGCATTAGACCCCTGAGACCTGATGTGAGCAATCAATTACGCTTATTAAATGGCTGAAATCAACTTAGCTAAAAAAAAGAGCAGAATACCGAAATAGGTGTTTCTTGGAATAATAAAATCATTGGGCACCGACTTGAGCACTAACTTTCATTTTGATATTAAAGCTAATATCGAGACTAAATGGAAAAGTCCAATACAATTATTGACATACGCGACTCGAAACACCCCTATACATGGACTCAATTTTGGAAAGCCAAATCGGAACTGGGTCAAAAATCTAATGTGATATTTGAAATCAGCGACAAAAATAAATTCGAACCGTTATTCAGTTTTTTCTAACTTTTTCTTTGGTGGGGGGGGGGAGAAGAAACTCGAATTTGGGGCCCAAATAGAGATTAGATCAGAAAACTGTCCTGAGGAGACAAAAAAGTCCGAATTGCTTTTTGCATTATTCGATTTCCACAATGCCATAACAGTGAAATCGCATTGTACGCAAAACGAGGTACTAGAAACGTTTGCGTTTGAACGAAATTAGCGTTCATGGTTTTGCATATTCAAAGCGCCGTAAATATTTCATTATCCATCTCTATGTTAATAAATTTGCATAATCAAAACGCCGTAAATATTTCAGTATCACGATCTCCGTGTTAATAAATTTGCATATTCAAAGCGCCGTAAATATTTCATTATCCCCATCTCCATGTCCATAAATTTGCGTAATCGAAATGCCGTAAAATCTATGAATCATGATCTCCGTGGACTATTCCAAGAAAACAAACAACTAATCGAAACATGGCCCTCTAAACACGGATTCCGTGTATCACCAAGCAGAACAGAATTCATGATGTTCCAGTATTGAATAAACAATCCAACTTTCCCTCCTCTTCTACTAAACTTACAATCGATTCCTCCCTTCAATTCAGTCAAATTTCTTGGCCTGTATCTTGACACTCGCCTCTCCTAGTTACCTCATATAAAACACACAAAAGTCAAATGTATGCGCTCACTCAATGTTCTGAAGTGCCTCTCACATCCTTCTAAAGGATGTAGCAGAGGACTACTCATTCAGTTATACCAGACTCTGATCCGATCTATCATGAATTACGGATCACCCATGTATGGACTTGCCCCTCCCTCATACTTAAAGCTTCTTCTATTCAAAATGCGGGTTTACGTATCGCCATTGGCACCTTTCGCTCTAGCCCAGCTTTGAGTATTTGTGCCGATTCTGGAATGCCTCCTCTCTCTTACCGCCGAATGCAACTCGCTGCCAAACTTCTCGTTATGATAGCACACCACACCCTAATCTTCCTGCCTATGAGTACCTCTTTAACCCTTCAAACTACATCCCTGTTCCTAAATCCTCACTGCACTTACGTTCACACTTTGAAAGGACGCTGTCCCGTACTTTTTCCTACAATTCACTACCAACAATCCATACATCACCCCCACCCTGGTTGTTGAACCTTCCTCCATTTAATTTTGAACTAACAGAATTCCCTGAGAAATCTACCCCCCCCCCAGTTTATCAGACACATCTGCAAAAAATTCTGGACCGTTTCCCCGACCATATCCTATGCTTCACTGGCGTTTCAAGTACAATCGACGCACCATTTACGCCTATTCCATAGATAGTCCACTACACTCCTTCCGACTTGAAAACACAGCTTCCATCTATACAGCCGAACTCCATTATATACTACAGTGCCTAGTCACGATCTCTTCGCTCGGAGACCCACCCATTATCTGGTCCTCTCAGATTCACTTTCCTCCTTAAGGTCTATTTCTGATCGCCTTTCAACGCACGCTTTTGTTCAACGCATCCATCTCATTTCCTTCACCACCAAGAACATTTCACTCATCTGGATCCCAAGCCAAATTGGTTTCCCAGGAAATGAGACAGCTGATCAAGCAGCACAGTAAGCTACACAGCTCCCATATATCACTCGTTACTTCTCGTCTTTTCTAATTTGCTCTCAACCCAAGTCCTGGAATCCGCCCTTTCGAGCATTACCTCAGAGACGTCGAGTTAGCCCTCTTCCCTTTTGGCCGAAAAACTAGCCTAGGTCAAAATCTGGTGAGTTACTACGTGGGCTTGAACCCGGAACCTCCGGATTCCGAGACCAACGCGCTATCGACTCGGCCAACCAGATCCCACTCGGTCAACCAGCATCTCAACAGATCTTACTTCCGCCATTTGCCAGACCATTTAGCGTAAGTGGTTGAAAGAGTGGCGGCATCAAGCCTCTCGGTACAACAAGCTCGCACAAATCAAGCTTACACTCGTTCCTGGTCAACGTCCCAACGTTCCTCCCGCCGCGAGGAAGCTATCATCACCCGCCTAAAGATTGGACATACATGCCTCACACATACGCATCTTCTCACTAACCTTTATCTCCTCAATTGCCCACATTTGAAGATGAAGACCATCTCACCGTTGACCACCTCTTCTCATGCCCCTCCCTCACCTGCCTTCGTAACTCTCACCACGTCCCCCATGGTCGAATTTCGGTCCTCTCCAACTCCCACAAGAATATAAACAACACCCTCACTACCTTTCCACTCACTGTATCGTACGAACAACGGCTTGTAAATAAAATAACAAAAATAAAATAAATAAGACTAAAAGAGGACGTGGTCACATTTTTAAACACTGGTACTTAAGGATTCTTAGTTGTCGCATTTTAATTGACGATTAAATATTATAATGAATACTGGTTTCCTCAATAACTGGACTTATGAAGTATATGAATTAACAATTAATCAATTTAATCGATTCATGGGCTCTGAGAGATTGTATTAAGCAAACGAAGACAAATACGCTTAGCTTACGTAAGAGAAACCCTGTGTGAAAGGTTTTATTATTAATTTGTTTACTTAAAGAATAGGTGTTGGTAATTTCACAAAGTCAAGTGTCAGAGGATCATACGAGCAAGAACTCTGAATTCATTTAACCGGAAAGACGAATTGCGGGTACCATGAAATGGCCGAAGAAGGTCCAATAAGAGTAAAAAGGTACATTCATTCTGGAATCGAAAACAGAATGTCGCTTGTGGAAAAGAAGAATCGACTTTCTCACTGCTAGATGTAGAATTTCTAGTTAATATCGTGCATTTGATAAGTTTGGACCCTTCGACATACTCATGCAAATACTCTTACTCAACTCCACGATGCGTGCGCCAAGTAATACAGGTAATATATTCAAAACGACTTGCAGTAAACATGTACGTGTGTACATGTTTCGGCTTGTTTTATTTGCCAGCTGAAGAAAGACTGATTTTGAAATTTACGCATCAAGAAACACCCGGCGTTTGAAGACCTCGTTTGAATGAATTTAATATTATGCTAATGGATGGCGATGCAGTCAGTTCCATTCGGTTGTACGTAAACAGTTCAGGTAATTCATATAAAATTCTTCGTGATGCCCTTTTGTTAGAAGGATAATATGAATACCATAAGAAAAATAAGCTAAAAGAGAGTCTGCTAGTATATAAAAAATAATGGTCGCAAAGCACGTACATTTCAAGCAAAAAAAAAAAAAAAAAAAGGCAAAAAGATCACTCGAATAGCTTAATCCATCACAAATACCCTCTGCCAGAGAACAAGACGTAGAGTATTTTGAAATCGATTCGCAACTAGTAGTTCCTTTTTGAATTCTCCTTTTTGAAACAATATTCTATTCGAGAACAGCTGAAGGAAATAAAATGGGTTATTAGAGGATTTAGAAATAACTCGATATGTAACTTGGAGAAAGTTGGAAATTTCTAGCGGCGCTAAAATTGAAAAGTTGAAATCAAATAATGACGGTTTAAATATTGAAACAAAATAAACGAAACTATTCTCGAAAGTCGAAAGCTATATCGGATGTAAGAGAGGAAACCGGAGGAGGAAATGATATCTCGAAGCGTATTCCCATTTTAAAATAAATGTTAAGGGTTAAGAACACCTCGTGTATAATTTTCGGTTTCTCCGAACTTGTCAAGTCGGAAAAGTTTCGAAGTCGTCAACTTTTTTTATTTTCCCCTAATGTTTGCATATAGCGTATCTGGAAATTTTATATAATGACTTTGAAAATTGAAAATTAAAAAATATCGAGGCGAGTAAGTTTTGTATTCGATTTCCATTTTTTACATTCGAGGTAACTCGATTTCGATTTTTGGATTTTAATTTAACTTGCGGGTTATTCGGAAGTTTTTAATTATTTGGTAGCCCGCCCATTTTTCAGTTTTTTTATTTTTCAATTATAAGATTGAAGTCTAAAAACTATATCAGTATTTTAGCGGTTATTCTAAATAAATTTTGGAACTGCCTGAAATAAAATAGACCTGACTGAGACTCTTTAAAACCCTTCCAAAGTTGATTCAGATTCGTTAAGACTCTTCGAAGGCCGTTTCAAACCTATTTAAGACGCATAAAAACCCATCCAAACGTATTCTGAACACTTTCAGTCTACTTGGGATAATTCAGAACTTTTTCCGGCTTATCTAAGTCCATCTGGGATGTTTTCTAGAATAAACTCTTGCAGTCTTGCTAAAGGTGAAATTCTTGAAATTCTTTCATATTAGTTTGAAACTCATCAAGGTTTTTTAGGATCTTTCGGGCTCATTTAAGACTACTTTAGACTTGACTAAGACGCTCTGGAACGTTTTAAAACTGTTCAAGACTCCATTTAAATATCCTAAGATCCTTCTGCGACTGTTTCAGACTTGTTTAAGACTCTTCTAGACTTATACACTCTTCAAACGTATTCAGACGTGTTCCAGATCATATTTTAGACTATGTAGGATATTTCAGGACTCATTCAGACTTGTTTAAGTCTATTTGGAATGTTTCTCCGGACTCGCTGAGATTCTTCTAGGATTGATTGAGATTAAATCTCGAAAATTTTTCTAGATCTGACTAAAATTCGTGAAGCTTTTTTTGAGACTCATTTAAGGCTATTCCAGATTTAACTGAAACTCTTTGACACTCTTCGAGATTGTTTAAGACTCCATTTTCCCCCTAATTTGCGCTCAACCTGAGCCCTGGAATCCGCCCTTTCGAGCATTACTACAGAGACGTCGGGGAGGCTGTTAGGGCTGTCTTAGCCCTCTTCTCTTCTTGCCGAAAAACCGGCCTCGGTCGAAATGTAGCGAGTTGCTACGTGAGCTCGAAACCGGGATCTCCGGATTCCAAGACCAGCTTGCTATCCACTCAAACCTAATAAAACTCTTCCAAAACTATTTCATACCGGTTCAACACTCTTTCCGACTTATTTAGGACTCTTCAAAGGCCATCGGGTGTATTTCGGATACTTCTAATCGAATTGGGATACATCAAAACTCGTTTAGGGTCGTTTAAGCATAGTTTGAATGCTTTTCGGACTCGTTGACACTCTTCCAGCCTCGATTGAGATTAAATACCCAAAATTTTTCTAGATGTGATTACAACTCTTCAAGATTTTATAAGACTCGGCCAGATTCGTTCCAGACTATTTCAGATTTGACTAACACTTTCTGATATGCTTTAAGACTGTTCAAGACTCCATTTAAACATACTAAGACTCTTCCAAAATTATTTCATGCCTATTTAAGACATTTTAAAATTTATTTAGAACTCTTCAAAACTCATTCAAACACGTTTCAAACTCTTCAAGACTATTTTGGGTGTATCAAGGTTATTTCAGACTCGCTCAAGTCTATCTGGAAAACCTTTTCAGATTCGCTAGAATTCTTCCAGGTTTGATTCAGATTAAATCCTTAAAATTTTTCTAGACATGCTTAGGACTCTTCAAGTTTTTCAAAACTCTGCCGTACTCATTCAAGACTGTTGCAAACTTGACTGAAACCCCTCCGAACTTTTCAAGATGCTTCAGGACCCCTTTTAAAACATGCTAAGGCTCTTCTAAGACTGTTTCAAACCTGTTTAACATTCCTTCAGACTTATTTAGGACTCTTCAAAACCGATCCAGATGTGCTCCAGATTATTTGAAAGACTTCACGTCTCTTTCAGACTTATTTAAGACCAAGCCATCCAGGTGCTCCCGACTCTTTGGAAGACTTCAGGATTCTTTCAGTCCTTTTAAAGTCTGGCTTGAATGTTTTTTCAGATTCATCAAGACGCTTCTGTACTTGAACGCTTAAAACTTTTCTAGACTCGTGCGTCAGACTCTTCAAGATTTTTTTAGACTCTTTGGGGCTCGTTCAGGACTTTTTTAGACTTGACTGAAGCTCTTTGAAACACTTTGAGATTGTTCAAAACTCCACCTAAACATGCTAAGGCTCTTCAAAGATTGTTGCATACCTCTTTCAAACTCTTTTAGACTTATTTAGGACTCTTAAAAATTTCTGTAAGACTTTTTCGGACTCGTTTAAGACTATTACTGGCTTAATTGTGCCTCTTTGAGACCTTCAAAATTCTTCGAAACTTTATTCAAACTTGGTAAGACTCTTTCAAAATTCTGTCAAACTTATTCAAAATCTGTTTTAGTTTTATTTAAAATGCTCTAAGATTTATTCATACATGCTTCGAACTCTGCTAGACTATTAAGAACACTTTAATTAATTCTCTAAACTTGTTTCGCACAATACTATCTTTAAAAATCTTTTCCCGATTCACTAAGACTATTTTAGGCTTGCTGAGACTTTTTTGAAGACTCTTAAAGACTCTTGAAGCTCTCTTTAAAATTTGTTGTGAGTCTATTAAGACCCTTTCAGATCTGCTTAAGATACATCCAGCCTTTTCCAGACATGTCTAGAGAGTTCGAAAGTATCTTCAACAAATATGAAAAAGTCTTGTAAAGTCATCTATGATATCATACCTTCATTGTTGTTCCTGTTCGTTAATTTTGCGTCTGTCTCATAAGTCATTTCAGAAAATCTTGGCTTCCATCTCCATTCAACGATTTCCACCATAACCACTCCGAAAGTAAGTAAATTTATAATCAATTTCAGTTTGTAAGTCTTTGGAATGTCGTAAAAGATGCACAATTGCCCTCCCCCGCCCGGGAAGTAGGTACCAATGATTCATAAAACGTACATTTAAAAGATAGGCTTTTCTTCCAAAAAGCTATACATGCGAAACAAGGTATAAAATACCCTTTATTGATCGGAATCGTGAATCATTAATTCATCGAGTATTTGGAATCCCTTCCGAAAAGTAAATGGACTTCGAATACTCGTATTTCTACTTGTTTCAGGATGAGTTTGTTGTAAAGATGTATTCGCGACCCTTCCACAGGGATCTATTTTCTGGGAAAATAATAGGATTATTCCCATGTCTATACTGTAACCGAAACAGACTCGAAAAATTAAAATAGGAATTTTATCCGAATTCGTTCAGTCGTTGTCGTTTACAGTGCAGAGGTTCTCTCATATTGAAAGAGCATGACAATGAGAGGGGGGAAATACGAGAAACTTCTGATTAAAAATAACAATTTCCTTTTTCGTTTTTTCCTCGAAAAAGAGAGATGAAAAAAAAAGGGCAAAGGAAACGGCCTGTAATAGAAAACTAATTTTTCTTTTCGCTCCAATAATAGGAGGTATATCTTGACAAAGCCGAGTCCACAACGATGCCAATGCGGTTGCGATTGAAAATTCTCAATTTTTTTTCATTTTTAGTTCAATAAACAAGCAGCCAAGTTGTAAAATTATCTTAACCTGATAAAAATTCCATTTCCCCTCGCATCTGTTTTTATCTCAATAATTGAAACGTTTCCACATTCGTGGATTCCATACATACATACACATTCTCGTAAACTAAACCTACTCTAGCGAAAACAAATGGCAATTTCTTGCCTCCTGATATTTGCTAATCAACTCGCAATGCCGCTTTGAGCATGTATTCGGATTATATACAGACTGTAGCTTTCGCAGGGTGTATCCGAGACTAAGCACCAGGGTGAATTCGTATTTGTACCCCAAACAATATCGTCAACCGAGATGATACCTCATGATTAGCTAAACCGCACCATATATGAACATCGTTTTCATCACGTGAGCTCTCCCGATTTCTTGAATTCTTATTCATACAAATGAAAACGCATTGTATTATCAGGTACGACCTATTTTCAATAGACCTCTCGCTTGAATTAGCACCTAATCTTGACAAATTTCGATATAAAAAATAATGAAAGTCTGTCGCAAAGCAGCTTTTCCTCGAGATTACTACTTCGTTCATCTAACGTGATAAATTATTCAGCGGTAGCGGATTAGTTGTGAAAACAATTCTATTTATCTTTTCATTCTTTTTTGACTACGCGGATCTTCTTGAAACAACATTGTGACCATACGTCTTCAACAGAACATTCAAACTACATAGTGTTTGGAAATGTAGTTTTCATGCCAATCACTAGTTCCCAGTAAATCTCGAAATTTAAAAGGTGTTTCGATTATTAAAATAGAGAAAATATTCACCGGATGCTTATTAGCATAGTAAAATTAGATCAGAAATGACACTTGGAAAGAGAAATTTTTTGCAGAATGTTGTTGACAGTAGTCTCCTTAATAACCAAAAATAACCCACAGCTCTTAACTGGCTCGCTAAATTTTTTAGGAAAGGGAGTGGAGCCACCTAAAATTGATTTTTTACGAAAATATTGAGAAGTATTACATTTAGGATAGATTGTTTCAAACAAAAAATGTTCCTCATTTGACTCCCCACTGAAAATATTTCTTACAGTTTTTCCATAATTGCATTCGAAATGGTCTAAATACAGGGTTGACAACAGTCCTATATTTCACGATGCATTAACACCTGTTTTTTGGGATAAAACACAGTATTTTCAACATGTTTTCTTTCTTACCTACTGCATCGAATAGAGAGATGTGAATCGTCAATGGATCCGTTCCTGTACACCACTACCCACATATACCTGGGGTTTTACCCCAACCCCCTTGTCCTTAGATGCCATGAACTGAAATTAATTAAATTTTTTGTTTGTATAAAAAATTAATTTTCCATTTTACACGTAAATACAACTTTTGAAGATTTCATCATGGCATACCATCTAATTCAAAATATCGGCTACGAGGGTTTCAAGGTCACAAAACTTGATCTCGATATTACTTTGATTGTAGGTTCGAGATTGCGGTATTTAAAAGAGGGCGGGCTTAAAATTTTCATGTCTGGTTGGCCGAGCGGATAGCGCGTTGGTCTCTGAATCCGGAAGTCCCTGGTTCGAGCCCAAGTAGCAACTTGCCAGATTTCGACCTAGGCCGGTTTTTCGGCCTGAACGGAAGAGGACTAAGACAGCACTAACAGCCTCCCCGACGTCTCTGAAGTAATGCTCGAAAGGGCGGATTCCAGGGCTCGAGTTGAGAGGAAATTAGAAAAGAAGAATATGGATATCTTTTCATTGGTTTTGAGAGATGTTGAATTCATATAATTTGAAAATTGTGCAGCCTGAGAGAGGACGGGGATTCATGTGGCGCAACCCTTTTAATTTATTTACAATGTACTATTCAAGATGTATGTGTATGATAATTTAAAATTTTCTTCCCTCTGCCCGATGCACATGTCATAATATTCGAGTTGAAGTCAAAATAATGCCGGAGAACTAATACCTATACCTATACTGTACTTCATGAAATTCATGATCTTCTGGAAGCTACAAGCTACAATCTTCATTTTGGTGCACCATTGATGCCAAAAACGAGTTAAGCGACCTTGAATATTTATACGACAGTAGTTGTTATTTTCTCATGCATGCCTTCTCCCCATCATGAGAGCCACCTTTTTAATATGAAGGTGAAATAGAGTCACAGAAAGTAAGACTAAGGAATGTATAGTCAACATCTTTTTTATTTGTATTTTGTTTTTCAGATGATATTTTTGTTTATACTAATGTTGTACTATTTATGAGGTAGATTTTAGACCCATGAAGTGGAAAAAGGATGAGTGGGTTACTATTCATCGTTGCCTGTCAAATTTATTAATGTACGAATTATTTCCATTATTTGCATATCAATTATTACTACCATCGCTGTGTGAATTTTTCTGATTATTGCTGCATTAATCATTAACTTAGATTGTCAACATATCAGTTACTTATTTTGATTATTGATATGTTCATTATTTTGGTTGTCGATACACTGTTTCTTTTAAATTCTCGATACCCTGATTATTTTGATCATATATTAATCAAAATAATCTCTGTATTAATAGTTTAAAGAATCGATATATAAATAATTAAAGTAAACAATATAGGTACATCAAAAATCAAATCAATTAGTATATCAATAATTAAACGAATCAATCTACTGATCATTGATATGATTAATGTATTGATGATTAAAATAATATATACATCAGTAACTAAAATACTCGACTGACAATACAAATGATTAATATTTGATAAGCAAAATAAGTGATATAGCAATTGAGGAGTAATTTTCCAAAACGGACTCTATTTTTTCCAAATCTCATTTTTTGGCGCCATCTGGTGGAAGATACTGTCAGACACATACATGCATCATCAAACTATCTATTTGCAGCGTTTAAACCTCTATAGAAAGCCAAAAGAATTTCACATTAAAAAAAGTTGTTCCATAACGGCCTTAATAAAAAAAAAAAAAATCTTTTATCACACTGAATTGAATAAACCATCTGCGAATAAATACGATCTGACACACGCTATTGATTTAAAACCATCATCATATAAGAAAACCAAACTCGTTAAACCCAAGGATTCATCTAAAAAATGTACTGCACAAAACCCTTCGGAAAAACCAACGTCACAACGAAAAGCTGTTGCAAAACCAAAAGTTGCTGTAGAACCTGAACTTACTGAAACAGCAGCAGTAAAGAAGGCATCCGTTAAAAGACAAAATGTTGAAAAGCCTGAAGCCACCTCGAAGAAACGACGTCGAGAGTAATTTCTTTTATTTTTGCCAGTACTTTGATACTTTTTAAACATAAAATTTAAATTGTACTGATGAATAAATTTTTTGATATTTAATAAAACGTCAATTTAGTGGATTTTTACTTCGATTTTGCTGAATAATCAATTTTACAGCATTCCATTATGTTCGAGGCTCTTTTCAGAAGGATACAGGCTGTTTTGGAATGATTTTTAAACATTCACTTAACATTCTGCTTCCGAATTCGGCATAAAAAATCATTCCAAAACGGCCTCCGTCCAGGTAAGACCCAACTTTGTGACGCATTCACGAACACATGGCGGAACAAAAACGAAATGTTTGAACAAAAGGTGTTCCAGTAAGTGTTCTACTAGGCAACCAGTCCATCATCCAAGATTTGTAAATCACATAACTCTGTGTACCAAGTTTTTATCGCCTCCTGTAAAAAATGCAAAAGTGGACAGAGTCCGTTTTGGAAAATCACTTCTCAATTGTCAAAATAATTAATATCTATTAATACTTGATGAAATCAAGTATCAAAATACGTTTATTATTTCAACTATCAAAACATCTATTATTTTAGTTGTTGATTTGATTATCAATTTCTTTGATTATCTATTATTGTATAGTTTAACTGATTATCAATTATTTTGATTACTGATTATTTTAATTATTAACGTATTTTTTCTTTCTATTATTAATATAGCAATTATTTTGATTATTAGTACAACTAATTATTTATAAGTATTTTAATATACAACATCTTGTTATTTCAATTGTCGTTATATCAATTATCGCTGTATAATTTCTATTATTGATGTATTAATTATTTTAACTACTAATACATTGATTATTTTCACTCTTGATATAAAGATAAATAATTTTATTATCAATACATAAATTCTTTTGTTTGTCGATCTATATCTATCATTTTGTTTATTAATTATTTCAATTATTTATCATCTCAACTGTCGATGTATAGATTATTTTGATTATTATCGATTATTTTGACTAGCAATACATGGATTAGTTTACCTTGTATAGGAAAAGTAAATTTTTCAATGAAGCCACAATTTGCGATTATAGGGAAAATGATGAAATGTTTAATTCGAATCGGTAAGATGGCGGTAACGTAGGGGCAACATTTTACTTTACCAGCGAGCTTAATGAAGTCATTATCATCGCCCCCGAAACTAGAGTTAGGACATTGCTCCAACTTTCAAATATAAAAACGGACGATATCTTGATAATTGTTGCAATACGTCTTTTTCTGAGTCGTTAGTTTCAAAAATTCAGCAGAAATTTGATCTGGTCCAGATTTAGGCGCCAATACTTGCATTTCAGCATTGAAATGGGTGAAATGTACAAGATTTGGAAAATTGAAAAACATATTGGAATGAGTTTTTTAGGTTTCTAATTTCGAATATTCCATCAGATTTTTAAAACGATTCAAATGCAGGCGAAAAACTTAAATTTCAGGTATGAAATTTGAATTTTTGATGACCGAATTGATTTTATTGTAAATTTAGGTGGAATATCTGACATTAGCGATCCCCAATCTTCCATATTTCGATAACAGGATCAATTTCGTCACTCATGTCAATTATTTTACTCCACTGCCCCAGGTAGTAAAATTTTGATATTAGAAGTTCAAATCAAAATGGATCGAAAATCTAATGGAGTATCCAAAATCAGCAGCCCGAAAACATTTTGCTCAATTCCTTAATGCAAGTCTATTTTCCTTTCTCTTCAGGGTGAAATTTCAATGTTGAGGACTCAAGACGGAATTATAGGATATTCTCAATCCCCCTCCCCTCGCCGAAGTATCCCTATATTGATTGCATTCGATTTTTCAGGATTATATCAACTGCCTATTTTTCAAATCAGCAATTCTGATTTTGGGAGTCCAAATTGGCGATTGAAACAGTCGAAATTAGCGAGTCAAAAAACCTTATTTCGGCGATTTGTCGACACCTTATTTAAAATTATTCTAAAATTAAAGGAACGTCCTAGCTCCCTTTTGATAGGAAGAAACTTTTTCATTAGAAAAATAGTTGGACTCACTTTTAGATCCTAATTCATGCTACGAAGAAACAGCTTCAAATACAAGAAAACTGATTTTTTCCCCTTTGAAAGTGTTTCCCCTCAAAACTTTTTTTTTTCACGAAGAGCTGTAGATCTTTCTGTTTAACTTTTTCAAGAAATCAAGGAACTCTCTTGTTCTTAATACTCTCCAAATTTTGTTGTGTAACATGCACTCGATAATTAAAATCAGATTTTTTCGTTTGAAGTATATTTTCCAGAGTTGCATCATGTATTTATTTATCGAAATAGTGTAAATAGAGTGCTTGGGGGAGGGGGGAATCAGTGGAAGTTTAAAAGGAAATCACGTTATAGGGCTTTTCATCGGCGGGTTTGCTTACATGATTTCTTATCTCGATGTAGAATTATCATCAATGAGGTATGTGACTTGACACAAGAAAAGGGCCTCAATGGTAATCAGACTCTGAGGCTCTTTTCTGTGCCACATCGTATTATGATTCTTTTGACTCATTTTATCACGAATTTCAGATTTTTTAAGTAGAGCACTGAAAGAAACAGATGAAAATTAGTATTAAAATGTGCCAAAAGAAAAACAATGTGATGCGACATAGAAAAGGGTCTTAATGATCCCTTACCATTGAGGCCATTTTCTCGTACCATCTCATACAGCTCCTTGGTGATAATTCTACAGCGAGATAAGAAATCATGTAAACAAACCTGATGATGAAAAGCCCTGTATTATTTAATCGCGAGCGAACGAAGAGAACTTTTAATTGAAAATAAGTAAATTTTCAATTTTTTTCGAGTTTAAAGGGGTGGATTATATCCTTGTATTTCCTTTTATTTATGTCGAGGATTTAGTCAATTATTATACAGCGCTGCAATATTTTTGTGATTCGGCTAGCACCGGATGCTTCTGCACAAAATCCGAAAAGGTTGAGGACTGAGAGTACGTTTACTCGTTAACGTAAAAATGTCAATAGAAAACCGTGAGTTGAATTTTGTCATTTCAAGTAGTATAAAAAAGTGTTAGTCAAGAGCCGAATCTCTTGGGTGGGTCACCCATCTGTTTTTCAGTGACGACTCGAGCTGTTCCACCGTTAATTACGCTGCCATACCATTCGCCCAAAATTAGTATGAGGTAAAAGGGTAGACCGACGAATTGAATTGCATTAGGATATTTTTATACAGCGACGTAACGGGAAAACTTTGAAGATAAATAAAAACAGCTACGGTGTCGATGAAATCGATTAAGCTAACGGTGCCACTTTATTTAATCAGTTATTTACGCAAGCTTGATGCTTGAAATTTAAATTCTGTTCTCGTTCATTTTTCTTTCGAGAGTCGAATGCATGCTGGTATAATGTTGACTATGTCTCGCAGACGTGTTTTCAAGTCAGGAAATATCAATGCACTGCGAGTTATTGTCTGGAAAAACTAGATTTAAAAAGAAAAACCTGAGTAAACTGATTTTTTGGCAGAAATTGATGCATGATAGTCTTAATAAATGTACTAAAAATTACCATCCCTACCATTTGTGCTAGTTTTTCCGGGGGTCCGCTGCTAATTTTTCTGTCTTCAAGAATCTTACACCCATAGAAAATATCAAGTCTTCAAACAAAAATTACCGAATTTGCAATAAAACCGGTTACTTATACTTTTTTCGCATTAAATGCGGAGTTCAAAATAACTTTTGAGAGTAGCGTTGTTTAATACCAACCTTATGGAGGGAAAAGCAGTTTTTTGGGTATTTTTTCGTGTAACTCAGTTTAGAGGTGATATAAAGAATCTAAATTTTCAATTCGGCAGATTCCTTACCTCCATACCTTTCTATACTTGGAATCTTTTCATCCTCATGGTGTGGTGGGACATTTCGATGTACGCATGCCAAAGTGGCCCCTATGATACCGCACCCCCGGCCCCGAAAACTACCCTTTCGTGTATCGCATCAGTGGCCGTAGAGACGCTTTGAAGCCGGGCCCGAGCCCCCATTTCGTTGTGCCGCTTCTGGTGCACGCGTCCTGCAAGGGCTACCATGGGGTTTCCTAGTGACCGAGGTCGCGCTCCCGGAGCGCTCGCCTGGAATTCAGATCCCCCACCGCCGGACGCGCTTCCTCTTCACTCACACCTCACCTCCTCGTCTTGGTTCGTGTGGTAACGCAGACAGGTAGTGACGATGGGGGAGCTCTGCCACGGGGGTCCACAGCGCAGCTGCAGCAGCTTTCTTAGGATGGTACAGGATTGTCCTGTCCGATAGTGTGGGCCGAGCTTGGTTCGTCGTCGTCTGCATCTTCCTCTTCATGATAGTCGGGACAAAGGCCGACACCCGGTTCCAACTGCTTCGACTCATCATCTTTGGAACCTGAGTGTCCGGTGCGAGATTGCTGATCACGCCATCGTCGTTGTTGATGCTTCCTTCTCCGCCGCGATCGATCGCTGTTGTTGGCATTCCGCACCTCTCCTGCTCCCAGGGTGTGCCAAGGTGTGTCCTTCACCCCTTTATCACAATGCGCGCACATGGGGCTCGGTGCTATCGCCATCCGATGTAGGTAAGTGCCGAAGCACTCGTGGCCGCTCAGGGCTTGGGTCAGATGGAAGTTCAGCTCTCCGTGCGATCTTCCTGCCCATCCATCGAGGTTGCGTAACAGCGCTCGGGTCCACTCGCCCTTGGTCGAATGGGCGAGCGCGTCCTTCAGCTTCCGAAGCGTATTCTGCTGGATGACTCGCTTGACCCAACGTGCTTTCCGTTTTGTCTTCGTTCTCTTCTTCGCACCGTATACCTCCGTTATCTCGCCGACCTTGATGCTAACACGCCTACTGCCTCCGAAGAAACAATGTGGTACGCACCGACACACCTCATCGCGGCTTTTCGCTGAATCTTCTCCATCTCCGCTTTTCTGTAGGGAATCTTGATGGTGTCGGCAAATACTGGCGCCCCGTATAGGAGGACCGACATGATAACGTTGACGTATTTGTACATCTTTATCCGCTTCTCCCTCGGTCCACCTAGGTTCGACATCAGACTGGACAGCAGTCCAGCTACTCGATCCGCCTTCTTAGCTGCTCGTCGGAAGTGCTCTCGGAACTGCAACGTCCCGTCGAGCCACAGCATCAGGTACTTCAGGGCTGTACCCATGCCCCACCCTTCAATTATCAGATGTTTGAAATAGTGTTTTTCGGTGTTTCACCGATTTGGAAAGGGGCTGTTATGATGGATGTTTATGAGCTTAAAAAAGTAAATGACATCAAAATGTGGAATGCAGAGTATTGGAGAGACATGAATTCAATCTTGACATTAGTTTACCTTAGCTCAAAATTGTGGCATCTGGAGGAAGACAAATGAAATAAAATCCATATGAGTATTGAATACTCGGTTTCCTGAATCAATGAATTTATTTTTAACATCCGTTTGACCCTATATTGAACATTTGGAGCCCGGAGAGAGGAGCAGGAGGCTCCAAATGGAACGAGAGAAAATACGTAACATGGGTACCGAGGGATAGGTTTATAGTGTCGCTGAATTCATTTTTGGCATCAGTTTCACCCTTGACTGAGAACTGTGGCACGGTGGGGAGAGGGCAAAATGAAGTAAAATGCATTATGAATATCGCATACAAGACTTCAAGGGTCGCATTAATATTCAACATCAATTTGATCTTAATCTGAAAATATAGGGGCTGGCGGAGTGGACGGGAGATCAAAATTAATAATGAAGAAAAATGTCGGGTCTTGAAAAATAGATCTTTATGGTCGCTGAATCCATTTTTTGACACGAGTTTTGCTCTCTGCTACAAACTGTAGCACGGGTCAAAATTAAGTAAAATGCTATATTGATATGGACTATTAGACTTTCGGGGGCACTAAATTAATTTTTAACATATTTTTTGATCGCAATTTAAAAATTTGGGTGTTGGAGGAAGAGGAGGTTGAGCTCAAAATTGAACGAAACAAGGAATGCATAATGGATGTTTAACAGTAGGGTTTCATGATCACTGGAGTCATTTGTGACAATAGTTTTTCCTTCGGAATTGGTGGTCTAAGCGATGGGTAATATTAGGGAGAGGCAGTGTTCAAATCTGAAAAGAACTAAGAAATACAATACGTATCCGGTCGCTGCACTTGTTTCTGGCATCTACTTGCCCAAGAACTGAAAACAGTGTAGCTGTGCACAGGATTAGAGGGGGCTTGGACTTTCAAATATAATAAATACTATTTTTTATTAGAATTGAATATAGAATTCCGAAAGTGACCAAATTCATTGTGTTGACTATATTTCGATAACTTTGGTAATGAGGATGAGAGTATTGGTTGAATTTGAAGAAAGTCAAAAATCCAAGATATATATAGCCAGAAATTTATGGCCTTTGAAAATTGCTGCTCATTTCAGTTCATCCTCTTAACGTGCATAGTTGTGCAACGGGAGGCAATGAAAAAAACAAAAAGAAAAAACAATTTTGTTTAATTTAAATTGATTATATCCCTCAGAAATCGTGAATCGACGAAATCAACTTTTTTTGGGAACATCGATTTAATATTCACGTGATAAACTGTACCAGGCGGGGTAATAATCAATGTTACTATGCTAAGCGACATAATTATCAATTATAGGCTATGCTAAGCGATATAATAATCAATGATAGACTATGCTAAGTGATATAAAAATTGAAAACCCGATTTTATACTGATTCACTTCGTTAAAAAATCAAATCGAATCAATTTTGAAAAGTCGATTTAAATTGATTTTTTCCATCTGTAGTAACTAGAGTGGTGGTCTAAAAACCTATGTTGGAGGTTCGAATCGCCTAAAAAATTAGCTCAAGTGGTAGAAGCGGTGACTTTTAGTATATTAATTAGAATCATCGCATCTAACTTTCTGCCAAAAATCAGCTTACCCCGATTTTTTTCAGTCAATGCTTACATCTAATTTTCCCAGACTATTTGGAAAAGTTCAGACGTAAAACTTTTCGGGAGAACGATCTCGAATACCGACTAGTAATATAACTCACTGATACAAAGTTTTGCGTTTTCTCATTTTTTAGATCTTCACTCGAATGTCTCCAAAACACCGTATTTTTAAATATAGGTACCTCACTATTTTGCAAATTAATCTATTAGGAGTCTCGGTTATTCATTTTTGAAAATCACTACATTTAAAAGCTTTATGCGCGTTTTAACTTGAAATACATTAAAATGAATCAAACGAATATTTAGACAGTTGAAATCGTACTAGACGAACATACCCGCTAAATATATTTCTTGCAAGGTTTCTACAAAGGTATACAAAAAGGTCGTAAGCTTAATTGTTGTTGGTACAACCGCTGAACTGTAAATCCTGTGTAGGTAGTTTCGAATACCGCGTTAATCTTTTCAAACTTATAAACTTCGACAAGCCCTTAATTTCAGCCGGAATATTTACCAGTTAACTAACTGGAGGAACTAGAAACATACGTTTACGGATAAAACTTTCCAGAAGGAAAATTTAACAACAAGGAGATCTTTTGTACCGAGATCCTGTGAACGTACCGAAGCTGTCGTTTTTGGTATTGAATTCCTTCCCTTGGTATTGAATTCCTTCGCAGTTCTAACGCTTTTCACATTGACAATAACTTAGGTGCTCGTAGACGCATAAATATCTCGCTGACTAATTGAGAAACGTGAAGTGAATTATGTTTCCTACTCTCTGCTCCTTGAAACGAAAAAGCAGGCCAGCAAATCTAGAAATAGATGCTAATTTATTTTTTCCAACGGTTTTTATAAGAACAGTCAACCCTGTCGAGAGAGAGGGGGGAAGGGGGAAATACCCCAGGCCTGAACTTTCTGGAGGGCCCGATATTTTTAAAAGAGCTGAATTTCAACGCTTACGGCTACATCATACTGTACATCAAATCAGTAATCACTCCTTACACCATATGAAAGAAACCTCTTATCCCGTAGCTTATAATTTTTCCCCATCTGACAAGAGAAAAAACGAGCTGGAAGGAGGGGGGCGCCGTGGAAATTTCCCCCAGGCTCTCTTGTTCTCTCTACGAGGCTGAGATCAGTTTTAAACAGAATACAGGGTTTCAAGAAAGTCCTACATTAGCAGAGGATTCCCCATAAGCAATAGATCGTTTCAAAAATTTGCAGTCAGTGATCTATAATGTATTATCTTTAACTTTGGTAATCATGATGGATTTAAGAGAATAACTGGAGATGATTACCCTCCACCCCCCTCGAGCGACCAAAATATAATTTTTTCCTAAAAATTCTCTTAAGGATTGAAAATGTCTGCTCATTTTGCTCGCAAATATGTAGTTATCCCTTTTTGGGGGCCGATACTATGGAATCCACTACTACAGAAGAATTTTGATACCGAGCATCATGGAAATATGAAATTTTTGCGGCATCTGCGCCCACAAAAGTTATAACATATGGCTATAAATGAACCTTTAAATGGCTCAGTACACTTGCAGGCAGGACCTTCTCAAACAGAAAATTAGTTTTTGAGGGATGTCTTCCTATTCCTCAAAGCTAAATGAACAGGAGGATATCTGTTTTCACAGAAATCATTTCCACAACTTCACAGCGTCCCTATTATTAGGAATTTTTTCGGCTCCCGTCTCCCACCTTTCAGATGCCACTTACGTATGTAAAATTTGTGTTTTTGTGCATTACAGCCTCAGAAGCACTGTAACCTGAGAACTATTTCAGCGTTCTTTAGACGAATATTACGTATTCGCAATGGATATTAATTTTAAGGAGACCGTCACTGAGCTTAGTTTTGGCGTTAATTTGACCTTCAGTTGAAATTTGTGGCACAGAGAAAATGACATTAAATACAGTTTGGTTATCAAATAATAGGTTTCCACAGTCGTCGAATCATCATTTATGTTAATTTTCCCACAGAACTGGACATTGTCATGGACCCGAGAGGAGGGAATCGTGAGTCAAATAGAAGGTAAAATGCAATATGATTATGAAAGAGCAGGTTTAAGAGTCAATAAATTCAGTTTTGATATAATTTCAATCCTTGTGACACAAAAGTGGAGGGGCGGGAGGTTGAAGCAGCAGCGGATCGAGGAAGCAAAACTGGGAAAGAAAATTCATATTGTGTAAGAATTTGAAAGTGTTTGCCCTTCCCTTCGCTTCTGAATGCTTGGATTAAGAGGCGTTCCGAGTCCTATCGCGATACAAAATTTTTTATGCAAGCAAAAATAAAGTTCAACAAATTTCTGAATGGCTAACTGCTGACCCAAAATGCCGACTAAATTCCCGAATTTTCCAAAAAATGCTGTTTCCTTTAAAATCTTGAGGCGCTCACATCACCTTTCGCTTTGTCACCACTTAGATCATTTGTTTCCTATCATGATAATAAATAACTGAGTGAGAAGACCAAAGAGAGAAATTAGAAATTTGAACGATTTGTCTTCTGCTATTTTCTTAGTCATGAAAGAAATTAGAAATGCCTTCCACGGTTTGTTGACAGTTTCTTTTTTTTAATTCACTAATTCTCAATCGGGCGACAATTTTTGAAGAATTTTAAAATTCGTCACACTACCAGCATCAACATTTTTCCCACTATGAGGGAAGAGGTCTTGGACTAAGACTCGCTGATCTTAAATGTTCGAGGAAGAAAATCTTTTAGTTATTCCCTTTCTAAGACTTTTCTAGACTTGTTCATCACTTGCTGAAACTGTTCCAAATACGTTTACAACTCTTTATAATAATCACATATTTTGTAAATTTTCGAATTTTGGACGGGACCTCTCTTCAGGTTTTTCGTATCCTATGAAAGTAACGTCACTCAATTTTTAGATTTTCTAAATAATATGAAGCCATGTCCCACGGATCTTGACGAAGTTTAACGTGTAATTTACTAAGGATTTTCCAGTAAACACTTTATCAACTAAAAACAACGTTACAGAGGAGAATAAGACGATTGCAAGAAATATGACCCAAGGAAGACTAAATTGTAAACATTTTTAAAACAAAATAGTCGTTCCTAGGATCAATACTGAGTTTTGGTGAATTTTGTATTTCTTGTATGTATTATCGAAAAACTCAACTTCGAATGAAAACATTACACTGAAATAAAAGCAAATCATCTCTCTTAAAATAATTTTTCACGATAATTCCAAATTTAACCTCAAAATTTCGATATCAACTTCTTGTCGATATAATATACAAAAGTAGAAATTCTCGCAAGGTAATTATTACACACCTCATTAGAAAATCAAACTGAGGAAAATTTTAGAATACAAGCTAAACA